>JAJMVL010000127.1:0-105352 GCA_023082095.1 Dothiorella sarmentorum
CCCCCCCCCCCCCCCCCCCCCCCCCCCCCCCCCCCCCCCCCCCCCCCCCCCCCCCCCCCCCCCCCGGGACGGGGAGGAGTGGCGGTTTTTGGATGCGTGTTTGTTGCTAATGGCGGGGAATTTGCTGTGCACGTCGATTATGGATTGGTGTGGAGGGGGAGGGAGGGGAGGCTTTGAGTGGGGAGGGCGGGGATCTGGAAGCATAGGTATGTACATTTGTGGTTTTTTCACTGTTGGTGCGTGTTTTCATTTTCTTAGCGCGTAGATGAGTGTGGCTTTTCCTGGTAGAATTGATTTGTGCTTCTCCAAACTGAGAAGCCATTTCTTATCCACGTCTAGGAGTCATTGCGCAATCCTCTAAATGACTACGATCCCGCTTTTCCTTTTGGAAAAAAAGAGCGAGTCAGAAGGTATCCCAAGCGAACGGCTACAGACAATAATTCACACACTGTACAGCTCGGACATGGACCACCAGGGATTTTCGAACCCATCAATGAGAGAAATGCTAATGGGGAATAGCACGAGTTGTATTATACAGTCCAGAAATCCTACCGTACAAATCAGGCGTGCTGCGTACCCCAAAGCCTCCCCTCCTATTCTCAAACTCCCTGCGATGCCGAGTAGCACCCGGCATCCGTCACAACCGCATGTATCTCATCCTTCATAACCAACGACACCTCCGACACATTATCCGCATTCTGATTCGGGCGCCTTGAGACCGCCGAGCCCTGCAGATTGCTGCCCAACGGCAAGTCGGACAGCTGGTGATACTGACTAAACTTTAAACGCTGCGAGGAGTTCAGCGTCCCGCCCTGCCAGTTCAGCCAGAGCGCCTTGATGGAGGGCATGTTGGAGGCGATGATGGCGATGTTGATCTCAAAGGCCGACACGATGATGGTGACGTCCAACATCAGGATCTGAAGAAGCCAGCTGTCATAATTTGGCGGCGGGCCGCTCGGGGGTGTGAACTTACGACGCGGTAGGGGACGAAGTATGTGATGCTCGTGTCGAGGTAGTTCGGCGTGGGGTACTTGATTGGGTTCCAGAAGGCCTCCAGCGGCGTACACTGGAGGAAGTACAGGAGCCGCATGCCGACCGTCAGCAGGCCGTTGAAGGCCATTGTGATCTACACGGCGATGCGGAACGACTTGTGGTGCGAGAGGCGCAGGTAGAATAGCAGGAAGCCCAGCCTGACGTGGAAGTGCATCCAAACGTAGTAGATCTTAATAGTGAAGAGGTCTAGTTATAATAATATGAGAGACACCTCATCAAAACCTGCTTTGAGGAGTTTGAAGAGATTCTCAGGGTTCTCCGTCTGCACTTGCGTGATGCGCAGCCCGGCCCCGAGATTCAGGAAGATGTACAAGATGGCTTGAAGTCCTGTATTGAAAAGCTGCCATTTGTCAGCGTTTGTTTGCCTGTCCTTTAGAGACACTGACCAGCAGAGTGGCAGCGGCCCATTCATCCCAGCCAAAAGACTTGATGTAGTACCGGATGTAGATTCCAATCAAGGTGGTGACGACGGTGACGATGAACAGCAGGGTGATGGTCCAGTAGCACAACGGCTGCAGCGTTTCTGGAGCCGTGGTTTGTCGGCTGCTCTGGCGGGCTGAAGACATGACGATGAGATAGCGTAGAACAATATACAGATGGAAAATCTCCCAAGATCGAAGGCAGAGCGGGGTGACGATTGCAGAGATAATATATCACATTCGGCTTGCAGCACTTTTGACGAATACATGCGGCTGACAAAATCTTCCCGGCTATTTAATCTCTGGTCAAAGATGGAGCTTGTGGAGTCAAGAAGGGTTTCGTCTGATACTGCTTCAAGCCATGACCCGTCCGATCCATCGTGCTAATTCTTTGTTTTGATACTGAGGTCAGCAATCATTCCAGTTGGGAAGCATGAGTAATACCTTCCTATCTCGGCCTGCCCTGTGCCTGGAGAGTCTGAGCATGCCTCCCGCAAAAAGAATTGTCAATGCTCCAAACACCAAGGTATTCGCGGCCTTGCTATTCCTGGCGGTGGTCTGTAGAACGGGGAGGGAGGCATAAGCAGTGTGGCCGGCATCGTAAGCAGAACTTTATTGATAACGGCTTCAACAGGGTTGCTGTTAAGTAATTCACGTAAGCTCGCGCCCGAACCGGATCGTTATTTGCAAGTGTATATGGGAATTCAGCTGTCTTTGTCTACAGGTTTGCTCGTACCGTTTCGAAAACAACATCGGCGTGTACTAGTTCAGGAGCCTGGATACGACCGATAAGGTAGCTAAATCCTACAGTAACTAGTTATATAACTGTCGGAAGCCGGTTTAACGTAGCAGATAGAGAATTACTTGATACTAGCGAAGATACCGCACTAAAGGCGATGGAATTTGATTGGTTATCCCAACCGCCCCGTCTTTGCCAAATCCCAGTCGGACATGTTATGCGACACAACAATAAAACCTAGACGCAACTTGGCTTTACACTAGACTTTCTGCTTAAGCATCTGCGAAAATACTGCATAGATTTCAGTTCGTTTTTGCAATATTTAATTGTAGCTTGTAGGGAACCGGATGGGCGGTTGCATGCTCCGCAACGAGCTTCGTACAGTAGGCAGGCATCTGCGATCTGACGATCATCCGCGTTAGCCAATTGGGTTAAGGCTGGAGATCGACTTGAGAGGAGCGTTGAAGCGAAGAAAACCTATTGGATAGCGCTGACTGCTGTCACATGCAGATGACCGTTGAAGGTGCTAGTCCCCGCCACCCGCTCATGGTCTTACATACTGGCCCCCAGTGTGTGTGACGTGTTGCGTAATGAGTGAAAAGGCATCAGTTCCCCGCTTTTTGCTCCCCCATCAGCCTTTCTGACCTTCCCACCGTGAGCTCTTCTCTCCTCACCGCCAACAGAGTCGTCTTTCATATCCTCGACGATAATGGATGGCGCTGGTCTTGCCTTAGGTATCCCCGGCTTCATCGTCGATTCCTTCGAACTCCACGACCGTTGGGGTTCTGCCAAGAACTTCCGGAGCGAGTTCGACCAAGCGATCCGGACGTGGATCTACAGTAACCAACGTCGTCAGGCGTGGATTAACTATGCTGGATTCGACGGCCAGACGCTCAAAGACACCCATCATGCTCGGCTAGATGACCCCAACGTCCGCTCAGGAGCCCAAAACTGCTTCGAGACCATCAGTGAAGTCTCGGTGTTGCTGGACAAGACGTTTTCCAAGATGAGAATCGATTCGGCCAAGACCGAGGAGCTCCATGGCCAAATGGGCAGCCTGTCCACCAAACCGAAGACAAGATCAGGTGCAACATCTATGAGGGGAATGACTGCATGGAGCTTACATGGGAAACAATTCATCGACGGGGTCGCTCGTTATGAAAAAACAGTGGAGCGCCTCTTCACACTTGTACCCGAGGCAGGGAGCGCAGTGGCTGGGAGTTCTGCCATCCAGGGAGGTACGTTAGCGCAGTTCCTGTCCGATTCTGTTACGCGCGCCACTAATTCATCATGACATGTAGCATCCCCGGGTGGTATAAGCCTCAGTGCCGAGGACGAAAAGTTACGTCGAGAAATGGCTCGCGTCTCGCAAATGGCAGAGATGGATGCATGGCTGAACACTCCGCGGATCGATCAACAGTACGACCAACATTTATCTTCCCGCCTTGACGGTACATGCGACTGGATCTTTGATCATAGCCAGTTCAAGGCCTGGCAATCCGAAGATGCGACCAACTCGAAGGCACGCATGCTTTGGATTTGCGGACCGCCAGGATTCGGAAAGTCGGTCCTCTGCGCCAGGATCGTGCAGAAACTGCAACAAGATAATCGTCCACTTGCCTACACCTTCTGCTCAGCATTTGTTCAGGCGGGGATGAAGCCGGAAGCCATAGGTCGGTGGTGGATCCACCAGCTCATACACCTGGATGAGAGTGCTTTCGACATGGTTTGGAAGCATATTGTCCATGGAGCACCGCCTGTGACATCAGCAGCTGACGTATTCGCAATCTTGAGAGCCGTGTTGGCTGCTACACCTGACTGCACGCTGGTGGTCGATGGTCTTGACGAATTTGGTCAATCAAGCGATACTGCCCTGGAACTGGAAAACCACCGTGGAGAGATGCTTCGGCATTTGAGGGATGCAATCGCTGGCAGCAAAACCAAAGTTCTGGTTGTTAGCCGGCAAGACATCCGTCCGGAGCTTTCGTCCGTGATGAGAGAGACCGACGATCCTGCCCTTTTCATGTGCCCGATCACCAGCGAGGAAGTTCGATCGGACGTTGAAAAGTTTTCGACACATGTTGTGCAGATGAAGCTATCAGCTAAGCAACCTCCGCTAAGGCTCGAGCTTGCCGAAAGCTTAGTGGAAAAATCAGGCGGCATGTTCCTCTGGATCAAACTACAGGAAAGATTTCTTCAGGATTACAAATCTCCCAAACAACTAAGGAAAGCCGTCAGTAGTATGCCGAACAGGTTGCACCACACTTTTGAACGTAGCTGGAAAGGCATTCAGGCGCTCTCGGATTCTGAGGACCAGCAGCGAGCAGTGGCCATCCTACGTTGGGCAACATTCGCTTTTGAACCTCTCAAAGTCTTGCAATTGGCTGAAGCATTAGTCGTGGAGCAGGATCCCGGTATGGACGATTTTAACATACCCACCGTTGGAGGAACATACGAGGATGAAGGAATTGTTCGCCTCTGTGGATCTCTAATAGAGATCCGCGAAAGCGAGCACTCTCGGACTGTCCAGCTTGTCCACGCATCAGTCAAGGAATACATCACTTCTTCCGAGTTGCACCAAGAAACTTCACTTCCCGCCAGCCTCAACTTTTCCAATGCCACTGCTCAACACAGAACAATTTCAGAAATCTGTCTCCAATGTCTCAACTGTGAGGAAATCTGGCGATGTTGCGAAGCTGACTCCTGCCCCGAGCAGCATTTTTTGATCTACGCCACCGGCAATTGGTGGAAACACATCCTAAGATCAGGCATCGAAGATTTCTACGCACTACCATCTTTACGCTGTTTCTTTCAAGGAGGAAATCCTTGCTTTCAGCGCTGGGCAGAGCATTTTGAAAGACTTGTTTTTCAAGAAACCATTCACAACTTTGAGGACAACATGGCATCGACATCGCTGTACTACGCAACAATCCTTGATCTCCTTCCGGGAATGCCGTCGTTCCAATCCGACGCCATTGCATCTATCAACAGCACGAATGGTATCCACATGAGTGCACTGCAAGCTTGCTGCATCGAAGGCAACCAAGCCAGTTTCGATTGCCTCCTCGACTGGGGCGCAGATGCCAACGCGATTAGTGGCGAGCATGGATCTCCTCTCATCGCGGCAGCATCCCTTGGTCATACGAAGATGGTTTCACAATTGCTCAACGGTGGAGCGAATGTGAACTTCGAAACGTCTGAGTCTCAGAGACGCTCTCGCACCGCTTTGCTAGCAGCAACCAGGCAAAGCCATATTGAAACCATCAAAGTTTTACTGGACGCTGGTGCTAACATCTCAATTCCGTGTCGAGTGGAAACTATGGGCCAGCCCTTGCACTGGGCCGCTGAGAACGGCGACACAGAAATTGCCAAACTGCTGCTGGATCATGGTGCGGACCCCGTCGCAAAAGATGCATATGGCGGTACCCCGATGTATGTCGCTGCCTTGGTCAGCTTTGGTTTCGAGGTTTGCAAGCATTTGGCTTCGACCTACCCTAACAGCCAACACTTTTCTCCTGGCTGGAATGGTGAGACACCCCTACACGCAGCAGCCCGGCGAGGAGAACCCGAGAATCTTCAGATTCTTCTCGGTTTGGAACCCGAACTTGAAGCGCGCGATGAGGACGACATAACTCCGTGTTTCAGAGCAGCTGTGGAGGGCAATCTCGAATGCGTTCGGCTGTTACTGGACAACGGGGCTGACCATTCTGCGCCAAAGTCCGGTGGATTCGTGCCAATTCATTCAGCATCTGCGATGGGACACGTTCAGGTAGTGGCTTTACTGCTTGATCGAGGAGCGGGCTGTAATGCAACTGGAACATACTCCAGTGATAGACAGTCGGGAGTCACCCCACTAGATTTGGCAGCGAAATTTGGTCATTTGGAGGTCATTGAACTCTTGTTGAGACGAGGAGCAAATGTATGCTCAGCCACCTCCGGGTTGACGCCATTGGACTTCGCTGTACACCTCGGGCAAGCCGAAGCCACGAAAGCACTACTGGATCATGGTGCGAAAAGCGGTCTGCAACTTAAGGTTGGAAAGACCGCTAAAGAACCCGAGCACCCGCTATTCCCCGTCGGATCCTTGAAGAGTGAGCGCAGCATTGACGTACTTCTCCAGCGGGGGATCCCACCTTCATCGTTCATTTGGTGCGAGGAATTCGAATGCCTAACAAATAAGGTAGCCTCCTCCGGAAATCTCCAACTGCTCCAGATTGTTATAGGAGACCGTTCCGCAGCTGAAATAAGTCCGGACGCACAGGGAAGGACCGCGCTTCACTCGGCAGCTCTTGGAGGCAGCTTGGAGGTCTTCGAGTTCCTCCTGAAACGGAGATTTGATATCGACGCAAGGGACAAGACCAGACAAACATTGCTTCATTATGCCGCCGCCTCATCATCCTTGGATGTGCTGGAGCGAGTGCTCAAGCTCCCAAACATTGCAGAACTCAACGCCAGTGGAGCCAAATGGACTCCGCTACACTGGGCTGCAAGGAATGGGACCACGGAGATGATTAACGTTCTGCTCAAAGCTGGTGTGCAGGAGACCTTCGTGGAATCCCCTGACCCCCCAGAGTTTTTCAGCCCGTGGGCACTGGCACATTTCTGGGGTAACACCAAAATACTTGGGAACGATACAGGCTTCGTCCTTCAGTCGAGAGACCCGAAAAGCACAGCATTATCCAGAAACCGCCAGGACGGGAGCTTTTGCGATTCTTGTTCCATAGTAAGTAAAGAGATGAAAACGTAATCCGTTTCATCTCCTCTATGTACTAACATTACCTTTAGGATATCTACGGCCCACGATTCAGGTGCAATACTTGCACAGACTTCGACTACTGCTTCATGTGCATGAGCTTGCCGGAGCTCCAGGATCTCCACCCGGGGCATGACTGGGAGAGGCTGGAATAAGGTGACGGTGGACCAGCCACGGCTACTGCGCTCCCTATTGCGCCCGGAACGCGCACCGACTGCTACCAATACTCTCAGAACCGCAACCTGACAGGATGGATGCCAGAAACCTTAAACTCGACAGAGATTGAGGCGCTGAACGAGATCCAGGATCAAGTGAATACATGCAGCCACTTTGCCGAGACGTATGAAGTAGACATCGGCACTTTTCTGTCCTGGAATCCTTCCTTGGTCGAGCAATCCGAAGCAGACTGCAAGCTGTTGGGAGGGGTTAGGTACTGCGTCAGACTGACCAAAAAGAGTACGTATTCGCGCTTCCTGCTGGAGCTGCCCAGAACACTGACGAGTCCACCGTGCAGCCACTGCGGAACCGTCCTACACGAGACCTGTTTACTCGACGCCCGATTCGGGTTCTCCCGCTTTTAGAGCTCCCTCAAACTGCAACTCCTACGCCTTCGTGTACGGCGGCGATACAGAGTACCCGTGTACCGCCTGGATGTCCGAAAACGGCATCAGCCTGGAACAACTGGTACTGATCAACCCCTGGATGAACAACGACTGTTCAGCCATTTACGACGAAATCGATCCCTACCAATGGCGCTCCATCTGCATTGGCGTGGGTGACTCGGCGTCCTACTCGACCACTGCTCCGCCGACCGCCACGCCCACCGACACGGCGCCGGGCTGCAGCGACTATTATACTGTCATTGATGGCGACAGCTGCGCGATCGTCCTGGATTTGAACGACATCACCTTTACACAGTTCTACGCGTGGAACCCGTCGGTCGGAGACAATTGCCAGCACTTGCAGCTCGGCATTGCCTACTGCGTGGGTCTGCCGGCTGCTTCAACATCATCGCCGATTTCGACTTCGACTTCGACTTCATCGACGACCTCGTCAGCGCCGTCAACGTCATCTACCAGCGCAGGCGTCGCGCCTCCGGGACCAACACAGGCTGGGGTTGCGACAAAGTGCACGAGCTACGTCTTGCAGAAGGACGGCGTCTATTGCTACGACATGGCGGCGGTGGCGGGAATCACTTTGGATGACTTGTACAAGTGGAATCCAGGCTTGAATGGGGATTGTAGTGGCTTGTGGCCAGGGTATGCGTATTGTGCTGCTGCGCCATCAGGGCCAACGCAGGATGGCATGGTGGTTGGGTGCACCAAATACGCCATGCAGAAGGACGATGTCTTTTGCTACGACATGGCTGCGGCAGCGGGCATTACTCTGGATGATTTATACAGATGGAACCCAGCATTAAACGGGGACTGCAGTGGCTTGTGGCCAGGGTATTCGTATTGTGTTGGTGCTTCCTAGCTAAGATCTCTCCGCCGCCAGTCGGGCCAGGGAGTGTCGAGCGCTAGGCTCCAGCCGTTGTACATTCTTTGCCAATCTGGATTGGAAACTTCTCGATAAAAACCTTTTAGGCTCTTTAGCGGCACCTTGTAATGCCCTGTGTATCTATACTCCTCTGGCTGTTCCTCATCCACGTCATTAGGATCCATATTAGGGTCAGCGGCCCAGACAAAGGCCCTCGACTCTTTAGCAGGGTCTTCAATTGCTGCTATAATAGAATCAAAAGCTTCTTGATCAATAACAAGTGTAGCAAGCCATGAGATCCTATCAACCAACTCGTTCATATTCTGTAGCGCGATCTCGAGGTAGTGTCTGCCCAATACATTCATTAGTCTGTTGAACTGTTATAGTGATAAAGAGACTGCTTACTCCTTGATAAATTCTAGCCCTACTCCTTCAAATGCCGCTCGGTCATTGAAGTAGTGAAACCGCCATGTATTCTTACACATTCCGTCGAAATGCCCATCATCTTCGTTAGGCTTATCCGGTACGTACTTTTTACTCATGACGTCGATCTTCTCCTGCACTCGCGCCCATGCGTGCTCCTCAGACCCATCGCCATAGTATGTACGGTAAACCGCAAAGCCGTACCAGCCCCGCTGCCTGAATTCGCCCAACCAAGCTGGTGGCGCGGGCCAAGTTTTTGGGTCGTAGCTTACAAGCATGCCCCGTTCAGAAAACTTTGAGGAATGTCGGACTTGGAGACCACCCGGGCGTAAGAGAAGCGTTTGACATGAGTAGACGACTTGTTCCAGTTGTGCAGGGGTGCGGGAAACGCGGCGCGGGAGTGAACATCGTGTGAAAAGCCTTGTGGTGTGCAGGTAGTGTTGGGAGCGTCGAACAGGGCGCAGGGCGAGATGCAGTTTCGGGAGCCTGGAGATCTGCATTGTTGGGTGAGCAAACGGAAATCGAAAACTCGGTGGTTTCTCTGAACTACTTATATACTTTAAAAACACGCTATTCTGTATTCAAATGCTCTAACAGCGCCACCCATTCCTTTAGGCCGTTTTTGTAGATGGTCGCTCCTTATCCCCCGTCTTTCCCTCTATGCGCAGCGACGTTACTCAGTATGTCGTTTTTCAACGACCAATCAGGACATACTCTGCTCGCCGAACTCATTCAAAAAATGTTTAATTAAGTCGGGTGAGGTCATGGTGTAGAAGATGCAGCTTCTAGAGCTTCGAGCAGGTCCGCCGGGCACCGATTCGTGGGAGTGGCGGTGAGGGTCTGGCCTCCTCCGCAATTTCCACCAGAGCGAAGATGATGGAACCACGGGGTGGCGAATAATAATGCGCAGTGATCCTTATTCCGCAACTGCTCCTGGTTGGCCACCTCGGCATCATCCCGGCGCACGGCGACCCATGTACTGTTCAAAGTCCTTTGCGGTTAGCACAACCTACTTAAAGTGGTACTTACTTAGCTGGACCGTTCACTGTGCGCACTGGCTGGTGAAAATCACAAGGACGTTGGTATGTACATGGCGCTTGTTGCCTCGCCAAGGGCATAGCCGTTGGTACATATCCGCTGTTCTTTTGCACGGTAATTCCCCGACGCCGACGTTTTCACCAGTTTTCCCTTCCCCCATTACCATCGCCCATCCCGTTCGGCATACAGCCATCATATCGAATCACTAAACAATACCGTACGATCTCTATATTTCTGTTGACACTGCTTTGGTCGACCGTCCTTCAGTTTCACATTTTTCATCACATCCACAACGAGTCCACCTTCATCGTCCATGTGCCGCTCAAGTTCAACCAACACTCAATGGGAAAATGCAACATGTACCTAACCATCACACCGGGCTGCCTGGAAACGAGCGCCCACCTGACTTCACACTATCTTGTTGCTCTCAAGCCACCCGCGACTCCGCGGTACCGACGAGTAGGCGGCGGAGGCGCAGGCGGCTGAGCAGCGTGTTCGATAACGGCAGGAAGCGGAGCAGCGACTTCAGCCGAAATGCCGTAACCAGTAGGAGAAAGCTCCTTTTTGGGAAGTGACAGCTTCTACCTAATAACGAGCAAAGTACGCGACGGAGGCTATTGGAAGATGGGGGAGGATGCACACGGCCAGGGACCGCGAAGCGAAATTCGCAGCTACAACTGTTTCAATGATGATTGTGCTACGAAGAAGGTGTGCCCCGATCAAACTGTTCTGGAACCTCTCTATAGGCTGCCCAACCTATAGTTGGGTGGTACGGCCGCATTCAACGCTTCAAGGTACGCTGCAGAACCTTCAGCATCGAGGTGTGCTGTAGGATCATCAGCATAATCAGAATCAAATCCAACCTGCCGCCTGCGCTGAACAATTTCTGCCCGACTATCCCAATGCTCCTCGGCTTCCTCCCCCCCGAAATATAGGCTTATATGTACATACATCCGGGTCGTATTTTGGAGAATCAACTTCACCCATATAGTAATACTGTGATTCGGGAGGGGACTTGCCCCATACCATGTCATCGCAGTTGATTATTTCCGCCTTATATGTCTGCAGGTAGGGGTGGACCGCAGCAATAAAATCGCCAACGGTAATACCGCCGGGATTGCGAATTACCAGCGGCTCCGGCGCCTTAAACTTGCATCCTTCGTCATTTTCGTCCTCAGCTTCTCTGTTCGCCAGGCAGTCAATGTCGACTTGCATGGTGGAGCATGGAGTGAGGGTGGCCATGGTAGAAGCGATGGGATGTCCCTCAAATGGTCGTAGTGTTGATGTTGCATCGCCAGCGTCGTCGAGAACTTGGATAGCCGAGATTGGACAGAATACCCGCCACCGTAGGCGCTCAAAGGCAAAGATGTTGAAGACGGTATCTAAATCGTCGGCTAGCTGTTCGTCGGTAAACGGTCCTGAAGGATTCGGCTGCTTGTTGCTAAGCTCTTGACCAGCTGAAGAGTCCGGCTGTTCATCGCTGAAGTGTTGGGAACCTGAACGGTCCGGCTGCGGTGGGTCCATGGTCGAGGGTTTCGAAGACGGGATGGTCGTCTCGGAAACGTGCGCGCACAGCTATGCTGTTGTTAGATAGATGTGCTTACGAGATGGTAGCATATTTACTTACTTTACTAAGACCGCTGGCGGGGCTTGCTTGGACTGTTATTAAGTGTTTAGTGAAGAAGCGAGGTGGAGAAGAAGCGCAGGGCTCTTTCATTAAATAACCATGGGCTAACTAGCCGTTGGGGTGTTCAGGAATGGGAGGGTACTAACAGTTGCACCCTAACACCTCTACTTTTGCTATGGTACAGGGTCCACAATCACCCACGGTAGCAAGTTACTTTTGTTGGGACTCCGCTCACCATGGTCCGCTGGAAGATTTTGACCTATCGCCAGATGGAAAATGTCTTTCGTTTTCCCATCTTAGGAAAGGAGACAGATTTCCTGTGCGCTTGAAGTCGGAGCCGGCCGGAAGCTGATCTGGAGGCACACGAAACTTGCCGCGCTCCCTGCGAAGAAATTGGTTGTAAAATGACCTGAAATAGTCTTAAGGGAGCGTCTCTTGACCTCGCGAGAGGATGCACCTGAACACGAATCGCTACGTGAGGAAGTTCAAGTCAGAGTTTGGTAGTGCCCGATCTTCCTCTTCGGCTCCCGTCCGACAATACAACCCCACTCAAAACGCCCTACTCTACCGCATCCTCTATCGCCCCGATGGCGACCGGTACGTCCACTCCGCAGAACCTCTGGAGGCTAAGCTCCCGGTGCTCGAGGTTTCCAATGGAAAAAGACGGTGGAATACAGCGCGGCCACGTACGCCTTTCTCTACGCGAGGCTTCGGCGTGCACGCTCCGGCGAGGAGGCCCTAAGACCGGTGACTATCGTGCCACACCGAGGCTGTCGGTATCCTCAAGTTCCTCATCTCGCTAATGGCTCCGGACACGATCGCAGCAGGGCCTTAACCCACGCCCGCGTTCCTCATGCAGGTGGATCCGGACATCATCGTTTCGGAGCATCTCCACCCACAGTCTTCGAGGATGCATACCTATCGATGAAGATACCCACCTTCGACATAATATGTACTCCGTTCAGCGACACTTGCGAGATCGCTTTTTATTGGATGGATAGTTTCATTCATCAGGTTGGCCCGAGTGGTACCACGATTTCTAGAAAGTTTTTCCTGTATAACGTGAATCAATATCCTCAAAGCATCGCCTTCGACTGCCCCTTCCCAGGCACCGGCAGCTGTAACACCCTTATCGCATTTCCGCCCATGAAGTCTTCCACGACCTCCTCCCTCAGACCTCCGTCGCCATTCACCAGATACTTGTCGACGGCATCGACACAAACCTTCCAACCCAGCTGCGGAAAATTCGTTCCAAACATGACCTTCTTCCGCCCTGTCGTGTTCGCAAACACCAAGAACTCCTGCGCATAGTACTTGGGCGACCAAGCACTAGTATCGATATAAACGTTTTTGTGTTTCCACGCCACGCCAGCCATCTCAGCAGCCCAGGGGTACCCCAAGTGTCCACAGACGATCTTCAAGTCAGGAAACTTGAGCGCCACGGTGTCGATGTACGGCACGGGCCGGCCGACCTCGCTGGGACAAAGAGGAGCCGTGTGGCCGACTTGTGTGAAGAAGGGGACATCGAGCTCGATGCACTTGACGAAAAGAGGCCAGTAGTGCGCATCCGTCGGCGGCAGGTTCCACAGCCAGGGAACGATCCTCAAGCCCTTGAAGCCTTCGACCTTGACGTAGTGTTCCAGCTCCTTCACCGCGTTGACCGGGTCGAGAAGGTCCACGGATGCTAGGCCGAAGATGCGCGTTGGGTGGGCGCGGGCGTACTTGGCGACTTTGGCGTTGGAGAAGATGGTGGAGCCGGGACGGTGCCAGGCGGAGAGGCAGATTTGCGTGACGCCCGCTTCGTCCATCAGGGCGATCACTTCGTCGGGCGTCCGTTTTTGAGTGGCGATTGCAGGGTCTGCATGGCTGTACTCGAAGAGTCCTGCGGTTTCTGGTATTGCGCTTTGTAACTTCTCTTTGTCAGGAACGGATCGTCTCCAGGCGAAAGCTGCCACTTACACCAGGCAGATTGGCCCAAACATCCACAATAGGGAATGGCGATTGTTTCGTGGGCATTGTAGTTTCCGGGGCAATGTGTGTACAAAAGTGTTGGTTGTGGAATCCCTCAACATGTGTATACTTATAGCCAATTAGTCTGGCTGTAAAAGTGCTTCCAACCTTACCGTCTACCGAGGGTTTCGTCAGCTTTGGATGCGGGGAATCGGCAGAGGGGCGGGCGGGGTAAGCGTCACAACAGCTGTAATGCCCCACAGAGCTCGTGGTCCGACCGAATATTCCGGATGGACGAGCATTCAAGAGCTGCGCGCCTACCTCAGGAATCCCCCAAGGTTCCCTGAACGTAACTCCAAATGGGAATTTTTCCTGGTAGTTGACCAAGACGGTCGGGATGGAGCAATAGCTTCATAGCCAGGCCCCTCCAGAGCCAGGGTAGGTTTCAGCCAGTCGCGGACAATCAACACTTCTGAACAGCCGGCACACGGCGTGATAGTGTTCACGTTCCCACAGCTGACCGTAGTAAGACTGCTAACCTACATCAGCTCACTCCGGCATATTCTCGTCGTGTCTCCGAGAGACGGAGTAGTCGGAGTAATCGGAGTCTGAAGTAATTCACTCAAACACTCCTCGCCGACGCTTACATATCAATCGTATTTATTCCACTGCTCGCACAATCAAGACACGCTCTCCCCAATCCCACAAGATCCCTTCTCTTCCGCAAAAACCATTCCCACCCCCCTCCCCCCAAAATGCCCCCCGAAATCGACCTAGCCCAATACCTCTTCACCCGCCTATCCCAACTCGGCATCCACTCCATCCACGGCGTCCCCGGCGACTACAACCTCACCCTCCTCGACCACCTCGCCCCCGCCGGCCTCCACTGGGTCGGCAGCGCCAACGAGCTGAACGCCGGCTACGCCGCCGACGGCTACGCGCGCACAAAAGGCGTCGGGGCCTTAGTCACCTGCTTCGGCGTCGGCGAGCTCTCCGCCATCAACGCCATCGGCGGAGCCTACGCCGAGAAGGCGGCCGTCGTGCACATCGTCGGGACGCCGGCGCGGGCCGCGCAGGAGGCGGGCGCGTGTCTGCATCATTCGCTGGGGGATGGCAATCTGCGGGTGTTTGCGGATATGTACAGAAGCGTGACGGTGGCGCAGGCGAGGCTGGTGGATGCGGATGAGGCGCCGGGGCAGGTTGATGCGGTGCTGCGGGAGTGCGTGGTGCGGAGTCGGCCGGTGTATGTGGAGGTGCCGATGGATATGGTGGCGGCGAAGGTGGTCGCGCCTGCGTCGCCGATTGACTTGTCCTTGCCGGGATGTGACGAAGGCGTTGAGGAGAGGGTGGTTGGGGCGCTGTTGGCGAAGATGCTGGGCGCGGAGAGGGTGTTGATACTTGTGGATGGCTTTACCGCGCGCTTCGGCATGCGGGACGAGGTGAATGAGTTGGTTCGGGTGACGGCATTTCCGACGTTGACGACGCCGTTTGGGAAGGGCATCGTCCGGGAGACACTGCCCAGCTTCTGCGGCGTCTATGCCGGGCGCGCGGGCGACCCGGCGCATCTCAGGTGGGTGGAGGGGTGCGACCTGGTGCTGCGCTTTGGCCCGCTCGACTCGGACGTCAACACCTTCGGCTTCACCGCGCTGCCGGATCCCCGCGTCACCGTCACCTTTGAGCGGTACTCGGTGCAGATACCTGACGTCGCGGGAGAACCGGCCGCGCCCACGGCGTTGTCGTCCAAGTCTGTTCTCGGGAAGCTCCTGAAGCGGCTGGAGTCCACACCGCTTCCAGCCCCCCAGCCCTTCCCCGAGAACCGCGACCTCCCCCGAGAACTGCTGAAAGCCCTTCCACCCCCAGCACCGGACTCGCTCGTCGATCAACACGCGTTCTGGCTGCGCATGTCCGCCTTCCTCCGCCCGGGCGACATCATCCTCACCGAAACCGGCACGAGCTCCTACGGCGGCCAGAGCCTCGTCCTCCCCGAAAACACCGTCGTCATCAACTCTGCCCTCTGGTTGTCCATCGGCTACACCCTCGCCGCCTGCCAAGGCGTCGCGTTGGCGCAAAGAGACATGGCGAGAGGCGCGTCGGCGTCGCAGCACGGGCGGACCATTCTCTTCGAGGGCGAGGGCAGCTTTCAGCTGACCGCGCAGGCTATCAGCGATGTCGTCAGGAACAGGTTGGACGTCGTGATCTTTGTGTTGAATAACAATGGGTACACGGTCGAGCGCGTTATCCATGGCTTCCATGCCGGCTACAACGATGTCCAGCCGTGGAGATATCTTGATGCGCCGGCTTTCTTTGGAGCGCCGTTGGATGATCCAACGTACCCGGTGAGAACGAGGCGGGTGGAGACGTGGGGGCAGTTGGAGGGTGTGCTGAGGGATCCGGGACTGGTGGAAGGGAAGGGGTTGAATGTGGTGGAGGTTTGTATGGAGATGGGCGATGCTCCGAAGTCTCTGGTCAAGTTCGCGGATTATCTCAAGGAACGGAACCAGGGTGGACTCTGAGATGTTGAACGTTGAAGTTGTGGGAGAGGGGTTGTGTCCGGCGTATCCGCAAAGTCCTATGTCTATATCTTTTGACCTCACAATTTTCTCTTTCGGGCGGTGTGAGGTTGATCCAACCTTCAGCCGCACCGACAGTATTTACGCCATGTTGCCCACACCTTGAGATTTGGTAAAGACTTTCTTGCTCCTAAACCCCACGGCTTCAAGTAGCTCCATCGCCCATTCTCCGCACACACGCCCCTCCCCCCCTTCACCGATCCGCAGTACCTCCTCAACGCACCCCTCCCTCCCCCATCATCTATCCCGCCCCAGCAAGCGTCGGATGCCCCGCCAACCCCGCCCAAAAATCCTCCTCAAACTCCCACGGCTCAAACCCCACACCCATCTGCCACCCCTCCAAAAACTCCGCACTCGCATCCAGCCGCTGCGCAAACAGCGGCTCGGGCGGCTCCCGCCACACCATCAGCGAGTCGAGCAAGCTCTGAATCGTGCGCGTGGCCTGGGTGAAGAGCGCAAAGTTCGGCTCGCCCGCCTGTATCAGCACGCCCGTGGCGATCTCGGCGACCAGCACGCTCAGGTTCTGCACCAGTTTGGAGCGGGTGATGGGGGCGATGCTGCTGCTGGTGGGGGGGTTGAGGAGGGCGAGGGAGATGACGCCGGCGGCTGGGAGGCCGAATTGGGCGACCTGTGGTTTTGTGGTGTGAGCGGGGCGCGTGGGGAGGGAGGGGAGGGGGGGAGACGTGCCTTCCAGACTAGGCTTGTGCCTGAGTTGACGAGGCGTTGGCGGAGGATGATGGCTTCGACGATGAGGGAGAGCATTTCGCCTGCGGTGGTGAGGAGGGAGTGGTTGGGTTCGCTGGTTCTTTTGGACGAGACGAGGCCGAGGAGGAGGAGGTTGTGCAGGTAGTCGAGGCGGGTGCCGACGAGGAAGTCGCGTTCGAATGGGCTGAGGTGGCAGTCTTTTAGGCTGACGTTCAGCTTGAAGTGTGGGGGCAGCTCTTCCCATTGCTTCTCGATCTTTAAACGGAGGTCCCTTTTGGAGGCAGCGTCAGTTTGGTTCGTTGGGGGGCGCTGTGTCGCTTACTCGGTTCTTTCCCTATATTGTTGATGGGAACGGTTTCGATGCAGTTCAAGAATTTCCTCCTTCAGGCAGGCAAACAAAGCAGAGCAGCGGGTATCTGCGGTGTAGTTAATGGGCTCTGCTGGTTCGTGGTCCGCATCGTGATTGGATGTTGTGGAATGTGGACGGCTGCCCTCATCATCCCAAAGGTTGGATGTGTTGGTAGGGAGCTGGAATTTGCAGTACGTCTTGATGATTCGCGGTGGTCGGCCAAGAAAAATGGCCAGGCTTTTGTCGGCTGCGTAGATCCTGGCGAAGGCGGCTTTGCGCAGCTCTGCAACGAACGGAGGAACGTTTGTATCCACTCTTTCATGATAGCCAAGAGCAAAAAGCGAGCTTGAAAGGTCCCCCACCCTCCTCCAAGAGTGATAGCCTGTGCCGAGTCAGAGTCGTCGTGTGCTCTGGGACTTGACCTACTCTGATCCCCGTCAACCTGGGAGTGTACTATGCAATTTTCGTACTGCAAAACGAGCTGCAAATCGTCCAAGCGATCGGCCGCAAGGCATGTCTCTAGGCAGCAATCTCCTATGTAGGTCAAGGACTTTATGAGATCCCACCGTTGTGCATCGTCAGTGTAAAGCGGCGGAAAAGACGTGGTATCCAACGCGGCCCTGCCCGCGGCGCTGAAGAAGATGCCGAGAACGTCCCAGCGTAAGCCATGACCAAGCAACTGCGAGAAGAAGTCATTCACGCTGGTGTTCGCGTCTAAGGCTATTGGCCTGTCGGTGGTTTCCAGTAGACTCGCGTGCTGGGTGACCCAATCATCCGACGATGTCGCATTCGCGAATTGAGCCACAGCCACGGTGATGGGGGCAACAAATGGCTCAGCCAAAGGAAGATTTACCTTTTGACCAAGCCAGACATGGACTAGAGAGGTCAAATGAGACATGTCGGTCCGGCTCAGTTGTTTCAAGGTATGGACTGCCCTCTCGACAATGGCCCTGTCCTTGGGCATGCGCCTGCGTGGGGAGGAACTGGGGGGTTCGAAGGCATTGTCCAGATGCAAATCAGAAGTTGGCAAGGCGAACGAAGAAACTTGGCTGAAAATGGCAGCATGGCTGGAGGAGCCAAGAAAGCCCGGGTTTGGATAAAAATGCGGTTGTGGTGAAGCAGTTGACGTAGCTCTTTCACGTGATTCCCTGGCGCTAAGACACGTTGGTATGTGGTGATGATGAGATTACCCCGTAAGCTTACCGGGAGACGTCGCGCTGTAGTTTCCGACGTTTGAAAGGCTGGTTCCGGTAAACACAGTCATCGGCTTGGCGCCGGTCCTGGCACCGTGCACATATGGGTTTCTCGTGACCGCACGCAAGCTTTGCGCGTCGGCATGGGTCACAAGCGGCGAGTCTGACATTCATCTCTGTCCTTGTTTTGACAGTGGAGTCGGCGGAGAAGCTGGCAAGAAGGAAGTAAGGCGGAGAAGAATCGGTGAGTCAGCCGGTCCGATGGAGCCTTGCTTACTCCGATCACGCCGATTGAGTCGCCCAACTCCGATTGGTTAAAAGCTCGATGCTGAAGTGCCCCAGTCAAATTCACTGGAAGTTCCATCTCATATAAAAAGTCAAGCGGGAAGCTTCGACAAAACCGTCCTTTTATTTCTCATTTACCTTAATCCCCAAAATGACACTTGTGACCCCCGCCCAGCGCAGAGAGGTCAGTGCAACTCAATGGGGAGTTGCGGCGCCGTGCAACAGCCAACTTTTCAAGACGCGCTGTCACGAGCATAAGCCCCTGTCTCTAAAGTGGGACCGTGCGTGTTCTTTTTCCCATCTTCCCTTCCTCCATTCTGTCCACTGCTAGTCTGACCGTTTAGATCGTTTAAGCCGTGAGTCGGCAAGTCGGACAGGCTCCTCTCTCAAAACTGCCTTCAAGCACCTCCAGAAGCCGAACGTCATATCACTGGGAGGCGGCCTCCCTTTGAGCGAATACTTCCCCTTCGAAAGCATGAGCCTATCCGTAACACTTCCCAAGGATGGTCCAGGTCATAACACACACCTCCATGCTACCAAGCATGACATGTCAGATGGCCTCAGCATATACGACCTCACCATTGCTTTAAACTACAGCCAAGGGAGCGGTTCAGCACAATTGCTACGCTGGGTCACGGAGCACACCGAGATGGTCCACGATCCCCCGTACGCCGACTGGCAGTGCACCATGACCATCGGGAACACGTCTGCGTTGGACATGGCCTTGCGAATGTTCACCCAGCGGGGGGATTGCATCCTGTCAGACGACTATACCTTTGCGAGCGCCGTCGAAACAGCAGCGCCCGTGGGAGTCTACTTTGTGGGGGTGGAGATGGACGACGAGGGCATGCTTCCGGCGAGAACTGGGACACGATTGCACGCGGAGGCGCACCCAGGCCTTTCTTGCTCTACTCCGTTCCGACCGGACAGAATCCTACAGGCACTACTCAGAGCCTTCAGCGTCGTCGAGACATCTACCGTGTGGCGCAGCAGCATGACTTGATCATCTTAGAGGACGACCCGTACTACTTTCTTCAACTGGATCCAGCCGTCGCAAACGGAGAGGACGCCACGGGTCCTGCGCAGCCGCACTCGTCGAGTGAATTGCTCGACATGTTGGTACCATCGTATCTGAGCATGGACGTGGATGGAGGGGTTGTTCGCATGGACTCGTTCAGCAAAGTCGTCAGTCCCGGTACTCGGCTTGGCTGGATCACTGCCTCGCAACAAATCGTGGAGCATTACAAGCATCATGCTGATATCTCAACCCAAGGCCCATCCGGCTTGAGCCAACTGGCCCTTTTCAAGCTCCTCGATGAACACTGGGGCCATGCTGGCTATCTGGACTGGCTGCTGCACATCCGCAGGGAATATACAATGCGTCGGGACTTCACTATGGCTGCCTGCGATCGCTATCTGCCCCGGGGCATTGTTAGCTGGGATCCTCCGCAAGCTGGCATGTTTGTAAGTGCAAGGACACACCTGCTCATTCTAGCATCGTATTAACTTCCGAATGTAGCAGTGGTTGAAGGTCGAGGGGAGACGCCATCCTCAAGCTGGAGCCAAGACTGTGGCCGAGATAGAAGAGGAGATCTGGCTTGAGAGTATCAAACAAGGAGCTCTTGTAGCACGAGGCAGCTGGTTCCATGTAGGGGGCGGGAAGCCACATCGTGACATCTTTTTCCGAATCACCTTTGCGGCTGCTTCATTTGACGACATTGCGGAGGCGGTTTTACGTTTTGGAAGTGCTGTAAACCAAGTGTTTCACCTAGAGTAGAGGAACAAGAAAAAGTAGAACCGCTAAGGAACCGTCATTCCATTCCTTGTACGATCACAAATATACCGCTTTGGACGAAGTGTGCAGTAAATGAGAAGTCGGGCCGCTGGAATCTGACATGAAGACAGGCTGTTTCGCGAGAGCGGCGATCCAGGGAGGGCGAGGCTTCGACGTGCACGCTCCTGCGAGGAGGCCGTAGAAATCGAGCTACTGGTCCTTCTAGATGTTAAGGTGGTCCGTAGAGCTAAGTAAGACTAATGCTAATACTGGTACCCTACTTTCAGGGCAAATAGTCGCCAATTCTTAACAGATGCACACCATGTCAATACCAGATTAGAGTGAGTCATGTAGTGCCGGCCAGCAGCCGATTCTAATTTTAAATAGTGCGCAGAAAGTTGGTTCAGGGCGACAAAAAGTCCCATAGAGTACCGTACAATTTCAGTGGCGCAGGTGAGTCACCTATTTCTCAACCGATCCAACGAACATATAAATCTGTCCTCCTATACCATTGTCCGCTTACCAACCATCACCCTTCCGTCCACTTCTCATGTCGACAAAGCTTCCGGAAGCCAAAACACCTTGCACCGCATGCAGTTGGTCTCCAACGCGCCAGGAGTCCTGTCGCTACCATAGCAATGTGAAGTTGTTCTACTCAGTCAGCGACAGAGGAGGTTGGTCATTGGGTTCGAAATTCATCCTCAAACAACGCTCTAGCGATCATCCCAACTTTGAAGCTGTGAACACACGCATGCTCAGGAAAAAAACCAGCATCCCCGTACCAGAGATCGTACACGCATAGACCGAGGACGACGGGAGCTGTTTCACGCAATCGCGGTGTATTCCTGGGGAGACGCTGAGCTCGGCTTGGCCAGCAATGTCGGTGGAAGAGAGGGAAAACGTCGCAAAGCAGACTGCCAGCTACCTGGAACAGCTCCGATCCCTGCATTCGCCGACGATCCAGAGCATCGGTGGGCAACCGGTGTATTGCGCGTTCCTCTTCCCGAACGGCTACGGGGTTCCTCACGGTCCTCTTTTCTGCGACGACGAGCTCTGGGCGGAACTGAGAAAAGCCTTGGACAAGGTTCCGGAACGCATATGCCAGCGGTTGCGAGAACGCATGCCATGCGCCACTCCATATACCTTTACACACGGCGACCTTACCAACGTCAACATACTCGTCGACAACGGCAACGTCACTGGGATCATCGACTGGGAGGCTGCTGGCTACTTCCCCGTCTGGTGGGAATACGTCAACGCAGGATTCGGGTTGGGCCAGGAAGACAAAGAATGGAAGACGCTGCAGCAGAAATATATGTCCCCACACACGTATGCTTCGGAGTTTTTCCGGGACTTCTATGCCCTCCGCAAATATTCCAACTTGGATGAAGGGGGGTTCAAGTTGTTGAGCGAGTTGGATCAATGATCGAACAGTCCG
The DNA here is from genome assembly GCA_023082095.1 of Dothiorella sarmentorum. Taxonomy (NCBI): domain Eukaryota; kingdom Fungi; phylum Ascomycota; class Dothideomycetes; order Botryosphaeriales; family Botryosphaeriaceae; genus Dothiorella; species Dothiorella sarmentorum. The sequence goes on from JAJMVL010000127.1 coordinate 21,796, forward strand.
CCACCGCCGCTTAAGTTCGTATTCCAATCCCGCCGGTAAATCATGCCCCAGCCGCCCGGCCACTGCTATCTTAGCACAGCCGGATGGTGTCGACATGCTCACTTTTGTTCAGCACGTTCCAACCGTACCGACTGACCGTCCCACATGGGTACCACAGTGAGCCATCTCTTCCACTTGTTATTTGGTATACGCTCAAGGGTCTCTAGTTGGACATGGAACTATGAAGCATGCATTCTCACGTGGCTTTCGTATTTTACGCCACTAGCCACATCCGTCAGACTGTAGAATGATTTTGTGAGCAAGTAAAGTTCATGGAGATCTGCGTCAGCGGAGCCGCTACAGTGGAGACGACCCCATGAAAAAAGACCTCCGCGCAATATAAAATGACGTGCACCATGAGACGATGTTGACGACCATGAGCAGAAAGTCCTGCACGCATGGAACATCGGATAAACCGCATCCCACGGAAGACAAAAATGAATTTCGCATTCAGCGGCCGGCTTGCTCTCCGCCCACTATCGCCATAATGTCACGCTTCTTTACTTATCTTGGCGAGTTTCCCACGTCGCCACCAATCCGTGGAGGGCCCACCTGCTTTAGAGGTATAAATAGCATGCGTTAAGTGTCGGGAGATAGCATAGATACAGGAGAGTACTATAGTAGGATACTAGCGTGAAGTTGCTTTTTTCCACGTACGGTGCTGGTTTAACCTTTTGCACCATAAGAATACGGTCCAGAACCCTCGTTTTAGGGACCCGTACCACCTGTAGCAGGCAGACGTCCGCTCAGCCCCAGGACAGCACGGGCTGCCGTCAGCGCTAAGCACTAGCGCCCCGCACGTTCCTCAGCGAACGGTGGGGGCTGCGCATCCAGAAACTGGCTCTCCGTCTGCCAGCGCATAGTGCTGCGGTCAGCTTGAATATATCTGGCTTGGTTGCTTTTCAGCCTGGAGCGGTAGCATCATGTAGATGGTGCCAAGGATCCCAGCATCGACAGCCACGCAAGCCTGTTGAGTCATTGGAAGTGTTGCACACGATGTGACGAGTGGATTAGGGACACCGTCTCGGAAGCGGCCCGAGCTCGAACCTCACTGGCGCGCTTCTGCCTGCTGCACGTCGCGGTGTCAGCCTCTCGACCCACAAATCTGCGAGGCCCCCAAGCATGTGGTGGTGGCTGAGGCATGCTCTCCCGTACCTGGAGCCTGGAGGCTGAGTCGTAGCTTCGGTTTGGATTGTATTCCATCTGCTTATAACCTCTTGTTTCCGCCGTCGGATGCTCCACTCTCTCAACATCCAACTCTTCCCTTTCTACACGCGGACTGTCTTTCAGTCATTTCTCAATACCCACCTACGACAACCAAGCACAACCAGAAGACAAGCACAATGGCAGGCGCAAAGACGGCAGACAGCCCGGCAACGGCCAACAAGGTGCACCAAGAGAAGTCGGCCAGAATCCGTTACAAGGTCGAGTGTGAGGATGAGTTCGGTCCCAACTTCGACTGTAAGCAGGACGACAAGCCATTCGACCTGCAGGTGGCAACAGGCCTGACGGATGTGGACGAGTCGATGCCCATCTTCGAGATCATCACCACGCTCAAAGTCGCTTCGAAGCGGCCCAAGTACGCAGACTACATGATGATGATGAAGGCACCAGATGACGACGAGGCTGAGGCAAAAGATGAGGAAAAGGAAAAGCCGAAGCCCACACTGGAGGGCAAGCGGATTGTCGATGTCGGTGACACACGGATGGTCATCCACTCACCGTTGCTCCTGGACGCCATCAGGGAAGTTGTGGAATACTACCCAAGGTAATTGGTCCTCAGCCCAGCTGGATTCACAAACTGACTTGCATAGCCAAAACCTTACTGGTGACACCATCGTGGTCCACGAGCCTTACTGCGCCCTGGTCCACTATATCACCGAACTCCGGAACCTAAGCAATAAGCTCCGCCTAGAACGGACGCCTGCGGATTCGGGTGAGGAGAAGACGGACGCCGACGTCCAATACGAGCACCTCCAGGTCCTTCTCGACTTCCTCGACCCGCACGTGGAGAAGACGGTGTTGCCGGCGCGTCGGCGTCTCGCGAAAGAGGTTGCGACAGTAACCTATGACGACCTGTGGTACCTCATGCGCCCCGGTTCGCTTGCCTATGCAAATTACGAGGAAACCTGGCTGGGCGTCGTGATCAAGGAGGCCGAAATGACCACCGAAAACGATGGCAACGGCGAGCTCAAGAAGTGGAACGTCAAGGGGTGGCTGCTCGACCACTCGTGGAACGCGCCGACGATCGGCACCGCCGAAGTCACCATCGACGTGCCGTACTTCGAGGGCGAAAAGGTGGTGACGGAGCTCCCCATCCACCCGCGCGAGCACTTTGACAAGATCGACGGCGGCGAGCGGCGCGAGAAGTTCCGGAAGCGCGGCGAGAAAATGTGCGACATCATCTGGCACGGGCACGCGTACCTGACGTACGAGGGCGAGTTCATGGACGAGAAGAAGCGGCTGTACAAGGGCGCGCTCATCGCCGAGACGACCATGGCCTCGGGCGAGAGCATGCCGGAGCACAAGTGGACGCTGAGCTGGGACTACAGCCTGGAGCAGGGCGTCGTGTCGGCTCGGAGCATGGCGTGCCCGCAGCCCCTCGCGCTCGACGCCGACAAGCACGCGCGCGACCTGCTGACCGACGAGCACCTCTTCCTCCTGTGCCCGGTCATGGCCGGGTTCGCGCTGGGCGAGAAGGAGTGGGTGCCCGTGCACGTTGACTCGATGCGCGACATGGCGCCGCCCGAGTACGTGCTCGACGCCAACATTGGCGAGGAGAACAGCGAGATCATCAAGGCGCTGTCGCACCGCCAGCTCAAGTCCAAGACTACATGGTCGGCTGATTTCATCAAGAATAAGGGCGCTGGCGTGGTGGTGCTGCTGCACGGCCCGCCTGGCGTGGGCAAGACGTACACGGTCGAAACTACGGCTGTCCACACGCGGCGGCCGATGATCAGCCTGACGATTGGTGACCTCGGTACCAACGAGGAGAGTATCGAGTCCGAGATTGCCAAGTGGTTTGACCTGGCGCATCGCTGGCGCTCTATTCTACTCATCGACGAAGCCGACATCTTTCTCGAGCGCCGGAAGCATACAGACCTGGCCCGCAATGGCATTGTCACGGCATTCCTACGCAGGATGGAGTACTTTGGCGGCCTACTGTTTCTCACGACCAACCGCGTTGAACATATTGACGACGCTTTCATGTCGCGTGTTCACGTTGTGATTGGGTTTGAGAAGCTTGATGTTGACAAGCGGCGCAACATCTGGCAGTCCTTCTTCCAGAAGCTGGTGCGCGAGTGTGAGGGCAAAATCCGTGTCAGCGACGAGGCTGCGTCGTACGTGCTGGAGGGTGAGATGGCCGATATGGAATGGAATGGTCGCGAGATCCGCAACGCGTTCCAGACCGCCATTGCCATTGCCGAGTACCAGGCCTTCCAGGACCCGGAGCAGAACGAAGGCGATGAGATTGTTGTCAAGCCTGAGCATTTCCGCAGGGTCATGGCGATGAGCCAGAAGTTCCGCGATCATGTGGACAGGGTGAGGAAGGATAATGAGAGCGAGTGGACCGACTTGTGAGGAAAGAAGATTGGGTTCCTGGCGTTTGGGAATGATGGGACTGCTTTGTTCGGCACTGGAAATTGTTCTGTCGAACCACAAAAATAGATATATCACCGTGTACTTTGAGCTGGTCCGCGTCGTGCGCCGTGAAGAGTGTTAATGCTCATTATCTACGTGAAGCAGCCCGAGCAAACCACATATCCTCAATTATTTGGAGCAGGCCCTCAAAACTCCTTTTTCCAAAATTCCTCGACCGTCGCTGTTACTCGTCCTGCGGAGAAGCAGCTCCGGGTAGTCGCGCGTTCTCGTATTCACCTCATCACCCCAGTCAAAAGTCGAAGACAGAGTGAGTTCACCTACCCGTACGCCCAGATTGAAGCCCCGAAATCCAGAGAGAAAGCATGAGAGGGAATTTTGCCTATGATTGAGCGGTCGGAGGAAAAGGAGGGCCAGGCAGAGAACGCACACGGTCTAGCCATACCTAGGTCCGCTGAGTAGATTGGGAGCAGTTCTCGAAGCTCAGATGGTGGTATTGCCCCACTCAAGGTGTGGAAGAAGTAGAAGCAGCGTGATAGATGACCCTTTGCGATCGTGGTCCTCATTGGCATGCATAACTTCTACTAGCAGAAGAAGCACAGTGAAGAGAAAAAGCCAGGCGGCACTTTCGATGCGTATTCTGCCCCTGTCACCGACCACGACGACGCTGGCGACGACCAAGGCTCGAAAGATGCCAAAGGTCTACCACCGATACCTGCCCAGATTAGAATCTATTCCAACCCATTCACTCCCTTCTGTCCGCCCTGACGAACCTCAACATGGACGAACCGGTTGGAATACTAAAGCCATATGGACTCCATATTTAACATGAGAACATCATTCATCAACTTTTTTCAGCCCTTGAGCGCAAGTAGGTTATCGAGGCCGAGAAGGCAGACTGCTCGTTTAAGGATACCGGACCTCAAAGTGAATCAGAATCTGGTCTTCAGCAAGCCAGCACGCCAAGATCCCGAAACATTCGGACCCAGAGGCCGCCACGCAGAGTCAAAATACCATAGCAAAACATCAACGCCGGAATATATTGCTACCAAGATGAACAAACCTCTTCATCCCATCATATGCGGATATCTGGGCTCGAAACGCAGAGAAGGTGGCTTAGCTCATTGATATAATGTTCTCAAAGCCGCAGAAGTGGGACTTCGTGCTCCTGCTGGGCGAAGCACAACGTGCTCCTCACGGAGCGCACGGGAAAATTGCGTTCCCGTTAACAGCCGATATGATAGTAAAGTAGCTAAAGTCTATCTAAATTCTTCCAAATCTCAATCTCCTTGCCAACCTTGAGACGATGCGGCACAAACTTCGCGACCGCGCCCAGTGATGCCACCATCGTTGTCACACCAGTGTAAATGATCAACGCCCCTAACTTCGTAACCATGCCGTAGCCACTCGTGTTGTCGGAGCCCTCATTCATCAGGGCCTCGGTCACAAAGCCCGACGACGCAATGGCCACACCACGCGAGGCGGTCAGCACGCCGAAGATGAACATGGACTTGTTTTTCTTCCGGGCTTCATCTTTCTTCCTGTCACTGTGGTCGCTGTCACCGTCTGACGCGGCAGTGACGTCGTCACCGACCACAGCCGCCGAGAAAGGTGGACGCAGGACGGCGAAACCGCTAGCAGTACCTAGCGCCGAAGGCAAGTGAGTAGATGACCAGCGACCAAAGATTACGGGAGAAGGGCCAGATGAGCAAGCTTCCAAGCCCGCCCCCGACGGCGCTGAAGTCGAACGGGATGTAGAAAGACGCGCGGTAGTCACTGTATCACGTTCTCGGGTGCTTCTATACCTGTTATATCTTTATTGAGCTTTTCCCTTCTACAAACATCCAATGCAACAACTAATCCAAAGATTGATTACCAATAACGCATTCTATATTTCCAGAATATTTGGGGACGTTAAGACAAACGCTCTTCCATGAGCCGAACAATATCATCATATCCCGCTCCACTCGCCAACTCTTCAGCCGTAAACCCATCAATATCCCGTGCAATAATCTCCATCCTCTCCATATTCTGCAGCAACGTACCAACCGCATCCACATGCCCCATACTCGCCGCAAAATGCAACGGCGTCCACCTATAAAACCCCACCCTCCTATCCGTCAGACTAACCACCTTCGTCACCCCCGACCAACCGGACTGAAACGACCTAAACGACTGCACCGACGGCCGCCGCGATCCCGCCTCCACCTTGACCGGCCCGGGCTGCTCCTCCCTCCTCTCCTCCGCCCTCAGTATCGCCCTCACCGTCCCCGCCGACCCCCCCCTCGCCGCCAAATGCAGCGCCACGGCCTGCGTCTCGTGCTCGCACTCGCGCGGATCCGCCCCCCGCGTCAGCAGCACCCGCGCCACCTCCCACTGCCGCCTCTCGCACGCCTGCACCAGCGGCGACCACCCCCCCTTGCCCAGCTGCCCCGCGTGCGCGCCGCTCCGCAGCAGCTGCTCCACGCACGCGAGCGCCCCGGTCTGCGCAGCGTGCACCAGCGGCGTGCGGCCTTGCTCGTCGGTGGCGTGGAGCATGGCGGGGGTGACGCAGCGGGGGCCGCACTGCACGGCGAGGTGGCCGACGTCGCGGAGGTGCGAGGGTTGCAGGTGTAGGGATGCGTTGTGGTGGAGGAGGAGGGTGAGGGTGGCGGTGGTGCGGGCGTGGCAGAGGGGCGGCTTAAGGTCGAGGTCTGGGGCGTTGGGGTCGGCGCCGTGGGCGAGGAGGAGCTCTATGACGGGGGCGTTGCTGGTGGCGGCGGCGAGGTGGAGGGGGGTGCGGAGGAGGGCGTCTGGGAGGGAGGGGTTGAGGCCGGTGTTGAGGAGAGCGGAGGTCACGGCGGTGTAGGCGGTGGAGTGCCGGAGGGGGTCGGTGGTGTGGCGGAGTGGGGGGGCCTGGCGGTGTTCGCTGACGCTGCGGAATAGAGCGGTCTCTGCCTCGGTCCAGGCTTTCTGAACGGGAGCGTCTATTCCGTATGGGTGGTGAGGGGTGCCAGAGGCGGCTGCTGCGCGGTGCAGGGCGGTCTGGCCGAGGTATCCTTTTTGGTCGGCGGAGGCGCCCCGGGAGAGCAGGAAGTGGACCATGTTGTCGTCGCCACGCACGGCTGCCAGGTGGATTGCTGCGTCTCCGAGCATGTTTCGCGCGGATATGTCGTGGCCAGACTCTAATGCTTCTTGAACGGCCTGGACATTTCCAGACGCAACTGCTCGGTGGAGCGGCCGGTTGAGAATGTGCCAGCGGGTGAGGAACTCGACCATGTTCATGGGAGGTGCGGCCGAGAGCTGATCCGTTGCGGATATGAACAGCGGGATCTCGCCTCTTTTGTTCGGGACGGTGAGTGCAGTGTCATCGTTTACGAGCAGCAATCTGGCGCAGTCAATGTGGCCATGGAGGGTTGCCAGGTGTAATGCGTTGTTTCTGTTCTCGTCAACCGCCGACGCATCGGCGCCGGCAGAAAGCAACAACGTGACGATTTTGAGGCGAGCAGTCTTGTAAACGTCTTTTCGTAGATCCATGCATGAGAGTGCACAGTGAAGCGGGGATTCGCCTTCTCCGCTGCGCGCATTGACGTCGGCTCCTCTCTCCAGGAGGGCTTCGACAATGTCGGAATCAAGTACCCGGCATGCTGTGTGGAGCGGACATTCGCGCCCGTCCGATGGAGATCCTGCGATGACTGACTGTGGTGTTTTGCGGATCAGGCGCAGTGTACGGTCCTGGGGATATTGGCGGATGGCGGTGCGGAGAAGCTGGTAGCTGAAGCTGCCCAGCGATCCGTGGTCAGTCGTCTTGACGCAAGAACATTGCCCGGAAATAACTCACGCAGACATGGCGAGCACCGTAGGGCTCAAATTGCCACTGGGTCCGATCGAGAAGTCAAATTAAGAGTTTCTTGATGAGTCCAGGGGGTAAAAGGAGATTGCTTTAGGAGTGGCTGATCTTTACACGAGCGGGGCTCCACATAAGTGCCCAACGCGGCTAGCGAAAGCACTGGTCATGTCTCGGCTACGGCCGATCAGTCCGTGAACATCTTGATCGACGACATGCTCACGGAGAATTACTAAGCCGCCGTCGCTGAGCGTACAGACCAACTAACTCTAGCTTTTCTAAAACTTTTTCTCCATCGTATGCGCACTTAAAGGACGCTCAACTTTCCGGACTGCCGCGAGGATTCGATATATTCCTAGTTTGTCAGAGTAAAAAAAGACTACGATCTATAACCAAATAAATAGACATGGTGACTGTGACGTCCAGGGCAGAAGAAGGAAGCAAAGATGCTTATCCCTCACCTGGAGGGTCCTCCAGAATCCATCTATCGCAAACGTCCTACAGAAAATCCGTCAGCATGATTATGTACTCAGAGCCACAGACAACGCACGTACTTCCAGGCGTCTGTTTCCGCAATACCCACCACGATACCCAATAGCATCCACAACCTCACCCGCCCCCTCCAACTGCCACCCCGCCACCCTCTTGTACTCAAAAACCACCACCTGATCTCCCTGTCCACCCCCCACTGCCCCAAACCTCCCCTGCCCAGCAACCCCGCCATATGGAGGCCGAACAACGACAGCAAACTCCCCGCCACAATCCCACCCCCCGCCCTCAACCCGCGCGAGCCGCGCCCCGCGCAAATCGCCAACCAACCCGACCGCACCGCCGGGCGAACCCTTCCACGACACCCACCGCTGGCTTCCGTCGCCGTCCTCCTGCAGAAAGCCGAACGCGGGTGGTGGTGGCGCCTTGGCCGCGCTCGGCGCTGCGTACACGGGAAGGACTGTGAAGAGCATCGTGTGCGGCGGATCGTCCAAGTCGTCGACGAGGACACGGAAGGCGGCGTCGGCGGGGGAGTAGGTGAGGCGGAGGGGCGGATGCGAGGGGTTGGTGCGCGGGCTGGCGCGGAGGAGTTTTGGGGACGTGGAGACGCCGGTCCAAGCGAGGAGGGCGAGGAGGAGGGGGAGGGTGAGGCGGGCGCCGCGGCTGCCGTGTGTGCGTTTGTTGAGGTGGTGGGTGTGGGTGCTGGGGTTGTTGGTTAGTATGGTGGTTTGCGCGGTGGAGGTTTGGTGGGCGTACTGGATTGCTACTACGGTGGGGTGGGTTTTGTATGGAAGCCAGACGGGCGAGCCGCTGAGGCCTGCGTCGGTCGAGATGGCGTATTCGAGTTGGTTCTTGTGCATGATGGGGTTCATGCAGCGGCCGGTGCGGGTCTCGGGCGGGTCTCCGGGGCTGGCAGATGTGGGATAGCCGGTCACGGAGAGTGGCCAGTTCAGACGGTCCTCAAGGCCCAGTGCGAGAGAAAAGCCAAAGTCGCTTGGCACCTTTTCGTCATCGGGGAGCATGATGACTCCATAATCATGCTCCGCAGAGCAGTCCTTTGGTGTAGCTGAATAGACTGGATTAACACGGACGTCGTCGTTGGAAATGCTGATCTCTTTCTCGCGGTTGAAAAGACGGACTTTAAGGTCTGTGTGCGGCTCTCCCGAGGCCAAGTTGTGGCCAGCGGTGAGAATGAAATTCTTCTTGGCTCCCGGAATGTTCAAAAAGAATCCGTTCCCAGATTGCGCTTCTCCTCCTACCTGAAGAGGTTACCACTTGTGGGGTAGGCTACTTGCACTCGGCTTACATACCCTTCCTGAACCTCAACTGAACGATAGCAGATTCTACCTGCAAAGCGCTCCCAAACCTTGATCCGAAAACGGGCTGTTCCAAGGGGGACTCCTCGCTGACACTATCTCTATCCTGATGGCGATATTGCATGGCGGACTGTTGGCCGGAGTATGCTCGTTGTGGGGGTGTTGGCGCGCAGAAACGCCAACCCCGCTCAGCCAGGCAGAAGCGTTCTATGTACTTCACCACGGTGTGGTGGGGCCGAGGCTGACATGGCGAATTTCATGCAGGTTTAAACCCCGGTCCGGCCAGTCCTGCATCATGCACAACACGCCCGGATTATGTTGATTGCAAGGAGTGGAACGCAAGGATCATTCCAGAAGCGGTTCGGGCAGCATCACGCCAAGATAGGTGCCGCCTAACTGGCGCACGATTGCGCTTAACCATTACCATTAATTAGCTGGTCGGAAAGCATTTTCTTTACAAGGTCTAGAATGTGGAACCGTCTTTTCAGAAAACCTGGCTCTACCGAAATCACGGAAATACACGAGAATGTCGAACGCCTACACTCTAGCGAAAAACGGAACGCTGACAGAGTCGAAGTTGGATGAGTTCCTCAAGACATCCGACATTGACGCAGCGCATCCCAGCAACCACTTCACTCTACTTGTGGAAGCAGCTCGAAATGGTCACCCCAGCGTCATGAAGAGTCTGCTTGCCAAGGGAGCCAATGTCAACAAAAAGGGACGTCATGGCCGGACTCCTCTGCACCACGCCATCAAGGCCAAAAGACATCGCGAAAAGACCATCGAAGCCCTCCTCGACGCGAATGCGGACGTGGACTCCGCCGATGATGATGGCAACACTCCGCTGATGGCGGCTATCACCGCAACTTCAGGCTTGCCAGTTGTAAGACTGTTGGTGGCTTCTGGTGCGTCAACAACCAAGAAAAACGAAGACAATCACTCTGCGATTGACCTCGCCAATCTACTGGCCAACCATGACATCAAGAGAGCTGTGCTCCCTGGCAACGAGCATGCTCCTGGAAGGCTCGAGTTCGTTGCAACACTCGTCAACCTCGTCCTCTTCATCCTTGCATATGTGAACAGCGGCGCAGTCAAGAGCGTGGTAAAGGACGTGGTCTTCAGCCTCTACCACATAATCGGAAACTCTGAGCCCGACAGCAGCATTGCTGAGGTGAGCGTTCATATCCTCCCTGTGTACGGTGCACAGGCTCATACCATGTCAGGAAACCGGCGTGCCAGAGACTGTAGATGATTTCAAAGATGCCATCGAGGATTTCGTAACCCACCAAAACCCCGAGCTCAGCGCTTTCTTTGCTCCAGGAAACGACTTCTTCCAGAAGGTGGCCGAAAAGGCGGTGGAGCTCAAAGACGATCCAAACAACCACCTCAAAACCCCCGACCAGATCAAAGACCTCACAAGACTGGCTCTCTACCAACCGATCCTTTACTGCGGTAAGCCACATGAGCACCAGAGGCCCATCACCGGCTAACAAACCTCAAGATGACAGCTCATCCATGATCGTCGCTGACGTCGACCACGGCCCCAGTCGCCAAGAGTTGGCAAGGAATCTGGCCACGCGCATGTGCAGCATCGCGACGCGACTCGTTCCCGACGGCGATGGCGTGCACCTCCGCTTCATTAACAAGCGGGAACGCCCGCGCGGCGCGTGGGACAGCCTGAACAAGGACCAGATCGACAATGCGCTCCGATTCGCGCCGAACGGCAACACACCCATTGGTACGGTACTGCACGAGAAGGTATTGCAGCCTTACATCTTCGACGTATTCGCACGCGGTGAGACGTTGAAGCGACCCATTCTTATTATGACCATCACCGACGGCTGCCCCACGGCAGAGGAGCCGGATACGTTCAGGAACGCCGTTGTCGAATGCGGCAGGGCGCTGGTTGAGAGGGGATACGAACCGGAAGGTAAGCGGAACGCTGCTCGTTCCCACATCGTATTCGATGCTGACCAGCCCATCAAAAGCCGTCCGCTTCCTCGTCAGTCGCATCGGAACGGACGAAGCGGCCGTGCAGTTTCTCGATGGTTTGGCTGGCGATACCGCCATGGATAGAGTGGTGCACCGCACGTCAGGTAACGAGCCCACTTTCCTGCGCTGCACTTGTCCGCATACTTACCGTCTCAGGTCGATTGGATAGGAGGTTCCTGGAGCTGCACAAGAACGAGGCTCACGTCGAAGAATGGGTACGTGCTCTGCGATCCCAGTCGAGTGCGGCGCTGACAGATATCTGCACCAGCTCCTCAACGTTCTCATGTCCCCAATCATCGGCACATCTCGCGTCTGAGGCGAGGCAACCCCTCATTCCTGCGGGCGGACGTGTCTCCAATGGCCGGTGCTGCGGGCTCGCCCGTCTTGGCTGGTTGCGTGTGTGCGTTTCGGCGTCTTGCGTGGGACCACCAAACAAGTTGTACCAAGCTGCAGAACTGATTGTCTCAAGATTTGCTTGTTCTCTTAGCTACATCGGAAGCGGACGATAGTGAGCCCAACTAGGGTAGGCACTCCATACCATTGGCCAGTGGGTAGTGCTTGCATGTCGCGACCGCGGCGGGGTCTGCGACGCCCCGCACACACCCATTGGCGCAATTGATGCACCCGCGCGGCTCAGCCTCGCTGGTTACCCTGGTGCTGCCTGACCACGTTGACGGTGTGCTGCAGTGATGACCTCAACTCAGGCTTCTGAAAGCCAGTGTCGATGTGGGACTGATGCGGTCAGAAGCACGTGTGACGAATTGACTATCGAGTGTACCAGTTGAGCGCGTGGAGGGATGCAGCTCGCATGACACTGACGGCAGGCATCTGGCCTCACCACATGGGAAAAGGGCAAAGGTTAGGCCTTGCCAGATTTATCGGAAATGTTTTCGATTGGCTCCAACGGTGTCTCCTCGACCAGCATGTACCCCAATACGCCACCCAACCCCTCATCACGTGGGAAAAAAAAAATTTGAGGTCTTGCATGGGTGAAGCAGGGAGCAGATGTCAGACACTCCCAATAGCTTTTTCGACATATCCTTCCATATCGTGGCTCGAGGCGTCTGGTGATTGGCTTGGCTCTTTGGCGCTGGTGGTCGATTTAAAGATATAGCGCTACCTAGCTACTGTGGAGAAGCAACGGGCCGCCCCGTGCTCGACCACGTTAACCACAAAGCGCTTATTGGCCAGCGAAACCTTGTCCCCAGGGATGTTGAGCAAGGGGTGAGAGGAACGAGTGAAGAAATACTCGCGAAAACGACGTCAGCGAGGATCGGTCAGACGTGGATGTATGTGGCCGTGTTGGGCGGCTCTTAATTCCGAGGCCCTGCACGATCTTAATGAAGAGCTTACAGTTCCACAGCTTGTCACAAAAACCGCGTCCGACTTCTGGGCACAACCGGGAAAAACAGGGGAATTCACCACCCGGACACGTGCCCGAGAGGCTTGCGGCTAGCCTCATCCGGTTGGCCGCTGACGCGGGTGGAACGAACGCCTCGGCTCCCGACACCAATCCAGTCCGAACACCGAGAAGAGGGGTAACGACTACTTGTTACTCCAGAGGCTACTCTGATGAGCGGATCTCACGTCGAAGAATATTAAAACCACACCATCCGCGCTCTGCACCACCACAGCCATGGCATCCGCTCCCTCCTTCCCACAAGCCTTCAGCTTCGCCATCGGCGCCGCCGCCACCGCCGCCGGCTTCTCGGCCTTGTCCAAGCACACTGCACCAGCCTACACTCGCAGCTTTGGGCTTCCCGACCGGGCTTCCTGGTATCACTTTATCGGCGTCATGGGCGCTCGCAATGTTGCGATCGGGCTTTCTATCGTGTCGTTTGCGTACAGGCGGGATTGGAAGGGGGTGGGGACGGTGATGGCGTGTTCGACTTTCTGCGGGGTTGTTGATACTGTCGTCACGTGGAAGTATGGTCTTAGGAGGTCGAGTTATGTTCATGGGTTGGGGACGGTGGTTTTGGCTGCTGGGGGGTGGTTCTTGTTGGCTATGTAGCCGGGTGCACTTTTTGCTTCATGGTGGTTTTTGTGTTTCTGGCTTAAGGTTTTGAAACGTGTTTGAGATGGGACTATGGGGGAGCTTGAAACAAATTGGTCAAAATGGCTAATTAAAACTACCGTGTCGGCGTCATCTACGCATTCACCACTGCCGCCAATACCCCCAAGCCCCAACCCATGGTATCAGTGTCCATTAACGTAGCTCCACGTCAATGTCCTGTAGATCCTGCGAGTCCCAGACTGACTTCTCAACTCGTCCAATGGCCTCCCGCATAACCCAAGTTTGCTCTCGCTTGATCCACATAACATTGTAGAACTCGTATCTCTCCGATATCTTTGGACGACCAGGCAAGTTCCACTCGTCCAGCGGCCAACATGCCTCCTCATCGTGGTTTGCAACACTACCATGAGATAGAGAAACGAGTTCGCACAGTTGACCGAACGGTACATTTTCCGCTTTGTTGATGTTAAGGTAAAGCAGTCCTGCCCATTGGCTTGTATGGCTGATCAACTCCACCTGGAAACAAAATGGTATGTCGCCCCTTCGAATGACGTCCGAAATCGTGAAATAGGCGCTCTGAGAGCGGAGGCGGAAAAACGGCGGCCAGTTGCTATACACATCAGGAACTGTGTGAAATCCAAGTGGAACCGGATATCGAAACTTGGTGTGCGGTATGCTAGGGTGATTCCAGCGGTTGCCGATTTGTTGCCAGCCGAGCTTGGCATGAAGCCCTAGGGGCAGCTGCTGCTGTTCCTTTTTCCAGATGTGGTAGTCATTTCTAATCGGCCGCTCTTCTCCGCAGGGCCCTTTTTACACCCATTCAACCTTCGGTGATATTGCTGACGTCTTGCCCACGTTGAGTCCATAGCTAGAATCTGATTCAGCGATCCACTCCAATGCGTGGTACACAGCGTGGGATCCACGAACAGAACCCCTCTGAGCATGCGAATCTTGAAGGGGAGCGCCAACCCAGCCCAAGAATGACCACGAAGGGAAATAAGGAGACCCATAAGACCCAGACCCTCTTCTCTGAAGTGGAAACTGAGGCTGCCAGAGCAACGCGATGTCGAAGTAGAACTCGGGTATGCTAAAGACGAACCCCCCAGGAAAGGAGTGGCTTAATATCTCCTTAACGCCAGCAAATGCTGCTCCTGCGTCGCCTTCGAAACGAAACTCTCGCTAGCAGTATTAACTAACCAGCTCCACCTATTAGACAACATCTGGCCATGGCTCAATCCTTAAGATCGTAGGCCAGCCAACCCGATTTATAACGATAAATCCGGCTTCCTCGGGCTCTCCAGTTATATCCTCCTTCCATATATAGTGCTAACACATTAATTAAACCTTATTGTGGAGGAAAAGTGCTCGTCTAGAAAGCTGCTATTCCTAGAATGTCCAGCCTCGGTAGCTCCAAGCTGAATTCTCCCCTAGTGGGTAACGAGTCACCTCAATCAGCTCAAGTAAAGGTAGGTTTATAGACGCTCTCCGGAGTAACTCGCGTGGTCGTAAATCTTTAACCACGCCGGCTATACCGTATTCCGCATCCGATCCTCCGGCAGCAACTAGTATATAGTAGGCATTTGCATAGATTGATCCCATTCGTTTAATCTGCGTATGCCAGTTCTCAAGGTCGTCCTATATAATGTAAAGGCGATCAACCTACAGGTAACGTTTTCCAAGCATTAAAGTCAGATACATCGCGTCCCGGACCGTTTGAGGCAGTCTAAACTTGGGGTTACCATCTGCCACGGACTCCTTGCACTTAAGGTATTCAATGTTTTCTTTAGTCGTGATGCCAATTCCTTAAGAGGATCCCGACACATAGGATAGTGCGAAGTATTGTTCGTCCGAACAAGGTTCAACCAAACAGGCATCGTCCACGTCGAGGAGATAACGGGGCCTTGTGGAAATAAAGTCCGGCCGCTTAGGCAGACCATGACACTCATCGTCATGGTTCTCGTCGCAGAACTTGAGCCATCTCCAAATTCTTGCGATATCTACCCAGTTTGGATCCAACAAGAGCCCCATAGGATCGTTTTTAATCATGAGATTTGAAGGATTCATAGCGATAAGTTGGTGTAAATTGCCCCAATCGAAACCAGTCGTTGGCCTAACATCAAAGCCATATGAACATTGTGCTAGCGATGGGTCTCGGTCGAGGAATACGTAATCCTCAGGTTTTGCTGTCCGGAACCTTCGTGCCAAATCTGATATGGCATCGCAAGACGGGCATCCCGCCCGTAACTGTAGCTCGCACAGTTTGCCAAAAGATGGACATTCTTCGCCCTGCACTATCCGCTTGTCCGCTTCGCGGCAGACGAAGCACCGTTTTGAGATATCGGTCTCTCGAGAACCCGAAGCAAGCTCTTCAGTCGCCATCTGAGAGTCCGAGCCAGAGTCGCAGTCGTCATGGATCTCAGCTTCCTTCTCAGGAGAACTGTGGATATCGGATTCATCTGCATTTTGTCCAAGCGCTTCGTCTTGGGTTTCGTTCGCCGCAGGTATCAGGTTGGGGGAGCTGGTGGCGTCAAGTTTGGTGGTAGTTTCTCCATCGTCTTCGGTACTGGTGATTCCGTTTGAAGGCTGCAGGTGTACGGAGGATTGTGAAGAAGCGGGCCGTTCGCGCTGAGATCCATGGTGCGTTGACCGTTTCTGGGATTGGTCCTCAATGCCTCCAGCCTCTGAGCCTCTGCCAGGCATTGGTTCGGAGACGAGCTGATGGCTTTCTTCCATGATGGGTGCGGCCAGGTGAGGAGGATGTGGGAGAGGGCGGTTTGACTCTTGAGGTTGCGGACGGAGAAGCTAGTGGCTTCCTCGGCGTTGGCTTGGAGGTTGCAACATCTGTCAGTGGGGGGGTTTGTGGGGTTGTGAGGGGAAGGGGGATCACCAACGCCGGTGAGGAGGGGCACGCGGATGAATTTGTCAACGACGGTCAGGTCGGAGAGGTGTGCTTTGAGGAAGTCGCCGTCGACGATGGGCTTCCAGACCTGGGATGGATTGGCGTCGTAGAGGGTTGCGGCGGGCAGGTCGCGGAGGCACGTTAGCCGGTCCGATGCACCCCAGTGGCCTATGGTGCGTGAGAGGTTGAGAGAAAGCCCCAAGGGAAAGTCGAAATACGCAATTATGGGACGCAGGCGTAGTGTTGAGGCTGGAATCTAACCTTGGGAGGTGAGTGTGCTGAACTCCTCATTCAAGCCTTGCCTCCAGAGGTGCAAGATTTGTCTTACGTGAGCTGTAGTGGCCGCAGCCAGTGACCACAATAACCTCACCGGTCGCATGTGGGGATTCTCCAATTATCATGCACGAGCTTTGCCGTGCCAAAGAGATTTGAAATGAGCCGCCACCAGCTGCGCCACGACGCATAGGTAGTTGCACTGCCCGTATCTTCGCAGAGCCCGACCAATCTGTCTCTCGCGTCTGACAGGCGGCTGCTGACATGCATACAGAGGGGTTCTGCGTCCGACCACTACAACATGGGGAGCTGAAGCGGTTATCCGGACGAGTCTGACCGGCTCTAACCTCACCTAACGAGAGCCATAGGGAGTTGAAGCCTTTATCCGGATGTCTTTTTAGGTCATCCGGGATCCAGATGAATTATGCTACTTAGCAGTCAGATGAAGAACCCCCCTGTACAGCCAGCCAACAAACCCCTCGTCGGGGCCATCGAAATCATGCGACGAAAATGCGAGCCTTGCAACCTCGCAGCAGCCTGTTTTTTCCCATTCGCAACTCTCGGTCCTCACCCCCATACATGTATTCTTTTCTCACTGGCCCATCATTCTGTCGTTTTTCTATCTGCACATCTGCCGCCACTAATGCATTGGCTTATCGCAATCGCAGCGTACGAAGATTTCGAGCTTCCATTACCTCGACCTCGATCACGTGCCAACAATTCGGATTCATGATGTACCACTTTCAAGTGATGGCGACGGGGACAACATTTACAACCCACGGTCGTTTCCACGGTCATCCGCGGCCGACATCACGATGACATCTACAACATCCGCTCTCGATCCAAGGCGCCTTCGGACAGGCGCAGCAGAGTCGATCCCGAAGATGACGACCCTGGATTGAACAGACCGAGAGACTTCAAGCAGAAGCAGGAAACTTCCAGCGCCCGCCTAGCAAATGAGGACTGCACTAAAAAAGCACAGGTGTTCAAAGGGAAGATATTGCTCTGGCTCGCGTACCAATCGACCGGAGTCATCTATGGCGACATTGGAACCAGTCCGCTCTACGGATACTCGTCGACATTCAAGGAGGCATCGTCGCGGAAAGACCTCATCGGAGCACTTTCCATCATCATATGGAGTCTCATCATCATGGTGACAGTCAAATACGTCTTCGTCATCATGCGGGCAGACAATGATGGCGAGGGCGGCACCTTTAGCACGTACTCTCTCCTTGCACGCTACGTATGATGCACACCACTCCGCTATACCACCAGCGATGTTGATGTTTGCGCAACCAGACGAACATCACCAACAGGGATCCGCGCGAAGCTTCCCTCGTCGAATTAAAGCGACACTTGACCGGAGATCTCGAGCGCCCGGGACAGGTCGTTCGCAGGCGCCTCGAGAGCAGCAACTTCGCAAAAGGCCTTCTCTAAGTCATGGGAATCCTTGCCGTGACCATGGTCATCTCCAACGGGCTCCTGACACCAGCACAGTCGGTACTCGGAGCTGTTCAAGGCATCGGAGATGTGTCGCCGGACATATCCAAGAGCACGATTATTGGAGTTACCGACGCCATCCTAGCCGTACTATTTACCATTCAACCGCTCGGCATTACCAAAATCAGCTATTCGTTTGCACCCATTGTCATCATCTGGCTAGGCTTCAACGCGGGTTTTGGCGCGTACAACCTTGCCAAGTATGACGCCGGTGTCTTCGAGGCATTCAACCCCGGCTACGCTTTTGAAATTTTAATTCGCAATAAGGAACAGGGATGACGCATGCTCGGTGGAATCCCGCTGGCTTTTACAGGTGTTGAGGCACTCTTTGCTGACCTCGAGCTTTCAGCAGAAGAGCCATTCAAATCAGCTTGCTGTGCTTCACCTTTCCCTGTCTGCTTCTCGCATGCATTGGCCAGGCAGCTTACATCAGCGTTCATCCCGAACCATACTCCAACCCATTCTTCAACGCGGCGCCGCCGGGAACAACCTACCCGGCCTTGATAATCGCCATCTTAGCCGCCATCGTAGTTTCCCAGACCATCATCACTGCAACCTTTCAGGTGAGTCAGCCCACTAACTGCCGCGCAACACTTAAATCTGACCATTATTTCAGCTCTTGTCCCAAGTGATGAAACTGTCGTACTTCCCGCAAAACAAAGTGGTCCACGCATCCTCATTCTTCCACGTCCAGCTCTACGTCCCGTTTGCAAATAAGCTGCTCATGATCGAGACGATCCTGGAAGCCTCAATCTACATGAACGTAAGTTCCCTTTCCCCATGACGACCGTTCTAAAAACACTAATTCAAGCTTCAGACAACCTCACTCGGCAAAGTCTGCGGCGTCTGCGTCATGTTCGTCACCTTCTTCGGCACATGCATGGTCTCCCTGGCAGCCATTTTCGTCCGGCGCATCTACCCCTACGTCGTCTTCCTCCCCTGGCTGACCATCTCCTGCCTAGACGGCGCATACCTCTCCTCCGTCCTCACCCAGCTCCCCGACGGCGCCTAGTTCACCCTCACGCTCGCCGCCGTCCTCGCATCCATCTTTCTCCCGTGGCGCCACTGCAAAGAGCAGCAGTGGTTCGCCGAGAAAAAAGGCCGCCTGCCCACATCGCACTACGTCACCACCGCCCCGGACAGCCAGCTGCTGCGTCTGACGAACCGCTGCGGCGGCGCGGCTGTCATCACGAATCAAGGCTTGAACTTCTTCTCCGACAAGGCCGGCGAGACGACGCCGATGGTGTTTGGCTAGTTCACCGTCAAGCTCACCGCTGTGCCTGAGTTCTGCGTGTTTTTATACCTGCGTCTGCTTGATACCCCGTCCGTGTCGTCTGAGGATCGACACAGCATTTCGCGCCTCGCGATCCCGAATTGTTACAGGCTCGTCACGCGGTATGGGTATGATGACGAGATCATCATGCCGGAACTTGCTGTTGTCATTGTCGAGCAAGTGCACCGCGAGTTGGTTGTTAGGCAGATTGGGGGTGGTCGGAAGACGTGTCGAATGACATGGCTGGGCGCGACGATGACGAGAAGTACCAGAACACCTCTCGGGAAGACGCTCGGCCGACTAGTGTTGTGGAGAAGGGGGTGGCGCTTGAAGTTCCGGATGCCGAGTTGGACAAGCTCGAGTGCTCTTGCTCTTATGGCGTCCTTTACATTCTGGGAAAGGAGCAGATGAGGATTAAGCAGGGTACGAATTACGCTAGGAAGACGTTGCTCTGGTTGTTCCTCTGGCTGAGAGAAAAAAAGAGGAACAAAATGGCGAATCTGCGGGTCCCAGTTGATCGGGTTACTGAGGCTGGATTCTTAAAAGATATCTAACAGTGAGGATACTGGAGACTGAGGTATACCCGGTACTTTTTTAGTCTTTACTACTCTTTCAATGTATTCCTCTACGTAATTGTCCGCCCCATCGCCCTAAATCATTGGCTCTTCCCACATCATCAGCTTTTTTTCGTCGAAAACATGGTCCCCATGATATGGCTACTGTGAAGGGACGGCAGACAAGCATCGGACGTGTGTATTGAGGGTTTCTACAGACTCTGGGGTATCCTCGTATAGACTGGACAGTTGGCGAAGTCCCACCACCAATATGACGTCGGTGCTCTCTCGTTGCCGTGCTTGTTCCGGTGATTAAATAAAAGGGAAATATCTCCTAAAGCCCAAACCTACCTGGGAAATACTGTTTAGGAAGGAAGCGTCTTTTTCTTTTCGCCTCAAATACAGTCGTAGGCGAGGTTCACATAGGCGTTCCGAATACATCCCAGTCATGCCCTACTTTGAAGTCATTGCGGACCAATCCTCCTTCACCATCCAATCCTCCAGACTCGTCATTGGACAGTCAATTCCGCGCTACATGGAAGAAAAATTAGCAAAACTTGTAGGAATGCCGGGATGGAGATATACTTCTCTCATGTCGGCAGCCTTAAGTAGCGTAGAGTCGCCACCGTCATAGCCGGGAGCTGAGGAGTAGAGAAACATGTCGCCAACTTCCCTTCCAAACTCCTTATCCGGAGAACTGTCGATGAACTCTTGAAGAGAAACCTGCTCGTACCGGGCAGGATTCCCCGTCACCTTACTCCACAGCCGCATATACTCGGTCCAGCTGCACGTCGTCCCTTCCGCCATATAGCTCCTTCCCGGCGGTAGTTTTGACACAGCGTACACGAAAGTCCCCATATTCGCATTGACATGGAGGTGCGGCACCATAGCATGCGGAACAGTCGGAAACCTCATGACAAAAGCCCCGTCGGCCGCCTTGAGCCCGGATCAGCATCAGCAAATCGCACCGGAAGAAAAAAGCACTCCCCAGAGCCTACCTTCCCAAAGTACGCCTGCGGAAGCAGTTTATAACTCGACATGAAAAAGCCCGTCTGCACGCACGCCATCTTCGCCGCCAGTGCCGGCCACCTCTCCCGCACATAGCCAGGAAACACAGCCGCCTTAGCATCAAAATGATACAGCTCCGCAAACGCCTCTCCTCGGCCGCCCTCCCCAGCGCAACTCAGCGTGCTCGCCACAAACCCGCACTCATCCAGCGTCTCGACCGTCGCGGCCGCCGCGTCGGCAATGTTCCTCCCCCGCCGCGCCTCGACCCTGCCCGCGTATTCGCGGCACGACACGCCCTCGGACGCCGCCCTCGCGCGGCTCTCGGCCGCGAAGAACGGCTCCCAGTAGTCGGTCACGCTGAAGATCAGGCTGGCGCCGGCGAAGGCGGGGAGCAGCGTCGACACGTCGTCGACGTCTGCGCGCACGATCTCGACGCCTTGGGAGGCGAGGCGGCGCGCCCGCGGCGAGGAGGGGTCGCGCGTTAGGCCGCGGACGCTGACGTTGTCGGCTTGTAGGAAGCGCGCGGCTACGCTGCCGCCTTGGTTGCCGGTCGCGCCGAGGATGACGATGAGTTTGGGCATTTGGTGGGGGGAGGGAGACGGTTTGGATTCGGATGTCTCTGCTGGTGAGTGCGAGATGGCTGGTGGATGGAGGATGTGGTGTTGTGAGGGGAGGTTTGTTGGTGTGTTCTACTTATAGGTAGGTACGTACCTAAGTACCTACCCCGCTCTTTCTGCCCCCACGATGGCGCGTATCATCACGCTTACGGATCTCCGTCTCACATTATAAGCTTTACAGTCGCCGAAAAGTATCAAAGAAGGATTCAAGGCCTACTCTATCAGAAAGCGGCGCAGCTGGCGGGCGTGATGACAGCTGCGCCTCGAACCGGAGCCTCATATGACGTCATTTACCGATGAAGCTCGGGCACATCCGAGCCGTGTCAGCCTGAAGGAAGGTGCTGCGTCGGCCCCGCAAACCCACCCGGCTCAATCTGGCAATATTGTCGCTCAGCTGATAATGTGCGCGGTTTAGTCAGGCTGCGGAACACCGCTCCGAAGGCCCGGGGTTGAGAGCGAGGCCAGACTCTTCTCATTGGTGATTGCAGCTAAGTATCGCGGAGGGCAAAAGCCGACTCTCCGGTATCTGGTATCGACATGTACAGGAATTCGATTTGTACCAGGTGGCTTGTCTAGCGCGTCTGCATAGCCCACTAGGAGTATGAAGCACCCCGGCCGGGTGCAAGGCTGGACGCGCATCGGTTGTTCCATTGGGAAAGCTTGTAGATAGCACGTCGTACGACTCCAATGTATGGATTGAGCCGAGGTGTTGCTGCGTTACGCTGCCAGCCCATGTTCCCTTTCAGCAAAATGATAACTGGGAACTAACATGCATAGCCCACAACCACCGCTCGTAAAAGTCTGATTAGGGCTGAGGTGAGGAAGGCTGCGTGAAGGCGAAGTGAGAAAGAACACGAAGACTGCGACAGGAGGATTCTAAGGTCGCGTCCCTATTCGATTTGGAGCTTGGCACATGCTTATTCCTGCACTAAGGAGGAAGAGTCGGCCTTCATGATTGGCATTAAGCTCGAGAGATCAGGTCACCATCAGCCTCACCCAGCAATTACCCATGGTTCTGTCATGTCCATGAACTGTGGCGACTCGGTGTGAGCTCTACGGTGAGTGCATGTTTCCCACAGTTTTCAAGAGCAATTACATCAGCTTGTCTAGAGCTAAGAACCTATGGATAGATGCCTCAGCATGACTTCGCCTCCACAAACACGCCTGAGTTGTCCGATACGGCACCTTCGGCCCGGCGGCTGCATTCGCGCCCATAGTTAGTATTTCAGGCGATACGATCATCACATGAACCTTATAAGATTCGTTATTATTAAGTCGTCTCCACCAGAGCCTCCTGTTGCATGCTATTCACACTGTCTCGACCTCGAATTATTCCGCCATGCCCTCAGACCAATTTCCCGGCGGCACCCCCTACGCGGATCTGCCCATCACCGACTCTCATTGCATGAACGACTCCTGCGATGCCTTTGCTGCCGGTTGGAATGAATCGTACATGGAAACAAGCTTGATCAGCCAGCTCAACTACGGCTACTGGACCCTCTGCTACTATATGTCCTGGGGTGCCCTATTTACCCTCGCAAACCTCGTCTACATTTTCAAGGAGCGATGGGTCAGGAGCGAGACTTCAAGGCCTGGGCCGAGCTGGACGGACAGGCTCATAGCGCGATACCGTTCAGTCGTGTATCGACGCTTCGCTGGACACTTGCAATCGCTGCCCTCGGTCGGCACTCTTGCTCTACTCTCTCTGTCCACCGTCTTCTTTGTCTGTCTTGTCTTCCCGGAACAGGACTACCTGCGTTCGCACTTTCGCTTTGGGTCTCCGCCTCTGTCAGTACGCTGTGCTCTCTGCATCTCAGCTCTCATGCCGCTCCTGATTGCGCTTGGTGGCAAGGTCAACATTGTTACCGTGTTGACGGGCATATGCTACACCAAGCTCAACATCTTGCATAGATATGTCGGTGGCGTCATCTTCGCCCTCAGCACCATCCACACGGTGAGATTCTTCCTTGAAATCTGTTACGTCTCGCTGACTTTAACCAGGTCCCTCACCTCTATGCGCCGATTAAAGACGGCGGAGTCAATTACCTTGCCCAGCTGTACATCAACCAGAAGCGCGAGGTAAGCTGAGAGACGCGATCCGAACTTCGATTTACTGACTGCCCTTGCAGCTATCCGGAACCATCTTGTACTTTCTCTTCCTCTGGCTGATCGCCCTTTCCATTCCATGGGTCCGTCGCACATTTTACGAATTCTTCGTCTACACTCACATCTTCCTCGGCCTCGCCTTCATTGGCATCCTGGCCTGGCACATCAACGGTGAATACATGTCGGTAAGCTCCACCCTCCCACTCCACCACCGCCCCCCAAACCCACCAACTAAACCGTCCACAGCCCCTCTACATCTACATGACCCTCGGCATCCTCCTCCTCCAAAACGCCCTCCGCCTCCTCCTCTCTACCCGCTCCCTCCTCTTCTTCACCGGCTACCCCACGACCCTCGAACCCCTCCCCGGCTCCGTAACCAAAGTCCGCGTCACCGTCCCCTCCACCCTCCGCTGGAAGCCCGGCGACCACGCCTTCCTCCGCATCCCCGCCCTCTCCCTCCTCGACAACCACCCCTTCACCATCGCCTCGGCGCCCCCCGCCTCCTCAACGCCAACCACCACCCCCAACACCCTTAGCTTCCTCATCCGCACCCACGCCGGCTTCACCTCCCGCCTCGCCGCCCTCGCCGCCACTAACCCCCACCACCACACCTCCCCGTCATCCCCCTCCACCTCATCCCTCGAATCCCAAACCATCCCCCCACCAGCAACGCCAGTAACACCACCACTCCGCACCCTCATCGACGGCCCTCACTCTCACGCCTCCGCCCCTACTATCCCCCTCCACGCCATCGATACCGTTGTTCTCGTCGCGGGCGGCACGGGCGTCACGGCTGCGCTGCCGTGGCTGGGCTGCTTGAGTCGCGCTATGGCTGCAGACACGACCTCGTCCACCCCTGATGCGCACAGCGCGTGTCGGGTGCGCGTCGTGCGGTTGGTGTGGGTGGTGCGGGGTGTGGAGTGTCTGGAGTGGATCAGGGGAGAGGTGGAGGAGGCGGTGGGGTCGGGGGGTGGGAGGGTGGTGGTGGATGTGTATGTGACGCGCGGGGTGGGGAGCGGGGGGGAGGTTGAGGTGGTTGAGGGTATGCCTGCACGTCCGCTGCCGGTAATGAAGGCGGGTGGTGGTGGGCGGAGGGGGGGCGACGGTGATGGGATTGGGGAAGGAGGACTTGCGACGGTGGTGGGGGTGGAGAAGTTGGAACGCAGCGGGCTGAACTTGCACTTTGAGCGCCCGAGGATTGCGGAGCTGTTGCCGACCCTAATGCGTGGAGAGCGGGCGTTTGTGCTGGCTTGTGGGCCCGAGGGCTTGAAGATCGAGTTGTCGAATGCGGTGGCGAGGTTGCAGATGGAGATGGTGGTGAGGTCTAGGCGCATGCGGAGTATTGCGCTACACACGGAGACTTTTGGGTGGTAGAAGCGTTTTCAAGTTAATGTAAATGTTGGTTTATTAGGCGCTTATGTGTAAGAGATGGCAGCCGTCGGGTGACTATCTAGAGGTCCACCCGAAGCCAAATGAGGGTTGACTTTTCGACTTGAGCTCTAGAGGAGGCCGCATAGACCGTAATATTCACCTATTACCGGCTCTCCGTCCTTAGATGCCGCCTCTGTAATATGTTCAGTGGAGAGCTTGTAGGAAGTGGCAGAGTAGGAAAATAACTGACACTGAGGTTCGTGCGCCTCTTTTAGCTTTTTGGGGAGCTCTTCTGAAAGTGGTCGTGGAATACAAAAAAAAATTGAGAAGAAAACATGGTGTAAAAATCGCTATAGTGGCGAAAGAGTAGAACTGCATCTAAATATAAATCAGGAATCATTAGCGAACAAAGACTACCGCTAATGTCGTGCTACGGGCCGAACTTCTTGACGTCAGGCTCGGCACGTTTAATTTGCGTAGCCATGACGCATCTCCTTTGCCACAGTGCCTCGGTCGATGAATTCTTTTTTAACTTGGGTGTCCACTGGAGGATTGATGGAATACGATTCATTTTAGAACCTCCGCGAGCACAGCTACTGTAAGTTCCACCATCGCCACGCCATGATGCTACTGCCCGCCATATTCCGAACAGTACTGGTCCTCATCGCCGTTACCGCTGCCCAGGAAACCGCGCTTTCGGGTCCACAATGTCAGGATTGGGCATCCCACTACTCGCTCTCCGACTCGCAGGTCTCGAACGCCGGGCTGAGCAATGTAACGGCCAACAACTTTGAAATCGCTCTCAACTTTGAGCGCACCAACTGGGCGACTGGTCCCGTAGCTGACGACCCGGTCTACGGCGTGCCGGCCAACTACTCGGCATTCATTCCAGCAGGCACACTCTTCAGTGTGGAAAACGTGACTAACACGTCTCTCTACACCGTCCCGCCCGCCATCTCGCTCTCGCGTTTCACGTACCAAACCCTCACCTTGAACGGCACCGGCGTGCCCTCGTCAGGATACATCCTATGGCCGTACCTCGCGCGAAAATTCTCCAACATTTCCGGTGTCCCAGTAGTCGGATGGGGTAAGTCGTACCAATCACGCCTACCACCCTCCAACCCGCTCCTCCAAGAAGAACCAAATCGGTAATAAAAAACAAAAGGCCACGGCACCTCCGGCCTCTTCGCCGAATGCGCCCCATCCCACATGCGCAACCTCTGGTACCAGTACGACGCGCCTTTCATCCTCGCCCTCCAAGGCTACGCCGTCGTAGCCCCCGACTACGCCGGCCTCGGCATCGCCAGCAGCAGCAGCAACGCAAGCGACCACAATTCCATCAAACACCCCTGGCTCGCCGGCCCCGCCCAGGCCAACGACATCCTCCACGCCGTCTCGGCCGCGCAAACCGCCTTCCCCGCCCTCTCGCCCTCCTTCGTCATCATGGGCCACAGCCAGGGCGGCACCGCCGCCTGGAGCGCCGCCGTGGCCGCCACGTCCTCCCACCTCCCCAACCACCTGGGCACCGTCGCCGCCTCGCCCGGCCCGGGCGGCGCCGCGTTCCTCCAGCAGATGCGCTCCAGCAGCGACATCTCGTACGTGGGGCCCTACTCGGCCGCCGCGATCCTGGCGCAGCACCCGGACGTGCCGCGCCGCGACTTGTTCACCGCCGAGGGGCTGCGCCGCTTCGAGCTGTTCGAGGCGCTGGGCGCGTGCAGCAACGCCGCGCAAGAGCTGTTCGCCACGCCGGGTGTTGAGTGGGTTCATGCGAATGCGTCGGAGACGTGGGCGGCGAGGGCGTATGCGGAGCGGGTTGAGTATGCGGGGAAGCCTGTTGGGAAGCCCATGCTCGTGCTGTCCGGGAGCGCGGATCCGGTGGTGCCGCCGGGGAGTATTGGGGCCGCGTTTAATTGGACGTGTGGGGCGTGGCCGCGGAGCAGGATCACGCTGGCGTCGTTTGAGGGGGTGACGCATGTGCCGGTGCTGTATGCTGGGCAGCGGGTGTGGCTGGACTGGATTGCGGATCGGTTTGCTGGCGTGGAGGTGGGGGAGGGCTGCGCGGTGGTGAATTATACGAGTGTGAGGGATGTGGGGTTTTATCAGAGGGAGATGGATTATTTTCTTGAGCTCGCCACTGCGCCGTACCAGACGTAAGGATCATGAGCGTTGGTACAATATTTGTTTGAGAATCTAGTCTCCATACGAACAGACCAAAGTGCCAGCAGTATTCAATGAGTGAATCCGGACTACAGGACTTTATTCCCTAATCTTCCTTATAGTAACCCATTACTTTCGCCTCGCCCGGTAGGAACTTCTTGATATCACGTGGGTGGTTTGGGGCGAAAAAGATGTAGTACACGGCGGTCACAGCAGATTCAGAGCTTGGCAAGCAAAGCCTTCAAAAGAGACACTTACCAATGTCTACAGGGCCGCAAGCCGTGGCGCAAGTGGCTCAGCCAACGACTTCGATAACTATGCTAGTTGCGACGAATGCCCGACCACTTGGAGCCTTTCTATAACATGGTCGTGTGTACGGCAGAGGCCAGTTCAGACACAGTGAACGACCTCAAAAATGCGCTCGGGTCTGGCTTAACAGCCGCTGAGGAACTTGAAACTCTTCGGCCTCAGTATCAAGATGCAGTGAAGCGCTGCTACAATACGGCGTACACATGCTTGCGGCCCGTTCTGGCCAGCAGTCGTTCCCAGCCCGACTTCCTGAACGATGTTCTCGCCGTTCTGCGCTCTCCGCAATATGGCCCCCGACGGTCGTCCAGGCGTCTAGCACACCAGGATCCATGCCAGTTGTGGGACAACTTGCCATGCTCTTCAATAGTCTCGTCCATTTCTGCTGCCTGTGGTCCAGAACTGTTAAATACCGGCTCGTCCCCCGCGTCGGTATGGGACACATTCGCGATCTCAGCTTCGTCATGTCCGGGGCCACTCGACACGGACTTGGCATCCTCGTTCGACACTGCGTCGGGAAGTGGCGGACTTTCGAGTTCCTTGCCGTGGCTGAGGCAAAAGTCATAAGGGCAGACAATCAATCTGCAGCTCGTAAAAGACATCACCTCGCTACTGGGAAGCGCTGCTGAACAGATAGGTTTGGTTCGTGTATTCACCATTCGGTAGTCTCTCGTTAGTTTCATCACATCATTTACGCTCTAGCCCTATTCCAAGTTCGTCGTAGCTAGAACAAAGCGCTCCCGTTTCCTCGTCCCCAGATCCGCAACCAAATGACAACGACCCTAATGACTAAAGCAAACTGACCAACGAAACTCATAGCATCCCTCTCGCTCTCCTGGGTCGCAGTGCAGCCTTCCCCCACCCTGGCCACACCCTCCTACCCGCCATAGCAGTAGCCACCCTCAAGACCCAGCTTCCGCGCAGCCTTGATCTTGAAACATTCAACCTTGCCATTCCGCTTGCAAGAATAGTAGTTCCCATCCTTGCAGTTGTGCGCGCTCCTGTACCCAAACCCCTTCGCGCACGTGCACTCGATCCCCGCCCCGATGTTCTCCCTCCTGTTCGTGCAGCCCTTCGTCCCCGCCAGGTAATCATCCGCAGCACCCAGCCCGCCGTCATTGACCAAGCCGCCCTCGGCGAGATCGCCCACAGGCAGGGTGGGCGCTACGACGACCTCAGTGACCAAGGTCGACGGGCCGAGGCCACTGCTCGTCGTCGAGGCCCCACCACCGGCGGAGATCTGGCCACTTGCTAGACTGAGCATTGCAGATATAGCAAGCACCGCTGACGGCTTCAGATACATTTTTGGTGATGGCGCCGGTGGCGATGAGCTGGCAGGCGCGCTGGACGAACTGTTCGACGTCGCGTCCGGAGCCTTCGAGCTGTGGGGGGGAAATGGGATGTCAGCGTCCGTTTGGTGCGGATGGAGAGCGGGGCTAGACTTACATGGATGTAGGCGAAGTTGATGAGGGTGGGGGGGTTGGTGTGGTCGAGTCGGGTGTAGACGAACCAGTTGTTCCAGCCGTCGTGGTCGCCGCGGAGCCAATGCGTGAGCTCTTCTTGGATTTCGGTGTAGTGGCAGTCTGTCGTCTGCATTGAAGTCAGCGGTGGGTTTTATATTTGTAGAGGTGCGCTGCTTCGGCTGCTTTGGACAGATTGGGCTGGGGATTTGGTTGGAGCTGAATGGTGAGGTGCTCGTACATGATGCGGATCATCTGTCCACTCCCCATACTGAGTTTGCTCTGACGAAGCCATGTTGGGGTGCTGTTTTTAGCGATGTTGGTGGTCAGGAATTGGATGAATCTCAGGACGTTCAGCTTGGCTGCGCGGCTGAGGTGGAACGCTTATTGAGACGAAGTTAAATGTTACGGGGGAAGAGATGAAGTAAAATTGCCTCGGAGAGCTGAACATAAGCGCTACCTGACAATGGTTAGATTTGCATCGATGGAGGGGGCTGACATGGAGCGGTGAGTTTGACGGGGAAACCCAGCTATCCACCGTGATTCTTTTTGGTGACAGGCACGTGGAACACCCACTTCGTGCCGTCATTACGAGCAACGTAAGTAACTTTAAGACAAGGGTGCAACTGCCTTGCTAACGGGATGATACATTCCTTGGCATGCGGAGACCTTCCCCGCTTGAAACGATGTCTCACTGAGTAGTACTGGTGACACTTAGCTGGAGCACTTTCAACGTCGATGCCGTTAGCGGAGTCGCTTGGCTCCAGGTTTCAGGTCGGCGCGGTGTGAGATGGGCTGGGTTGGGGACGAGATGAAACAGACTAAACCAGATGAGGGGAGCTGGCTGCCAGGTAGGTACATGGAGTAAAGCAACGAAATCATCGCCATTCGTGACACAACACATCCAACGGACCCGTAATTTGAACACCATGTCTGATACTACAACAAGTGTTGGATTCCTGTCGCAACGATTAGGCGGATCGGTCAGGACGAGAGTGCCCCGCCTGACAGCCCAAGTACAACGAAATCCCGATACCTATGGCGAGATTGATCGCCCTTGGTCTCGTCTGCTTTGGGGAAAATTACGCTGGCCGCAAGCCCAGCACTACCCGGGGTGTCGCACTCGTGGCGTTCGCCACTTCAGTCTTGATTGGGAACCTGCTCTTCCTCCGGCCTAGACTTGTTCATTGGAGGTCAATTATCCGAGCCGATGAGTGAGTGAAAGGACTGCTCCAGCTACGTTATTGCCTGCTGCCTAACCCTTCCCCCAGCGAGACCGCTCTTAGATCCAATCTGGGGATTTCACCTCTCTTACATCATCGCCGTCTTGCAGCATCACAGCTGAATTACTTGACTGATCGACGTACAGCTCTCGCATTATCTTCAGTCCGCTTTCTTTCCGGTTTGGAAACACAGGTCTTGTAACTGGCGTGCAGCTTCGCTGTCCTGAGTTTACTTGTGGGTGGCGATGCCATTTTGGAATTTTTCGTTCCGGCCACGCACTTCACAGGCCGATCCACAGATCACGAGCGACAAGGCCATCATCCATATGCTGTGTAGACACTATTAGCTTATAGAATAGTTAAGCTGTCAAAGGGGTAAACTCTCGAACCGGAGCAGCTGCTTTAGTGCACCTCTTGGTGTTTTCGAACACAGGCGCTTGCACCTCATCGTGACAGAAACACATACCTGATTGAGCCTGCGCAGGCTGGCGCTCGCATAATCTTCGTACATGTGTAATATTACACCTGAAACCACCAACTCCCTGACATAATGTTTCATCCTCATCCAGAAGACAATCATCAGACCCATATCGCCGTTCGTTCTTCTGTTTCTATCTGTGAGCAGAATCTGGCTCCCTCCCCATCCAGTCATTCCCCAGTGGAGGTGGAAAGGGCGCGGTGAGACGAAGGTGTGTCAATATTGAGGGATTATTACGAACTGACGGCACATTGGACAGGATCCGTCCACACTGGTCTCCAGTAGGACTGGCAATCTCGAACCTGTTAACGGAGATGCGATCATGGTCAGAGGGGGAAACTCGGTGCTTAACTGTCAAGGAACGGCGAGATTTGCAGCCAGAATAACTGCAAAACGATCCTCGGATCTCGATGGCGGCCGTGCCAGTGGGTAAAGCCATTCTCTCTGATATCAAGGCCAGCGAGGGACCGGCAAAGCGTGAGCCTCACAAGCAAACCACCCTCAAGTGTCACAGACCAGGCCGCCCAAACCTCGTATAGCCGACCGAAAAAGCTTCTAACATTGCTAAACTTCACTCCTTCACTTGACACTAGCCAGCCTTCCAAACGCCCACACGACGAAGAACCCAACTCTCGAGAACGCCACCACGACCGCCATCACGCCCGCGCCATTCCTCCTCCACCTCTACCTACCACACACCCCACCACTCCCCAGCCCCCCAACCACCTCCTCCTCCAAAAAAACAAAATAAAAACCACCAAATCCCATCCCATCTACGCAAACCCATCCACAACCCCCCTCCCCCTCCCCACCCTCCCCGCCGCCTCCCCCAACCACGCCTCCCTCGCCGCCATCGGCGCCTGCGGATTCGCCCGCAGCAAATCGAACAGAAACGCCGCCACCGCGTCCGCCTGCCGCCGCTGCGCGACCGAGTGCCCCGGCGAGCGCGCCAGCCGCACCTGCTCCTGCACGTCGGCCAGCAACTCGTTGAGCATTTCGTGGTTGGGCTCGTCGAGCGGGGGCGCGGTGGCTGGGTGGGCCTTCTCGGCGAGGAGGTAGGACATTAGGCGGTTGATGCGGGCGGGGTAGGCGGTTGGGAGGGGGGCGGTGGGGTTGAGGGGGGGGTAGGTGCCGGTGCCGAGGCTGAGGTTGTAGAGGGTTGTGGTGGGGGTGGGGGTTACTACTGGGGGGGTGGGAAGGTGGGGGAGGGGGATGGGGGGTACGGTGGGGAGGCGGAAGCGTGAGGTTTTTGTTTTTGGGGAGATGGTGCGGTTCTCGTCGGGGTTTGCCGTGGGAGCTGAGGTTGGTGCGGTGTTGAGGTCGTTGGTTCCATCAGGCTCGTGCTTTGCGGGAGAGGCGGTGGGCTGCTCGGGTGGCGAGGTGTTGAGGTCGTTTTGTCCATCGGGTCCGTACATTGACGGAGATGCGGTGGGTTGTTCGGGTGAAGATTCTGGGTTTGATGGAGACTCTGGATCCGAATCCGATGGAGATTCTGAGTCGGATGGAGATTCTGGATTCGGCCCATAGTTGTCAATTGGTCTCTGCTTGCCTGGCGGCGTTTGTGCTCCCCAAAAGTCATCCTTTGGGTGTGGCCAGGTGTGAAGTTGGTTTTCAAATTCGTCCCATTCCCACTGATTGACCATTGGCTTCCTCGCCTTTCTTCTCGTACGCAATGCCTGCTCCAGTTCCTGACCATGCGTGGCTGAGTCGAAGTCTTCCCAATAGTCGGTATAGGCCGAGCTATAGCCGCCATTATGGTATCCGAGTTGTTGATGTTTGTTGGGCCGTGCAGGGCGGTGGGGTCCTCTTGGATTCCACTTGTAGGGATGGCGGGCGGTGGTGTGGCCGGGGTTGAGCATATTGAAGATGGACTCGAAGATGCTCCTCATGGTGCTGCCGGTTCCAACAGGGTCGGCGAGTTGCGAGACGCCCTCGAGAGCATAAAGACCACGACGGGTGGTTTCGACCAAGTCCTTGATACCATCGAATGGCTCACCTCTGAGCGCCCTCTGCACTATCGTGAAAGTCCCTTCGACACTCTTGCTGAGACGCACAGACTTGCCAAGCACTTCGCGACCCCAGTTGACGGGTAGGTCCTTGTCATAATGGGTACCCTTTGCAGCAGTGACCCAGTATACCGTCTCAGTAAGATGCTTGAAGCCCACGGCTCCAATATGGCGGCTGATGGCGCGACACATGACAGTGGTAAGCTCGTCAATGGCCGCCAACGCCTCGGGAGCCACCTTGATACCGCGAGTCGCCGACGTTGTTGCCATTTCCGACATTGCCTCGACCATGTCAATCCATGAGAGCTCGACAGTGTACTCGGTCGTCTTGATATGGGACACGGCCTTGGCCACCACCGCGGGGAGCCCATCCGTCTGGTCGAGCAAGGCTGCGCCCTCGCCAAGGTCAATATCAAAGTCGGCAGCAACAGCCGCTGCCGCGTTTGCCGGAGCCATGCCACCATCAGCCAACACCATGTCCACGACGGGGTCGATGGCAGAGCCGAGGTCGATGCTCGTCGTCAAGCCGTCGGAGGTTGCCGCCTCGAACACCTGGCCCGCGTCGGCGAGCTCTTGGACCCCGGTATCCGCCAACCTGCCGAATACGTTCATGCCACGCGCGCGAGCCTGATTGTAAGCGAACAGGGCAGCGATGTTTGCTCCTCCGATGATGGGAAGCCCCAGTCCCAACCCGAGTCCCAGTCCGAGTTTCATCATCTCGTTGTGGTCCGAGGCGTTGTGAGCGAGGTCGTTGTACGTCCAGTTTCTCATCTCCGAGGGAAGCAAATCTTCGACTGGCAGCTGCGTCTGGGTCTGGTTAGGCCCGCGCGCCTGTTGCACCTTGGAGAAGTAATCGCCAAATGCGAAGGGGGCGGGAGACGAGGTCGAGTTGTTGGGAGCCGAGGAGGACGAGTTTGCGGGAGCCGACGAGGACGAGTTTATGGGAGCCGACGAGGACGAGCTGTTCGTAGCCAAGGAAGACGAGCTGTTGGCAGCCGAGACCGTCGCGGTGGGGTGAGGCCAGGCCACAGTAGGCTGTTGCTTTGCCGGGGTGGCGGTAGGGACGGCAAAGGGGACTGAGATTGAAGTTTCCCCAACTAGCATAGCGGATGCTCCATCGGAAGAGAAGACAATATCCACCGTCGCCGTGGTAAAGGGACCAGAGGCGTTGACGAGGCTGCTAGGGAGGATGAGGCTCGACTTGTTGGCGAACTCGCCACCAATGTGCGAGAGGAAGTCGTTGAGAGGCGGGGCGGTCAGGGTAGTGGTAACAATATGGGTAGAGGTAACATGGCGTGGAGGGAGAGCAGCTGCTCCTGCCGAGGTTGTGAAGGCCATGACGGCCAAGGCCGCCCAAGTGAAGTTGAACATGTCGAGGCGTAGCTGTTGCAGTTGCGATCACTAAAGATGTGGGAATCTCTTCTTTTTATAGGCCACACCAGTTGTGTTCTGTGGTTGTGCTGGAAAAGTTTTATGGCAGGGTCCATACGCACCACAGTTGATGACATCAAAGGTACCAAACAAAGTCCACACGCAGAAATGTGTTGCTCCGCAAAATTTTTAACTCGCAACGTTTGGTAGCGAATGTCCATGTCCTTGGCCAGGGATTTTCTCGGGGTCCAAAGAGAAAAAGAAAAAATCGTTGGCTTGTAGGGATTCTTTACGTCGTTCCCACGCTAGATGCCGTGTAATACCTAGTTCTGATAGGGTTTGAGAAACTTTCGCACAGCTGGCATATTCTTCCGCACAATTTCCACCCTCACAAAGTCCAACAATGCTGTCTAAAACCTTCCCCACGTCGCTTTCAACTCTGGGATAAAATCTTCGGGCGTCGCGTTAACATGAACCACGCTACGGAAACGGACGTTCATAGGAGTCACCTCATCTGGACGAAACTGCTCAGAACGTCCCTCGGTGAGACTAGAAAGCTCAAAAGAACTCAAATAAACGGAATCCTGAGCGGGAGCCACTTGGGATGTTCTGCGAAGCACTTTCTCGGAACAAGGCCAGAAATCCGGCGCCACCTCCGGTCCATCTTCGTCTGCTTTGCCCTGACATGACAGTAGGCATTCTCAAGATCCCCAAAATTTCCATCATCTCGGAGATCAGATTCCCTTTCCATCTGCTTCTATACAACAAGATATGAGGCGAGGTTCGTCGTGCTCACGTAGCACTCTCCGTCCGTGAATTCTCGAGAAAGTCCTCGTCTAGACTTCGATTCCGCTCTTGCAAACACTACGTTGATTGAACAAAGTCTTCAACTTCACGTATCTGATCAAAACCAAACGTCCGCACCTCCGCAATATCCGTGTAAGACCCGTGGGAAAATAAACGCTACCTACCCATCCATAGAAACGCCGCTCCACTTCGACTCCGTCAGCCGCCCCCCTGAAGACGAACACACATCAGGAACCACAAGCACCTCATCCACAGCAAAGTATTCCTCCGCCTCCAACCACCTCCCCGGCGTCGACACGAGCAGCTTCACCCTCCGCCCGCCCGCCCTCCGCGTCGCCCCAACCAGATAACGAAGTAAGAAGAGCATCTCATCCCGACGACCCCCATCCGCGAAAAACCCGACGGCGTCCACGACGCAGAACCAGATCTTCGTCGGCGGAAGCGCCCTGGCGAACCGGCCAATCGCCTTGCATATGCTCTTGACGCTCTCCGGATCCAGTCTCTCCATGCAATCGCGGACGAGGCCGGGCTCGAAGCCGCGGTACTGGTCCACCAGTTGGAGGAGGATGCTCATGGCCAGTTCGCTCGGGCGGCCGTTGACGTCGCTGAGGGCGTCGGTGTGCTGGCTGCAGAAGAAGGCGGTGACGATCATGTTGACGTTGTTGGTGGTGGCGGCGAGGAGCTTGGCGCAGACGAGCGAGGTGGGGGATATGGTGCGGTGGTGGGCGTTGCCGATGAGGAATAGAGCGCTGGTTTCGTCGACTGCTAGCCATGCCTGCAGCCGGATGTTTTGGATGAGGTAGAGGACGCGGTTCTCGTCTTTTTTGCTGAGAAGGGCGGTTGCTTGGAGGTGGGTTTGGCAATCGTCGTTGGCGAGTGATTGGTCGTACTGGAACCTGTCTAGAAGGTCTTGGGAGACATCTTCTTCTTGTGCTTTTATAAGACTTTCTTGCGCTGGATTTGCATCTGTTAGTATAAGAATTAGCGTTTTCTTTCTTGGCAACAACGGTATCGTGGTGTTGAGGGAGGAAGCTAACCTTGCGGATTTTCAGCAACCTTTCCCTGAAAGCTCTCGAGAACAGAATTGAGTGTGATTGCCCTGATCTGTTCAAGTCTGAGGTCAACCTTCGTCCGGTGCTGTCTCTGCTCCTTCCTCTCCAAAATCAAAACTTCGTCGTCAAAGTCCTTCTCACGAAGCTTGATCTGCGCCATGTTCTCGGCAAGCTTGTTGCAGTAGCTTCTCGGGTGCCATAGAGAACGAAACGTTACCTCTGAAAAATGCATCAGCTAGATAACAAGGTTGCAAGATGCTGAAGAAACGCTTACTGCCAGGGTTCTTCATAAACCATTCCATGATATAAGCCAAGTGTTCGAAGATGGTTGCCGAAAGGATCGACATCAACTTGTGCAGTCGTTCTACATCAGCATAAGCCTCCAGCATGCGAGACTTTTTACTGAAAATGATTGGAAGTTGCTCCAAGTGCTCGTAGACTGTCTGCCGATGGTACCCAACCTGCTCTGCCGCTTCGAAAATGACCTTGAGTCCTCCACAGAGGACGGAGGTGTAGCCGGATTCGGAGGGTATGAATGCGAGGAAGGTCTTTGCATCTTTGGCGTGGTTGCAGAACGACCTCATGGTCTTCCTGAGCCTGCCAACAAAGCCCCGAACGTCGTCCTCTTGGTCTTTCTTTGCCGCATCCTCCATGGCGCTACATGCTCTGAGCATGGCATTCTCGCATTCGTCCCAGTTTGTGGCGGTCTTGTTGTGCTTTTGGTATTTCTTTTGAAACTTCACTACAGTCTCCTCGAACACTTTCTCACCCTCATAATACTCAACGTAAAGCTCTCTAAGACAATCAGGGCTTCTGCTCAAGGCTGTGTGAGAAGTTGTACTCTTTTTCATAAGGGAATGCTGCGGTTACTTACGGGAGTATCAGCCCTTCGGTAGGTTCAAAAGCTCCTTTGAGCGAGTTGAATTCAACGCCGCTATCTTGCCCCGCATCCAGCGCTTCGTGCCGCTCTCCTCGCAAATTCTCCAGAATATAAGTTGCAGCAATATCGGCGGGCGACATTCTGGACGAGGTCGGTTGCAGAGTAAGAGGAGGCTGGTAAAGCCTGGACGATGTCTACTCGAGGAAGTCTGGTAGCGCGGCGGATGGTTGGGGATGTGATCATCCGACAAGAGTGGCGTGGCTGCAGGGTGTGGTGGACTTTCTCAGCTGAAGTCCGCGTCGGAGGGGACGACGAGGACGAGGCTGACCCCAAATGCTCCATGCTAGTCTGTCGAGACCGAGAAGATTGGCTCCAGTCTTCAGCGCTACGGACGCGATGGATTGGGATTACCCAGCTAGTTTTCTTCTTTTGGAATCTGTTGCATGTGAATAAGTGCCTCAGCCTCGCGTTGGAGGTGCACAAATAAACTAGAGCACCAATCAGCTATTGACACACCGCCCCGTCGTACAGCCAGAGTTCACAAGTCGCGTCAGTCTCGCGGCTAAGATGCATGTAAGCAATGCAGCTAGAGAACATGTGCCGATTAATCATCAACGCCTGACATTGAGCAACGCCACATAATTTTGTGAGGCGCGAGAGCGGGGTGAATTGTGGAACATGCTTTTGGGCCCAGAAAGACAAAAGATGCGCCTGAAATATGTTGCAAGGCTCCCTTCGTTCGACTGGTTCTTTAAGTGCCTCGTTGTTTGCCCACGTACTCCCAAAAACCCAGTTGACCAGCTACCAGACCTCTTCCACCTTACAATATTCAGCAAAATCGTCCCGCTTCAGCTCGGTTATGTCAGCTCCAGACACGATAGCTGGAAACGATAGCCTTGGGCTTGAACGGCTGGGCAAAGATTCTTCTGCGCTCGGCAACCAAAAAGTACCCCTCGAGACAGACGCCGCTTCCGCCTTGCAAGAGGTCCACGCTACCGAGCCTACAGAATTCGAGCAGTACAAAGTCGAGAGCAACAGTAACGTCGAGGATTGATCACGTTTCGTGGAGTTGGAGCGGGTGGTCTCAGCACTCCAGGCCCAACTCAAGCTTGTATTCGACCAGTGGAAAAGCACCCAAGAAGGGTTTGCTGTGCCAACCAGAAGACTGCCACGGCGACTGCATCGTAGAAGAGAAAACGTCTATGCCTCACCCGTTAGAAGCGACAGTAGTGATGCCATATTAGAATATGGCGACGACGGCGAGAGACGGCTAGGACAGAAAGGGCTGAGTGCAACGGTGCAGAGGGTCTTGGTGAACGCTTACACAGATCAAGAATATGGCCAGAGTGTTCTCACAGCTTACTACGGCAACATCACTGGGGATTCCGGCAGCAGCGACTGCATCACCCGACTCAAGGTGGATAACGCAAACAGGCCGACGTCAAAGCAATTCATCGATCTAAAGAGAGTTGAGGTCAATTCAGGGAGATTGCGGGCTATCTTCGAAAGCCTTATGTCAACTTCGAGCATTAGGCTGCCTTTTTGGTAAGTTTCCCTGGATCTAGTAGCCTGATAGTGTTAATAATACCTATTCTTAGCGTATATCCCCCCTGGAAAGTGAGTGACAGCCCTTCGCATGGAAGGGTTCCCACTGATCAATTCCCAGTTGTTCATGGGGTACGAACACCGACTCCAGGATCTCTTGGGCCGTAAAGAGCAGGAGCTCCGAACCAAGTATCATGCTTTCAACCAGGGCAACGTACAGGAGCCTGAATCAAAGACAAGAGCAACTACAAATCCAGTCACAGAAGACGAGCACGATGCAGAAAAACGACCTGTTGACCTCAATCGTTTCCAAATTGAGGAAGACATATCTCATCTTCGGTGTCTTCTGGGTTTCATTGAGACGGATTTGGGTCACCTTAAGAAGTTGAGGTCCCAGGCGCGGGATGGAACCCTGGAGACAGTCGCTTACGAGAACGTGTGGCACCTGTTCGACCGTGGAGGTGTGGTGCTGACATCTTCGGAAGATGGGACACAGGCGTATCGAGTCGAAGATATTGGAGGTTGCCAGGTGAACCTTGAAGCCGAATTAGAACCATTTTCCAGACTGGATCTAGGCTGCTTCTCTCTTCACTTCGACGGATTCAAGATCAGACCCCGGAGAGTTGACCTCGACATCATGCCGTACCACAGGGAGAAGCGAATATCGGAGCTCGATGTATATCCAGCACGGTTCCACGAGAATGCAAAAGACCACCTGGCCATGCTCATGCATCGGGGATTGCGATACCGGGACATATGCCTCCGTGATGTCCCCGGCCACAAGACATACAATGGCGCGACCATCGAAAAATATCCCGAAATCGTCCATGGTGAAGTCTATGTAGACTTCGAGGCCTACCCGCAGGATGTACTCATCGATCGACGCCATAGAGATGATGAAATTGACTTTGCACCCCCTAGGAGGATAGAGCGAGTCCCCCCTCCCCCCCGTGATTACGGAAGGTTTGATTCTCGGTCTAGGGAACCGATAAGAGCAGCATGGAAATTTCCAGACGAGTGGGTTGACGACGAGCTTGGGGAAACAACATCTCATTGGAAAAACAAACAAGTCTCTCGGAAGATCGACCCACAGGATGTTTTTGAAACGGATGAAGAAAGACTGCAACTACTACCTCTGGACGTGCCTGCATACGTTTTCCGCAGCCGCGCTTGGCGTACGTTTCAAAAGCCAAAAAAATATAACATTTTAGACGCTAACCGTCTTTTTTTAGGACGTCTGGACGTATGCATTCTCAAAGAAATGGACTACAATGAGAAAGCAGGGGACCGAGGGTTCGAACAGCTTGTGATCCCAGAGTCGCACCGCAACTTGCTGCTTGCGCTAGTCAACAATCATCCTTCCGGTCCCAAGAATCACGGCGAGATGTCTCGACCTGTCAACTTGGAGATGGATCTCGTCAAAGGCAAGGGAACGG
Organism: Dothiorella sarmentorum; assembly: GCA_023082095.1. Taxonomy (NCBI): domain Eukaryota; kingdom Fungi; phylum Ascomycota; class Dothideomycetes; order Botryosphaeriales; family Botryosphaeriaceae; genus Dothiorella; species Dothiorella sarmentorum. The sequence continues at coordinate 61,394 of JAJMVL010000127.1, forward strand.
GGTTGATTATCCTTCTACATGGCCCACCTGGCGTAGGTAAGACAAGCACAGCCGAGACCATTGCGGCTTACACACGTCGTCCGCTGTACCCAATCACGTGCGGTGATCTTGGCACAACCCCGAAAGAAGTAGAAGAAAGCCTGGCAAAGCACTTCTCTCTGGCACACAGATGGGGATGTGTTCTTCTACTAGACGAGGCCGATGTTTTCCTGGCCAAACGAGATCGTGATGACGTTGTTCGGAATGGGCTTGTCTCAGGTGAGTTCACTGCCCATTGGATATGGGCATTACACGAGCTGACCTAGCCCTCGCAGTCTTTCTGCGCACGCTGGAATACTATTCCGGGATCCTGTTCCTCACGACTAACAGAGTGGGCGTCATCGACGAGGCGTTCAAATCGCGGATTCACGTCTCGTTACGTTATCCAAGCCTAGACCACACCTCGACCGAAAAGATTTGGAGCGTGATGCTGGACAGGATTCAAGACGAGAACAAGAACTCGGAGGTGAAAATCGAGTTTGAGCGAGACGAGCTGCTCAGCTGGGCGACCAAGCACTACCGCAAGAGCGACAAAAATGGCGCTACCTGGAACGGCCGCCAGATCCGCAACGCGTTTCAGACCTCGGTGGCGCTCGCGCAGTACGACAGAGCCAAGCTCCTGAAGAGGAAGAAGATGACGCACGACGACGCCCTCAAAAAAGGGAAATCCAAGTACCTCACGGTTCAGCTGAGCAAGCACCACTTTGACCAGGTCGCGCTGACCGCAAGGGACTTCGAAAAGTACATGATTGCCGTGCGCCGGGAAGATGCCGAGGTGGCCAAGCAGGAGCAGTTGCGGTATGACCACTACAATCCATCGCTCTCTCGGCCTGCCCGAAAGAACTACGGCGTGTCCAAGGAAACGTCTCAAGGGAGCAAATCAAAAATGCAGGGGAAAGGGCAGAAGAAGAACCCCGTAGAGGATGGAAGTGACAATTCCACCTCGTCCGACGAGGATGGACTGGCCGGAAAGGGTAGAAAAGACGAGGATTCGGACACGTCCAGTGATGAATAATGGGAGCATTTGGCACCTGCGCTTCGGGGTATCGCGATATAGTTGAATCGATGCAACTACAAACCAAGTGTGCCTTGATCTTTCAGGAACTTTTGCGTGCTCGCCTTCGATATCAGCATCGGCGTTTAGAAGTTCACCAAGGCTCCTCGCCAGGGCCACTGCTAAAATTCTACCATTCCACGTCGCAAATGGCTGATTTTACATCTTCTTTCTTCTCCTATTGTTCATTTCATCCCGCTCATTACGGCTGCTCCGGCGCTGGTCAGGCACGACGATGCAGATGGCACTTGAAATTCCTCCGAGTCGCCAGCTCTCCATTTCAAGACAGGACTATCTCCTTCTAGTGTCATCCTATCTTGCGTCGTTTGGAGCGGCAATCCAGAGAACCGAGCTGGAGGATGCAGTAGCCGGGCTCTTCGTGACTGCTCCTCCGGCTGTCATGGCCGCTCTGAATGCTGAGTGGGTTAGAAGTGCTCTATATATTAGCAGATGCTTTTTTGGTATTTACCAAACTGAACAGCTGGAAGAAAATATCCTGGGTCGGAGAAAAAGCTCATCAAATGACTAAGAAAGCGATATCGTTAGATAGGAAGACGAGACTACACAGTTTGAGTAGAATACGTTGATCTGCATAAAACCTGCTAATGTAATTGTAGGATACGCTCCAAACAAGAAAACTAACGTCGTCTCAGAAAGTGCAAGTCATTACCGGAACTCTATCTTTTTCCCCGCCGCTATGCTGTTCCTACCGACTCTTCCCAATAGATATACTATGGCGCGCCATGTTTCGCCAGAAGTAAAATCTTAGGCCCCGTAGTGAACAAAGGCCGACGGGCAGCGTCGTACATAGGCATGTGGTGAATTCCGGGGCTGGATGGGATTGAATGTCAGCACTGGGCTGCACAGCATCGTCTTGATACACTAGCCAGTGCGAGAAGACGTGGAGCTTGGTAAAGTAGTAGGGTAACTCGGTATGCGTCTCAGATCTTCCCATCGCTGACATGAGATCGAGTACGGCCGCCGCCACGAAATTTTTTTTTGGAACAGTATGGACCACAAGCGGAGAGACGGTAACGCATGGGGGGCAGAACAGTACGCGTAAACTCGAAGGTGGAGTATGCACATGGACCCAGCAAGGCCAGGTAACGGCGGTGCATCGAACGATGAGGACAACGGTATCTGACTCTGCAAGGACGGCAGCACGGGGTACCAGCGCGCGCTACTTCTACATTGTCTTCCCTACGCTGAATGGTGTGGTAAACGGGAAGGGACAGCCCATAAGGAACGGTTTCTGAAACCTTTGGTAGCAAGTGAAAGATCTCAGGTAAGGAAAAAAAAATGATGCAACGTCTCAAATGGGCCCACCACGATGACGAGCTTGCGAATTATCAGTTTCGTGGGACGACCAAAAAAAAAATTGATCAATGTGGAAGCAGAAAACCACATTGATTTGATCCCTGTTCCTCATCAACATATCGATAGCTGGGCTTCGGAGCACGACTACTTCGTTTGCTGGCACTCTGACTCATCCGTGCGGATGAGACTTCTGGCTGGTCAAAAGTCAAAAACACCCTCCGATTTCCCGGGAAAAATTCAGGGCCAAATTTAAAAGTGTCCGCCCAACCCAGTCAAAAGTGCGCATACCCCACGTATACAAGACGCGCTCAATTCCACTCCGACACCACAACACGCAGACCCCAACCACGAACCCAACCACAATACTTTTCTACACGGTAGCAACAAAACTATCAACCCTCCACACGATACCAGCAACACCACCACCTCCAAAACCACCTTCAAAATTCAAAAGCAAAAACAAAATGGGCTGCGGTTTCTCCAAGCTCCCCGAGGGATCCGATCCCGCCACCTTCCACTACGGCCCCTCCTCAGATTGCCGCTACCGCGCCGAGTCGCCCCCGCCACGCACTTGCTCCCTCCCTCGCGGTTACGTCCGTCACTACGATGACGAAGAAACATAGCGGCAAGTACGAACAAGCTCTACTGCTAGATCTTCCAAACCGATGGACACCGGTGTTATTGGTGGAATAACCGTCGGCGCTGTGGTCGGTAGTCTGCTCCTCATCGGCACTGTAGCATTCTATTGTTGCGCAAAGAAGCAAATAAAGCGCAGAGATTGTCAACGACAAGCGCAAAGTCAGCAGCGTTATCAATTCGCCTCTGTACCGGAATTGCAGAGCGAGGAGCTCACCGAGCTTTCGTCGGATCAGCGTTGGGAACTTCACGGCGAACCTGTTGTTGCCAGACATGAGAAAGATGGTACAAGTGTGGCTGCAGAACTGCCTGGAGATGGGACAAAGTGAAGGAGGTAAAAGTCAATCACGGGGAGAAGAAGGTGTGGTTGTCTCTTGATCCATCGTCAATTCCTTTGGCGTTCGTTACCTTGGTTCATCTAATTCTCGGATCCATGATCATCGCTTTCGCGGGCATGGTTTCGTGGGAAGAACGAGCTTCGCTGCTTCTTTACAAGGGCCTTTGAGAGCAGCAGAAGGTTGTCGACTTATTTCTGGCATGCACAGACTGAAGCTATCGTATCGTCGTTTGCGATGCTGCCTTCCGTCCACATATCGTCTGCCTCATTCCAACCCTAGAGCTTTGCACGCGCTGCGCCCCCAAAGCAAAATTTTGCAAACAATACAATGAAACAAACGCCGTGACCGCTGCCCGTCTAGACCTTCCCCGCCACTTCTTCTTCCTCATCCGCATCCACATGCTCATCGTCGTCCACATCGTCGTCCACATCACCGTCCACATCCTCGTCCACATCATCTTTAGTCTCACCACCCATTTATTCAGGTGAATGGTTTTCCTCTTTCTCCATCAGTGCTGCTTGCCATTGTAGTAGTGTAATACGCCGGTTTCGTACACCTGCGTCTTCGAACGTGCCTCTGAAAATAGCTTCGGGCACATTGGAGTTCATTGTATACTCCCACAGGTCGCTCAGCATGGCTCTGCTCATGTATGGGCCTGGCGTCATCCAGAGTTCCCCGAGCTTCAACTTCTCAAGAGCCAGTTCCCAACCTGCCCATTGCTCCCTTTTGGCGTAGAGAATGGCTATCAGGGTATGGCAGTAGAAGCGCCGACGTGCTGGCCGAATTGGTGTCTCAGGCGGAAATTGAAGACGCCTGCCATCGATATCATGGAAGTAGTGGATTTTTTCGTCAGCCGTAGTAGCGATCTCGGCCTTTTTTCCACCCTTGGTTTTGAGAATGGTGTGGTTTAAGACGTGGACGACATATTCCGGTCTTTCGTCCTCTTTCATGCAAAGTTTCTTAAGCCTTAACTTGTAAAGCGCTGGACTATTTAACAAGAAGACTAGGTACATATCTCACCAGTTCTCAAGCAGCACATCTGTGTCCGGATCGATGCTTCAGCTCCCCACGGTCAAAGTTTTTATGTTTCGCTAAGTTCGAAATAGTTCGTGGGGAGCTGAAGTAGTTATCCGGATGCACCCGTTCAGTCGATGGCTTAACATGTCCAACCGAAAGGCTGTTTGTGTTCGGTCTATCAAATAGAAGCCATCTTCCTGTTGATGAGCTTTCGCGGTGATCCTGCCTTATCGACAGTACGGACGAGTCTAACCTGGTCGGCATACATTGTTCCAGGTTTGATATGAGAAATTGAACAGTAATCTTACACCTGCTATTGCTTTCTCGACACAACGCCATCTTTCGTGTCGCCTTGTATGCACTGCCGGGCCAGCACAACGAGACCCAACGCCGCTCCGCGAGGCTGTTGCGGTGGCTGAACCGGGCCACCAACCAAGACGCCGGCATCTTCAGCACCACTACAATAGCCATCATCGGATTCCCATGGGCGCATGGAAAGTATCCTCTCTCGTAGGGAGGGGGGAGGCACGGTTCACTGCCACCAAAACCCAGAGGCGGATGTTTCACGCCGGTTTGGCGTGAATGACGGCAGGCCGTGCTTGAACCCAGCAGCATCCTGACCGAGAATTAGCTTTGAAGTACACCAATAGGTCGCCAGAAATGGGTACCGCGTCCGAATTCCCATATTCCCATCACCCTGCCGAATAGTTTTGCGGCTTACATTGGTCGTCCTGCTGGTACTCTGTTTGCATCTAATGCCACCGAGACTGCTGTGCGATTGTCTATTGTACAGGCTCTCCGACGGGTGTTTGGTAGTTATGGAAGAAATGGCGCCGCTCTGCGCCCATCCTGGAGACTGGACTCCGCCCAGGTACCCGATGTGGAGAGGCTCGCCTGCCGTTACCAAAAGGAGTCACGCAAAAGACAAGCAGTGCTGATCCCATGCTCGCTGCATCACGGGCCCTTATACACACCGGCTACGAGATAATGCCTACCGCAGACTAAATGAAGGAATGAAATCTATGAGCTGCCCGCAACGGACTCTGCGTGTGGCCCACATTCGGACCAACGACGTTCTTCTCACCATATCGTGGAATGTTCGTAGGACAGTCAGCAATGCTCTGGTACGTCTCGAACTACTGCTGGTTGCGTAACTGACAGAAGTTCAATCGTGATCGAAAGTTGCCCCTTCAAGTGCGTCTTTATGATTCGGCGAGGCCTTATGAAATTAGATACAATTCATACAAAACTTATAATTTGCCAAATCACCTTCATGTCTCCCAAATTCTCTACACCCCAAACATATGATACCCCATCCACCTCCAGAGGTGAGGTTGCCACCATATCGCATTGAGGTCCCTGGTTGATATATGCCATTCCGAACACCACAAGGAATACAGAAGCGACCGCGCCGATCACCAGATTTCAAGTGAGATCGCTTGCCGCGACTACCCTTCATCATGCTATTCGAAAAATGTATTGCCGGCCTGATCTTCAGGCAGACATTGCAGGCGAAGAAGTCATGATGTGCAAAGGGCTGTTGACATCCTTCTGCAAGTTTTGCGGCGAGGTCGTGGCACGGCCACCTCTCGATTTCCAGGAGATCGTCCATAGTGTAGGTGCGTGTTCCATTCGCATTCTGGTTTTGTTTCTCTGCCTTTGCCTGGACTGCCACTGCATGTAGATGTCGGCACGTCCAGCTCAGAGCGACCTTCTCTGGATAGGGTAGGTAATCGTAGATGTATCTGACCAGCTCCACTGGCAAAGCTAAGAGGGGATCTACTGAATTGCGTTTCTATTGTAAGAATATGACTTCGTCAAGATGTAACACCACGTACTTGCCATGCTTAGTGGGGTGCTAGTGTGCGCAGATTTGATAATCCAGTGCTGAGACGGTCAATGGATTCGCCACTGGCAATCAAACGGACAAGGTTAATAATATATGGCCAAAGTGAACGACATCCCCTGCCGATCGATCGGTGACCTCCAAGGATTCTAAAGGTGTTACACTTAGATGCATTGGAATTTAACAAACATTTCCTCGTGTAACGTACACCGTGGCAAGGAAGTTTCGTTGGCACGCCCCAGAATCATCCCTTTGGAACTTCTGTAGAGTTGCTCGAATGACCGAAGCCCTCTTTGAGAGCTTATGTTGTTTAGTTACCTCCCGATGAACCAACCGAGATAAGAGGTTTAGTCCCAATACAGAAGAAAGAAATACTGATGCTATGAAGATATCTGATGAACCGACGACTCGGTTCCATTCCGTCCGGAACTTTCCAGCCACTGGTTCTTTTCTAACATGGTTACACAACCTTGGTATGGATCTTGCTGCTGGTTTTCCCTTCCGAACCTGCCAAACTCTCCAACCGGATGCCTCATGCCATCAAAGCCAATGCCACCATCACCCTACCCACATCCCGTTCCCGTCTGCACTCAATGTCGACGATCATGTCGTCGGCGAGGAGAAAGTCGACAACGTGGCGGAAGTCGCAGAGGTCGAGATCGCAGCTCACGTGGGGGTCCATACCGAGCCCTTGCATGCCATATGCAAGGACCGGGTCGCGCCAGTCAGATGCGTACACATCGAATTGATGGCCAAGTTTGGCCGGGAACCATCGATACGACCTGCATCGCGGCAGGGCCTTCATCTTCGTCGTCGCGCCATGGGCAGTGGTCCCAAATAAATCGCGGCTTGCGTTCGTCCGATGGAAAGAATATGGCGAGCGATGCAGCTTTCAAGCCTTTGTACTTGAGTTTACGTGCAAAATTCCGAGTCAGATGCGAAGGATAGCCATGTCGTCTACAATCCGGTTTTGGTTGTAGTTTCCCATCGTGGAATCTTCAAATATTCCACTCGGAAAATCGTCCCCCTAGCCTCTTACGTGTAGGAAGCTTTGCCGCCTCGTATAGACACCAATTACAATCAACAGGGTGTGAATCAAAATACATGCTTATTTCCCAAGGCTCTGGCAAATTGTCACTTCTGCCGGTGACATACTCGAGGACCTCGTTCTCGTAATGCGTATACGCGTCCAAATAGAAGCCGCGTCGTTTCGCCTCTCGCCCGGGCGACCGAAAAACTTCGTCGAGAAGGGCCTCATTTTCGTTCAGTATTATTGTGTGTGGCTGCCCGAAGCGTCCAAGCTGACTGAGTTCCACGACAGTGCCTTGTGGGAGAAGATTACGAAGCTTGTGAAACACCGACGGCCACGTATCTTCGTTGCGCATGAGAAGTATTTTGTCAAGGACGAGATGTCGCAGGTTGGAGCTATTCCGAGACAAAAAGCAAACGAGGGTCTCCTCAGTGGTTGGAACAGTGAGTGAAAGCGTCCGGAGCGGCCACTGTCGTTCTTGGATGCGGCTGAGCAGGTCTACGGGCACATATTCTAGATCCTCTTCTTCGCATTCCCAAGTTGTTGGTGTGATGACCAAATCCAGGATTTCCAGCTTGGTGCATCGCAGGAGAAAAAAGTCGACGTTTTCCAGAACTGTTTGGTACGGGGTTGAGACTTCCGGCTCGTTGAAGGTCGAGTCTGCCTGCGCATGGAGCTTCAGCTCCCTCAGGCTTTCGAATGGCAAGCTTATCATGTTTCGCATTCGGCTGATGAAATTCTCATCCAAGGTTTCAAACATGGATCCCAGAGCTTCGGGTGACCAGAACGCGCGGTTTGTTGTCATCAGATGCATAACCTCGAGAGTATGCGGATTCGGAGTCGATCCGCCAAGGAGACGGAGCATAAGACATGTCTGCTTCGCAGTATCCCAGGCCGCGCTGCTCTCCGCCGAGTACCAGATACCGAGCTTCTGCCATGTCAAGCTGCTTTCATGTTCGGCGACGGAAAACTGGCGCAAATTCTCCAACATTCGCGCCGCCCGTTTCAGCGAATCAAGAAGCGGTGTAGGATTCGCATTCTCTTGCGTCAGACTTTCCAGGAGGCTCGATTGTGCTATGCGGGCTTCCTCATACTGCTTGTACAGGTAAAGGAGCTCATCATTTGTCATGCCATGATTCCTCTTGCCCATAAAGCAAAGCCCCCTTGACCATTCTTCAATGAAGCCACGGTACGGCAGCTCGCGGAGGTGGAGAGCAAGAGTCCTCACGTGGGGTGCAATCTCTGGGCGGTGTGCGATATTGACGAGGCGCTCCAGGCTTTGCTGTTCTACAGCCACGGAAACTCTCTCGAATACCATCGGTGTGAAGAATAAGCAGAGCTGGCGGGAGACGCATCGTAGGCTCTTGAAGGTCCGCCTGTCAGCGAGGGTTTCTGCAATAATGCACCAAATATCGTTTGGCAGGAAGTTTGTCATTTCGAAGGGATTTCTGCGAAAACAGCACAGCTACTGTGTCGTTGAGGTGGGAGGAATGAGCGGCAGTCTTTGAAGTTCGCTGTGCAGTAGAGTGAAGGCGTGGGTCCCCTATAGTTTTTGGCGGGGAAAGAGCGTACTTATAAGTGCGCATGACTTCCTGACGTCATCAGTCATTCTTACCGTTCAGCCCCACTGAGCCCCCACACCCTCAGCAACGACGATTGCCCAAGTCGTCCTCAACTCCGAAAACAAATGTGATGAACAAAACTTTGTCCATCAAGTTACGGCTAAAGAAAGCCCAGATCTTCAAACTCGTCCTCCTGGACCCCATGCGATCCTTTGCGACCGACACCACCGAGAGAGTCGTCAGCAAGCAACCACCTCCCATCCGCGCACTCATTCTCAACGCTGCCCTCATACCGGGGTAAACCGACGCTTGTCATCGGACTCGGACGGGATGAAGCTGGAAATGATGTTTGCGGTGAACCATCTCGCGAACTTCCTATAGACACTGCTCCTGCTCCCCAGCATGGATGGTGAGAAGGAGCGGGTCGTACTGTCGAGCCCACAACGATGCTCAAACATGGACCCGAGAAACTCACTTGGGATCTTGAAGGCATTGCTCGCGGCGACCAGGTACCAGACTCTAGTGATGAGGCGAACGATGTGAAAAGGCGATACGGCAAATCAAATTTTTGCCAAATCATGTTCATGTGCGTGCTGCCTCCCCATCCCTGATCTTTGTTCATGTTGAGCCGCCTCGAGAAGTACACTGACCCAACTCCATAGGCACGAACTGCAAGCACGCATTGATGCGAAAGCGCATGTGAAGGCCATCTGCGTACTGGTCGTAAATCCAGGCGCCATGGTCCATGCCGGCATCCTCAGCAAGATGAACTCACTCATGAGGTATGTTGTGGGACCGGTCGCGGCCGACGTTTTCAGAGCAGTTTCACGCGTCAATCCCGACGGCATCATGCGCATGGTGGACAAGTCGACGGCAGATATACAGAGAGCTGCCTTTAGCCTCGACGATGCACAGCTCGGAGGCCATCCGAAGGGCCTGTATATAGACGGCCCAAGGATTGTAAGACCGGCTGAGAGCTCCTTCGACAAGGCAAAACAAAGGGAGTTGTGGGATTTTAGTATGGAACTGGTTGGGCTGGACGAGGATGACGTATTACGTTAGAGTAGGGCAGTGTAGGAACCAGGATCCAGCAACAAATCGAGAGACGTGGCAGTCTTGGTTAGGCTAAAGCTTCGACCTGTTCAGATTTCCTATACAAAACCAAAGTGTCATCCACTGTCCTCTCCTTCACGGTGGTGGTCTCTCTCCCAAGTTCGCAAGCAGCCCATCTACCCCACAACCGGTCTCTCTGTGCGCTAACAATGCTTGCTTCTCCTTTTCTGCCCCAGAATACCTGTGATGATGTTGAATAGGGCAGTACAGTGATGTGACGTTGTCGGATTGTGAGAGAAGCTCCATTTTACTGGCCTCTTGAAAGGTTTCTGACGGAGGTAGTTGAGGCCATGGCCGACACCTGGTCACCTGACATGCCTATTCAGGCAGATGATCAGATTAGATAGTGCTTAGTCAGCAGTGCAGGCGCATATCGCCGCACACCTTCGGTAGTCTAATCACCATCCTTTTGCACCACCTTCATCAGTTTCGTATTTTGGAATTGAGGGAACCTTCAGATGACGAAATGATGGTTGAGAAAACAGGCGGGAGTGTGTAAAGAAGGGAACCGATTGGAGTCGGCGCTGTTACATTCGCCGGTCATCGTGCCATCTCGTTGGGAATGTACCGAGGCTGCCGCATAAATTCTGGGGAATTCTTCGGTCTGCTCGAACGGGGCCTCTTTTCACCGGTGGATCCGAGCATTCTGAGGTGTTTAACGTAATTCTGGATGTCTTGTCTTGAAGCCTTGCCGCTTCCTTTGCAAGCTTGTCCGCCATCTGATTCCCAATGACTCCTTTATGGGCTGGAACCCAGTGGAATTCGACACTCAACCCAATCTGGTGAACCTCCTGGAGAATTTCGGTGATGAATTTGCCAATAGAGCTTGAAAACCATTTTCGCGGCTCTTGGATTGCTTTGAGTGTGGCCTGGCTATCACTGAAAACCACGACTTCTGGGGTATCGGCATTGGTAGCAATGGACAATGCCATGCAGACTCCCATAAGCTCAGCTGTCTGTATCGTCGGGTTGGCTTTTGTGACAAGGTAAGCTTGGGAGTACGTGCCCAAAGGGCGCGTAACCGCGGCTGCACCGAGCCTGTTGCTCATTTTGCTTCCGTCTGAGTAGATCGCGAGTGGAGGAACAAGCTGGCGTGTTATTCGGTCGTGGTTGGCGATAGCTGAAGCCGCATTTTGTGCTATGAAGACCGGTACGGGTGGTAAATAATCTGCTTTCAAACTTGATCCTTCGGCTGCCTGATTTGTGTTTTTGTTCTTGAAGTACCTGCGCTGATGTTTGGTTTCTTGAGAAGTATTGTGGGTTGGCGTAATAAGTTTCCATCTTGTGGTAGCTGAGATGCCTCCTACCACCAGTTCGTGCGACTTTGTAAGGGCTTTCAACATCATCTCGACACTGGAGGCATACCCCTTAGAAAAAGACTGGGTTCAGGTTTGTGTATTTTTGATGGCTTGATAGTTGTGCGAAGATATATAATATACTACCGGAGTGCTAAGAGATCCATCCAGAAGCATTTTCTCCGAGAACATTCCGTGAAGAGGCCAGGATGTCTTACTACTTGATGCAGGGGATCTCAAATTCCATATTCGGGGGAGGTTTCTGTGAGCCCTGGTCTCGCTGCCTTGGTGTGTATCCCATAAGGGCACGGTACGAAGGATGTGGCAGACCGTGCCATGAGTTTATTTTGCCCAGGTGGGAATGATAAGTACCCGCCATCTCAACTGCTTGAAGATGATCTGAAGCTAGTAAAGCGAGGAGGAGTATAGATAGCAGCAGTACTGAAGGCATCGGTCATGCACATAAAGAAGGACCTTGCCTATTGTTCGGAGAAACTAGTAATGGAAGACCTCAACAACGCCCACTAATGGTACGAACTAAGAGATTGGGATGCTTGGTGACATCGTGTAGTAAGAGACGAACGACTAGTCCAATAATTTCAAACGCAGAAGTGCATTTTTGAGATGTTCCACCTGTTACCTATCATGCACCTCGCACATTATAGCTACTTACCTGCGGTTCTATCAGCACCCTAGAATGTAGCGCCTAGCAGCTCTTCCTTTAGCCGCGCCCGCAAACTCGAACATCTACGGCGTTGGGGAAATAAGAGCAGATTGCGGTATTACTAAATTTATAAAGTTTAGTATTAGAAGACTGCAGTCAAAAGGAACTTCAGGTACTTACTATAAATTCGAGGATTAACAGAAAGCGATGCCCTGGATTCCACTTGTATCGAGTCATCTAGTGAGTCAAGTGAATAACCAAAGAATGCATGTGCGCATGCCAAATTATAGCGATATCAGTGCTCTGACAAGGCAACATAATTGCTTGGAACTTGTGGCGGGTTTCCCTTTTGTGCTTCGATCCAAAGTAGCGTGGCGAGGCTGGCGCTTTTCGAATATCACATTCCAGTGATCCCTGAAGACCACGTAATATCATCAGTCCCAACCTGGGACATATATTCGTACATTTACCTCTCTCAATTGAATTCGATTCAATCAACCCAATCTGAGGCATCGTCTGCCCACGCATCTTAATCCGTTTTCAGCTGATTCTTTTACTCCTTCGCTTTCTCATCTTCTCATCCCGGAAGGGTTGCACCGACATGTTTACAAGACATCACAGAACTCTTGTAAGTTCCAATGTTCAAATTTTTGAAACCGTTGATTCATGTCCAGCTAATCATCAGTCGGGCAATAAAAACAGCGCCGAGCGGTCCAACCATACCAACCTGGTCGTGCGAGTAGAGGAAAAGCTTCACGGCCAGCTCAACTTTTCCAAACATACAGGCCGCCAGAAACTGGTTTCAAAGCAGTTTTGCGAAAGCTCATCACACGCTATACGGCGATCCGTACAGCGAAGCGACTGCCATGTCAAATCCTTTGGAACTTTCTTTTTAGGGGATATTTAGACAGCCGAAAAACAACGCGAGGAAGCAGTCATCCACCAAACATGGGCAGCAAGGGTAGTAAGGGCGCCTCAGGCCCGAACTCGTCCTCCTTGTCCACAACGGTGGAGAGCGGCACGGAAATGCCGGCCGAGACGCCAGTGGCGGCGATGGCGACGCCGGCAGAGAAAAACGCGTCTTCGCCGACCGAAATGGTGGCCTCGACGGTGGCCTCGACGGTGGCCGGCTCGCGGCGCGACTCGGACAGCATGGGCCCAAAAGCCATGAACAATTTCCCAGGCACGCACCGAACCAAAAACACTAGGAGGATTGGCTTGCGCACAGTGCAGTCTATAGGAGTAGAGATCCAAGATAAACATGCTGAAGATTTTCAAGAGGCTGAAGAAGCCGTCGAAGACTGCGAGAAGGCTGAAGAGACAGAAGATGGAACCAAAGAGCTGCAGGATATTGAAGAAGATACGGAAAATGTCGAAGAGTTTGAAAATCTTGAGAGATATATCAGAGTTGCCGATGATGTGGGAAAAGAGATCGAGAAGGATGACGAAATGGTTGATAACAACCAAGAAGGTGCGGAAAATGGTGAGAGTGATGAAAGCGGCAAAGGTGGTACTGAAGAAGTTGAGGACGTTGAAGATGATGTTGAGGAAGATGTTGAAGAAGATGTCGGAGAAGACGTTGGAGATGGTGTTGAAGAATATGTCAGAGAACATGTCAAAGAAGGCGAGAGAGCACCCTTCAAAGAAGAGATTGGAGAAGATACGAAAGAAAGATTTGGAGAAGAGGTTGGAGCAAAGGTCAGAGAAAACTTCGAAGGGGACGCCGAACGACATGTGGAAGACATCAACAAAAATCTGCGAGATTCCAGGGAACCTGCGAAAGAAGATGTCGAAGGAACCGGACAAAGACACAAACAAAAGGAGGGTTCACGGCCAAGGAGTGAAGAAAAAAAAGGCCAAGGCAAGAGTCTCGAAGTCCATATCAATGATTCGGAACATACTGGAACCACAAATCACAACCACCTGGCAGATAAGACAGAAGATGCTGAAGAGAGAGAAGAAAATGCCACTGTTAATCGGGGAAGCGAGTCTCCAAGGGAAGAGAGGCAACAAACAGAGCCACTTCAGAGCTTTTTAACAGGTTCGAAGATGGCTACCAAAGCGCTGTCAACTCCGGAAGACATCAAAACATTCTTTTCCCAGTTAGCAACATTTACACTTCACCGCCCAAGACGGACGGCACTTGGCACGAGGAACTTCATCACCTACGTCTTGAACCCCAGAGGCATCCACATCGACACGCACGAGTCCAAGACCGAATCAGCCTTCGAGCACTTCAAGAGCGTAGAGCCGCCACCAGGGTCAAATGTGGCTAGGCACTATACTCAACTTAGTGGATTACGCTCATCGACTTTATGGGTCAATCCCACGGTTGATGTCATACAATCAATCCACAGCAATTACTCTGAGATGCATCAGTCAGTACCCAGCGCACTCTGCGAACCTGAATGGGTAGATGATGCCGTCAAATTCCTACTCAAGAGCGAGCCTCGGAGGAAGCTACAGCCTAGACCAGGGAGTCCATCGCAATGGCTACCGATACGGATGCGGGAAGAGAGCTTCCGCCCACATGACGGTGGTGTCTGGGATATACCTCCCATTATTCATGCAGATGTTCCTGTCGACCCTACCTTTAGCTTCAATGTCCAGCCCGACTGCTCGTACTGGATATGGACTGGTGGTTTCCGTCCTGAAATCAACGGTAAGCTAACGTCACTTGCATCAGTACGTTTCCGTCGCTCTCTTTGTCCATATCTTACTATCGAGGTCAAGAAGGACACAAGGAACAGTTCCAAGGGACGCCAACAAATTGCTGTTGCCGCATCTACGGCTCTGTACAACCGCTGGCGGCTCCGGGAAAGCTATCTATGGAAGACGGGGAGGTCTTTTGGCAGAGAACACTTTTCGGATGTCCGGCATTATGGACTCCTCCTCGCCGGTGTGCGTTTCGAAATCTGGTGCTTACGACCACACAACAACACATCTAGTTACTCGACGAACTCATGGACTGGATGTGATATGAAACGGGTTTACTCGGGAGACCTTGACACAAGCACCGGAATCAAGGATTGCATCAACTGGATCAACGAGATCCATTGCTGGGGGAACACAAGGCATAGTTCTGGCTGTGCCCGTGATATAGAGAGCCGACTGCTGCCTGAGGGGAAGATGTTGACAAGCACTATGGCTCAACTAGCACTTGTGAAAAAGGAACATCTGCAGGTGTGACTTGTTGGTACATCCAGGACCAACCAGTTGATTCTTTCCTACGTTCTCACAATGCGGTAAAATTGCGGGCCACTGTGCTTAATGTATAACCCTCCAAATTGCTATATCCCTAATTCGAATCATCGAACTTTCCCGCTCATGGTATTGTTGCTTTTGCTTTTTTGCCATGTGCGGTCTAATGGCAGGTGCTCCCATGCCTTAAGAGCAGCAGCATTACGAAATATACACTCCGCGGCGCTATCCCCCCGCCTGTTTACTGAGACAAGCGAAGCTTCTCTGGATGTATGCTTTATTCTCTATATACCAAGAAATGAGCGATTGCAACAACCTGGGCGCGAAGAATACATCTGAGGCTTTACCTACAGATTACACACGATGTGAGCGAGAGCGAGGAACAGTTTCTTCCGCTTTGCTGCTCCAAACACCTCCCACCTGCGCAGGGGCCATCCCAGTGTCTATACAGCCCGAGTAAGTGTCTCTCAACTTGCATGGACGTGCTGTACAAGCCCGATTAACTCGACTCCAGGGAGTCTGGCCAAACCAACCCCGAACAGACGAGGACAGAAGACACATGGAAATTTGTCAAAGAAAGTTCTTCCAATGTTTATAAGCCGCAGAAGTGTTTTTATTTACAAGCAAGAGTGGTATGTCAAAGAAGCAAAGTAGCGTAACAACTCGAAACCCCACATAATGCCACCGCTTGAATGGTCCTTCCTCTGCACTTCCCGCCCAAGTGGATGCCGGCCGGAAACCAAAAAGCGAGGCATTTAGCAAGTGATGCCAGCGCCGCTGGGGATGTTGGAACACTCTGTGCTCGAATCGCCACCGGTAATGCTAACGCCCGAACCAGTCCAGCCAGAGCACGCACCCGACGCACACAGAATGTAGACGTTGGTGCCGCCAGAGGCGACGGTGCCCGTGATGTCGGTCATGGTGACGTCGGTGATCGGAACGCCGCTCGTGGGGGTGCCGGTGGGCGAGCCGTTCTCGTAGTCCTGCTCGATGACGATGCCGTACTTGGCGATGTTGCTGAGGGTGATGCCGGAGTAGGTGATGCCTAGAATGCGGAAGAGGGGATGTTAGCGATGTGTTGGCTTACGGTTCGGCGGGTGGGATATCTTACCAGACACGGATCCGGTGGCGCCGGCGATGGTCTTGATGCGGACGCCGTTGTCGGAGTCCTTGATGGTGCAGTCCTTGACGGTGACGGTCTTGACGGTGTTGTCGTCGCGGCCGCCGACGGAGCCGATGGAAATGCCGTGGCCGCCGGTGCAGGTGTTGCCGGTGAAGTTGATGTTGGTGCCGGAGTTCACTGCGAGGCAGTCGTCCTGGTTCTGGATGTTGGAGTTGCTGATGGTGATGTCCGTGGAGCTTCCGACGTCGAATGCGTCGGTGTTGTGGCCCTGAGAATCTCCGGCAGAGTTGTCGATGGTGATGGAATCGAGGGTGAGGCCGGTGGAGTCGTTGATCGAGAAGCCCTGGACAGGCGTGTTCTTCACGTTCAAGCCCTTGATCGAGGATGTGCCCTTCAGGCTGTGGGCGTAGAAGAACTTGGGCTTGGTCTTGCCGCCGTTGCTGCCCTCGCCGTCCCACCACTTCGCACCGTTGCCGTCGATGACATGGCCTGAAGCGCCGGAAACCTGGATGTTGGAGCCAGACACGGAAATCAGGGGGCCCTCCCACTCTTTGTAGCCAAAGGAGGTGGTACCCGAGAAAATGACGCTAGTGCCGGAGTTCAGGTCCGTAAGGTCGAGCGTGGTGCCGGCAGGAACATTGATGTTGTTGAGGGTAATGGTAGAGCAAGAGGCCTTGCCAGAGACGGCATCGGCAGCGGTAGTGAAGGTGCAGTTGGAAGTGGCGAAGATGTGGGCAGGAGCAGCAGCAACAGAGGCGATGCCGACGCCAGCGCCAGCAAGAAGGGTGGAGAATTTGACCATTTTAGCGAGGAAAAGAATGTAAACAGCGAATGCTGGAGTAAGAACAAAAGCGAAGGAATGAGTGTGATGATGGAAAAAGTATATCTTGGGACTGAACTTATATATCGCCGTTGTTGTTCAAGAACATGAGGCCAACCATTCCGTGATGAAGGCCGATAACGCTAGGTAAAACAGATTCGGGGAAATGATCACCGACCGCTAGGCGTTTGAAGTTGAGCTTGAACGGGATACGCCCCACACTTCTCTGTATCACGTCACCTCTACTTGGGGTCGTGCTCATAACACTTCCCCTGCTCCCACAGTACTTACAACCTCAGGCGTGCAGTTTGCAACTCAACTACAGGCATCGCGGGTGGCCGTATGTGCAGAGTGACTGGGGCGTTCCAAGTGGCCGAAGTGGCACCGCGTGAATTTGTACGCTTCATTTTCGCGGCAGGGGTTTTAGTAGAGAGCGACAATAATGTTCAAGGTGTGCTTAAGCTTTGCAAAGAAGCTTGGCTTCCTGCTACAGCTTGGCATCTGGGGAAGACAATCGCATAAAGGAAACGCTGGCGAGGCGGGAATCATGGGGCGGCGGGGAAACTGCCATAAGGGGAACGGGTGTGCTCCGGCGAAACGTCTTCCGGAGGCAAATAGAGTGTTTCAGTGAAACATCTCCTACAAATAGGTACGAGACTTGGTAGCCCTGATATAAACGAGCGGAGTTTTCCCGGGCATGGTAGAGGGTAAGCAGTTCGGGTAGCAGCAACGAATGACTGCCAACTTTGTTGACTCGGGCAAGATCGTACCGTATCGCGACTTGCATTTGAGTAAGCCATGCACCAAGACGAACGAAGAATTGCAAACGTCACGAAAGGTGGAAACTGCACTGCTGAGATGATTTGCACACGTTCAACAGCTTACAAGGGTGCCCTCGGGTTGAACTAAAAAAAGAATGGATAATATTGCGCAATTCGCCCGTGTTCGTGTCTCCACTGAGCACTCTATCTGATCCAGTCAAACAAGGCCCTCCAGGTACTGCAAGTCCGCCAGAAGTCGTAAGCATCCTATAGGTCAGCAGAGCCTCGGGAAGCAGGAGGACGTATCTGGCGTCCTCGACGGTTAAAAAAAAGCTTTGCTGGAAGTGAAACAGGAGTTTGGCTTATTTTCTCTTCAGCGAAGACTGCGAGGAGTTTTGAGATCTTAGCAGTACTTTATTCTACATTATAGTCAACCTGAAGATCTAATCAGCAAACAGGTACAAAAATGTGGAAAGAGAACCGACCAGACTTTTCATCCAGCTCCTGGGAAACGACGTGCAGATTTGCCTCCTGATTGCCTCACACAATCCCCCTATCAGCCAAATTCGAAAACATTGATGTTTCCGTTATACACACCTCGGCCATCCAAAAGATTAGATCGTAAACGACTGGTGTGCACTGTCCCGGTCCCGCACGAAGGCTCTACCTATGCTTTATCGTTGAGCAGTTAAATTAAGGAAGTGATCAACAAGGTTGTTTCCAGAAGGAAGAGGGTGGAGCTTTCCCTCCCACATCATCTCCGCTCCAGCTCACAGAATACACGGGTTCTCCATGTCAAGACCAAGCTGATTTGACTGGTGACCTTCAGACTCAAGTTCCCCGGCTTGCGCGAATTTCGGCACTGTCGGAACTTGATTCATTTCCAGATACTTACGTGCTTGGACAAACCGACGACGTAGTGCGAGTCCCTCACCGACTGCGTGAAGCGAAACCACCCTAGAGCTCGGCTTCTAAGGCACCGTCCGCCGCAATTGAGGAGATATCTCCAAGTAGTTTCCCAGCTTCTCATGGAAAAGCGCAGTCATAACTGCAGCTGGGAAGGTCTTTCCAGACCTAGCCCTCTTCCCGTGCGACTCGGCCACAATCTCGACGCACGCAAAGGAGCGCACAAGCTAATAGTAATTCAAAGGGCTATCCCAACACTTACAGAAACAATACGAAATAAAGCTTCACGAACTGCCCCAGAAGCTCCTTGGTAAAACCTCCTGTTATGTCACATGGCAAGTACATCAAGGGAGAGAGAGCCTCGAGAGTACAGTCTTCTATCAAGGGACCACGGTCAAGGAGGCCGGAAAGTACTGTGGCATGATTTACCACCTGGCGAACTCCTTCCAGATCTGTCTTCTTCATTGGCTCAAAAGGCGTTTTATTGTTGCAACTTTCGGTGCTTAGCCTGGTGATGAGTCTGTCTTCGACGAGTGCACCGACTGAAGATGCCCACAGTAGTAGCATACATCTCAACACACCACCTACTCTCCACGCCCCTCAGACCTTCGGTGGCTCGATGACATTAACCCTCCGCCCCTCAATCAACACATCCCGCATCGTCTCCGCACTCTTCACCCTCACATCCACCAAGCTCTCCGGGCAATGCCACGCCGCATGCGGCGTCACCACCAGCCTCCCCCTCAGCCACTCCTCCCCCTCCCGATACGCCCTCAACAGCCCATGCACGCGGTCCTCCGGAATCGGCTCCTCAGGCAAGACATCCAAGCCCGCGCCAGCAAGCTGCCCGCTCCGCAAACACCGCTCAACAGCGTCCAAATCGACAATCTCGCCACGGGCAGTATTAACCAGCACCGCACCCCGCGGCATCAACCCCAACAACTCATCATCGACCAAGCCGCGCGTCTGCGGCGTGAGCGGGCAGTGCACGCTCAACGTCGCACTCCGCCGAAACAGCTCCCCCACATCGCGCGCCCGCTCGATCCCCAAGCTGCGCTCCATGCCCGCCCTGGCGCTCGGGTCGTGGAACAGGACGGACCAGCCGAAGGCCTTGGCGCGAAGCGCGACGGCGGTGCCAATGGCGCCAAGGCCGAGGATGCCGAAGGTGGCGCCGTGGAGGCGCGAGATGAGGGGGGAGGGGACGGCGGTGAAGGGGGCGGGGGGGTGGGCGCGTTGGAGGTCGTTGTGCAGCAGGATGCCGCGGCGGAGGGAGAGGGCAAGGGCGAGGGCGTGGTCGGCGATGTCGGCCGTGCCGTAGTCGGGGATGTTGCTAAGGGTTATTTTGCGCGTGGCGAGGGCGGCGCGGTCGACGCCGTCGTAGCCGACGCCCATGCGGACGATGCTGGGTCGGGTCAGGGGGGGTGGAGGGGAGGTGGGAGAGGGAGGGGGGTACGGACACTTTTAGGCGCGGGAAGAGTTTTAGGTCTTCCGCCGTGAAGATCAGCATTAGTAGTGTGATTCCGTCGACTTGGTCGCGGAGGGACTTGTCAATAGAGGACCATGGCTTGGCTGTCGTGGTTCCGGCTGGTCGTAGGTTCACTTGCGAGTAGTTGACTTTGTAGTTTGTAGATGTTTCTGACGGCTGAAAAATCTCTTGCTCTACGCTGTCATCCTGGTCGGGCAGTGTTAGCAATAAATTTGGAATACGGATGTCGAATTTTGTATACTTCGTATAGTCCATCTGCGTGGATGATGGTGTATGTTGGGATGTCGTTGTTTGTTTCCGAGTGCATGTCGTATCCTGTGATGAACACCTGACGCAGCGGTTGCTGTTTGGTAATAAAGTGTAGCAAGGATTATGACCTATTCCCAACCCAGATCCTGGCAAACTGAGGTATATTTCTGATCCCGCCCGATTTTCGGCACTTGAAAACAATGTCCGCTGTTGGACTGCTAAATATGGGTGGAGAAAAGAATCCCTCAGCGAATTGTTAACCCGGATGGGTTTACTGATTTGGCTATTGAGGCGTCGATCATAGGGTCAGCGTAATATAAAGTATATAGCCATCGGGCGCACTTATGTACCTGACTGTGTGGCCCGTGCATACAAACCGTGATGTCGGCTGATACATGACTTGAAGTTCCCACATAATAGAACTGGAAGCCCAACTGCCCCACCACACCATGACTTGAATGTCCGCTGAACCGCCGCACACCGGGTCAGCCGAGAGAAACGAACCTGGTATCGGGAATGATCCAGGTGTCCAGCACCACAAAGCATTTTGTAACCTGTAGAATTTTGTACGGATTATACAAACATTACCTCCTCCGTAATCTACAAAGAGGAAGAGTTAGGAAGTTTGATTAGTCAAAGCGGGAGGTCTAAGTAGTTGTCGCAATGACATTGGAGCAACAAAAAGAAGCCAGCGCATTATTGTCTGAGTACATCTTGCAGATGACCGCTGGATCAAGTAACATTACTCCAATCATGAGTGTAGATCAACCTAGACCCCACTGCTCAGTCTATCTCAAAAGCGATGCCATACTGCATCTCCAAGACCTTCGCAACCATAGCCCCCGCCCCCGCCTCCATCATCCCCTCCAACACCCGCGCCGCCTTCCCCAGCAACCGCGAACTCGCCCCCTCGGAGCGCCTCGCCCGAAACATGGGATAGTCCGCAGCCTGGCCCTTCGTCACCGCGGCAAGTAAAACATACCCCACGACGAAGGGCAGCTCAGTCTCCCTCTCGATATACGCCGGCCCGTACATCCGCCTCATCTCCTCCGCGCACTCCTCCTTCACCGCGCGCAGCAGCCGCCAGCAGAACCGATGCATCAACAGGTAATCAAACGACAGCTCCAGCACCTCGCCCTGCAGCGCGTTCCGCAGCCTCTCAAGCAGCGCATCTATCGCGAGCCCGCCAACCGCCCGCTCGCGCGCCGTCCGCGCCGCCTTCCCATCCCTCGCCCCCGCGCTCTTCGTCAGCCCAAACGCCTGCACCCCGTCCCCCTCCTCCTCCCGATCCGAAAGCTCGTAGTCCTCCTCCCACGCATTCAGCCTGCCAAGCAGGTTCCGCAGGTCCGCATCCGAGAAGCCGGCCGTCCCGCCGCCGCCCGCAAACCTGCCCTTGAACGCCTGCGCGACGCCGTCCATGTCCGCAAGCCCGCGCGGCCCGCTCCGCGACACCTGCGGCCGCGCGTGCCGTCGGCGGTTGGGGGCGAAGTTGGCGGCCGAGTAGCCCATGCTGAGCATGAAGCGCTTGAGGTAGGCGTCGGGCGCGGTGGGCGGGGCGCGCTCGAAGAGGATGGTTGGCTGCAGGGCGCGCAGGATTTCCATGTCGGTCCAGGGGCGCTGGAGGGGGCGGTAGTGGCACGCGGCGTTGTAGGGGTGCGCGGTGCTGACGATTGAGCCCCAGGCGTTGGCGAGGGCGATGCCGGCTTCGTTGAATTGGATCTTGAAGCCGTACGCGAGGAGGCCGCAGAAGAGGGGGTGCTTGGAGAGGAGGTTGCGGTTGGGGGGTGGGGGGCGGTGATGCTGGAGCGAGGCTCGGCGGATGGGGTCGCCTTTGGCCCAGGTGGCGATACGGCGGGTGAGGTCGCGGAAGAAGGCGTCGTTGGAGCTGGGCCAGGTGTCGATCGTTAGGGAGGAGTGGAGCTTGAAGTGCTGTTCTATCGATGAGGAGATCTGGTTTGCTGCCTTTTCCATGTCTTCCAAGCCTCGATTCACCTGCGATCGCATCCGGTGATGTATGTCGAGGAAAACTTGCACGGCGAGGATGGTCCAGAGGGTGATTTTCTTGGTGTCGAAGGCAATTTGGAGGCCGCGGACCAACTCGTCCTCAACTGGCAAGGCGTCCCGCATCCTGCAGAGCAGAGCAAACTCTGGTAGGATCTCCATCAGCATGATCTTATCTTCCAAGTGTTTTTCCTTGGCATTCTTCTGACGCCGGTCACTAGACGGGTCGTACGTGCCGTAGAATCCTGCCTGGTAGATGGGGACATTGGTGGGGCTGACCAGCTGGACAAAAGCCCGAAGCAGTGAATAGGTAGGCCACATAGAAGTGTCCATGTCGTACGTTTGATAGTTCAGGTCATCGTCGGGGTGAGAGCGGTCGTCGTGATCTTGGCCTTGAATCAAGCAGCCGGCTATGTAGGCGGACATCAACATGCGCTCGACGCCACCATTCCTTTCGAGTAAGCTTGCAGCGTCCTCCTCAAGATGCCGAGCAAGCTCAAGGGCAGTAATGGTGGTAACCGAGGCAGCCACGATGTCGCACATGCCTATCTTGTAAGCAACCCATGTCTTCGAAATGACTGTCCGGAGACGGGCGAAATCCTCAAGGAGTAGGGCGAATGCCGTGCAGGCTTCGTCGGGGTCCTCGGCCTGCTCGGATTGGTATTCAGGTTCAGGCTTGCTTGGCCGAGCTACATCAGGTGCGCTGTTGAATGCTTCGGAAGGTTCTGAAACTTCGAGATGGGCGAAATAGCTGCCCAGATGGCCGACTTCCTCGGTGGTCTTGGCTTGTTCCTGTGCCTTCACTTCAAGGGAAATGTATGGTTTCAAGATGTCCTGGACGCGCTCGAGAACGCCGACAAAGTATGAATGGCGTTTGTCCTCATCCTCGTCCTGCTGAGCAGGTAGGCTCTGTGCATGCTTCTTCCGAACGTCGATGGCGCGGTCCAGCACAGTGGCAACGGTTGAGGGCACCTTGACTCGTGGCTTCTTGGAACCGGCAATGAATTCAGCCAAGGTGACGAAATCGTTGATGGCGATGATGTACGAAGGCCCTTTGGTGGTCTGTTCTGGAGCCTGGTTGGATGATTTTCCCGCCGCTTTCGCTTGCTTGCGCGCCTTTCCCTTCAGTCTCCGGGACCGTGGAGGTGGTTGGTCTTTTGCGGATGCAGGCTGCAGGAGGTCAACAGGGTAGCCGCAGCGCCTTGCGGTGGATGCTAGCCATGCGGCAATGGCGTCGGTGTCTTGTTTGTATTGCTGATAGCTACTGCTAAGGTAACTGGGCAGCATGGTCGCTAGAGTTCTAAGCAGGCACAGGTACAAGGTTAGCAACGAGTTCCTGGTGTTGGAAATATTAATGGTGGACAAATACAGAAAGCCTGGTGGTGTGGTGCCCGACGTGGCGGGTTTGCGCGGCCTTTCTAGAACGACGACATGTACGTGAGGCAGCTAGGTCCTACCGGAAGAGCAAAGAGGAAAAGGTTATTTGAACGGGCGGGTGATAGAGATGTTTGCAACCTTTGGGCGGGAGGTAGGGTACATGACGCTAATGCACAACACCAACACTAGCGCGGCGGTGGCCCTCACCCTCACCCGCCTCATCGCGCCCGACCGCCCGCACCGTTTCAACTTCTACACCGGATCGCTTCGCGTTTACATTACCGCTACTTCATTGGCACTGTCCCCACTAATACCGCATCCTGTTTCGTCACCCGACTACCCCGACCGCATCAACATCCTCTTCTCTGCACTTACTTCCGCTACTTTTCCTCCCAACTCGACCTGTTTCTCGCATATCTCGACGCGCGTCTAAAAAACTGCTCGACTCAATGCCCTCCTCCGTCCCTATGCTCGAACTCGGTGCAAACCGCCGCAACATGACGCGTACCTTCACGCACCAGAACGAGCGGCACTCCTCCACCCTCGCTGGCACGCACGTCGTCCATTGAAAAGCAAACGCGAGAACTTTCAGCGTCAAGCTCGGCCACTGTGGTCCATGGCACACCACGCCACTACATCCCACATACCTGCTGCCATCATGGTCCGATCCAGCCTCATCGTCACTTCCACCACAATCCTTCATCGCCCTCTTCCCGCCGTGGAGAACCCGCGCGCGTCCCACGTCCAGCCGGTCTACATATAGCGCCACGAGCATGACTGGAAACAAATTGGGGGTGGGGAGGAATTGTTGGCGCTGGTTGTGCCGACTTGGATGGCCTCTTCCGTTTCGGATTCTCCTCTCCCTCCCAGATTGGGTTGCAAAGGAAGTTGGATGACGCACAGCACAACTCGGCCTGGACGTCTTCATCGATGCGGCTTGGAAGCAGTTATCTGGATGAATTCTGCAGGAATATGTTGGTACACCTCCATTCGGGCAAGTAATTCAACAGTACGCGTCATGTCCGCAGAATACTCGACACCATTCGCTAACATGTTCTCCGTAGGAATATCATCGTAGCAAGGACGGCACTAGGGACCCCCAACCTTGAGAGCGCATCGATCAGCCTGTCGCCCTCGCCACGGCCAGCCACTCGAAGCTCGTCAAATACTACACCAGGTTGAAATGCGACTACGTCGCTGGGAACCCCGGCGCAGACGTCAATGCGCTGCTGCCGCCTCTCGTGCGCGACACCATGGGCACGCTGCCTGCCCTGCTGGCACGGTAAAGGGCTACAAGGTCGACGCGTGCGAGAGCTGGCCCATCAACGCCGTGACCTTTGACGCTATTTTACGAGCACCAGTCGACAGAGCTACAAGCCAATTCTCGCCGGTACAACCCTTCCGCCCCCAAAAGCTGTACGGAATCCGGAAGGGCGTCGAGGGCGCACGGCTTTAGCTCCCGCTCGACGCGACAAATGCCATGCCTGGCAGCGGGCTTCTTAAGGCTGCTGGCATCAACCCTAAGCCTGGGAAGGAAGATAACGATGTAAGTTGCAACTCATCTGTTTGTCATCATTTCGGGAGTTGCTGACCAGGCAAGTGAGGGCCTCCGAGGCTCCACCAGCACGGCAAACATCGGCCTCCGAAGCAGCGTCTCCCCCTCAACCAGCACAACCCATCAGCAGAATCTGCATCGATACAGTCTACCGCTCCAACATCTTGGCTCTGAATACGCGCAAACAAATACAGGCCCTCAGCCGCCCATGCAAGACGTGGTGTATGATCTAAGTCAGCCGCTGGCATGCGTCGCCGACTCATAGTGCCCGAAAAATCTAGGCTACTACCCTCTTTTTAAATACTATTAGCTTATACCCTAATTTTCGCGACTAGTTAATAAAAAATTTAATTTAGTAATTACTATACTCTAAAAATCTACTTACTAGCTAGTAACTACTTATAACCTAGTAAGTAAGTAACGTGCCTAGTAAGTAATACCTCTAACCTACCTATTCTAAACTATTACTATAAAGTCTAGAAAGTTAGTAGTATATAGAGAAGAAGAAGAGAACTTAAATAATATAGGTTTTAGTAGGGTAATAATAGATGGAAAAATATAAATGGACTACCCCTTTCCTTATATTAACTACCCTTTTTTACTATTAGTAAACTACCCCTCTTATTAGTTAAGAATATCTAAGAATCTCTACTTTCACCCGCTATTTTCACTAGGATTTTTATAGATTCTCGCCTATCTACCTCGCCGCCTTGCCTGCCTGCCTCGTAACCTCGCCTATCTACCTTATATCTTTAACCCTCTATAGGCGTTGTAGAGTAGAGATAAAAGGGTGTAGAAGTATAAAGGTAGGCGAGGCTGGTGGTAGGCGGGCAGGCGGGTGAGGTGATAAGGTAGGTAGGTAAGGCGGTAAGGTAACGAGGCAGGTAGGTAAGGCGGTAAGGCAGGCAAGCGAGTTAGGTGGGCAAGGCAGGCGGGCGAGGATTTATAAGAATCCTAGTGAAAATAATAGGTAAAAGTAGAGATAAGAGGGGGTAGTTCACCAATAGTAAAAAAGGGTAGTTAAACTAAGGAAAGGGGTAGTCCATTTATACTTTTCTTAATAGATTTAGATATACTAAATTTTACGGTAAGCTAAAGACAAGTTTTTTACTTAACAATTCTATACTAACCCTACTAAACTGCCCTTAAACTACTTGTTACGCTCGTGATAATTCAACCTTAAAAAGGTTTAGCAGTATTACGCTAATCAAACAAGCTTGGTGAGTAGTCCTCATCGCTGAGGCGATCAACACCCCAACTTTTCGACTCCACCATATTCATAGAAAAGCGAACCCCAAGGCCATTGCACACGTGAGTGACAGAATCCAGATCGTCTTTGTAAGCCCCGACTTCGTCATCAAAGCAAGTCAACGCGAAATGTTTAAGTCGCGCATGCCTTAAAGACTGCAGATACTCTCCCGCCTTTCGACAGAAGAACGGGAACTCAAACCACGGACTCAGGTACCACTCTCCAAAATCCGACCGTAACAGCAGCTCCTCCAACGCATCCGGCAGCCGCACCCTCGCCAGCTCGCGCTCCTCCCACCCCCACAGCAGCTCCGGCGCGATCTCGAGCGACTTCAGCCTTTTGCACGGCTGCAGCGAGGGAAAGACGCCAAACGGGCCCCAACTGGATCCCTCCCCCCCTCCCTCGTAGGCGTGAAACGGTGCCGAAGACTCGTATAAGACGGCCAGCCTCAAGCTCTCCACCGTCGCGAAGGCGGGCGCCAAGGCCGCCCCGAGTTCCGCCAAGTCCAGACGAGGACCGACGGGGCCGCGGCTCAAGTCCGCCAAGCGAAGCAACGAGATATCCAGGTGTTGGACGTGGGGAACGGCGGCGATGATGTTGCGCAGGGTTTTGGTTCCGAGGTGCGCGTTGGGCAGGGCGAGTCGAGTGATGGTGTGGCTGGTTGGTAGGGCGGGGGTGCGGAGGGGGCTGTCGGGCCCTTCGTGCACGGTCAACGCGAGGCTTTGGAGCGAGGGGCAGCCGAGGGCGTGGACGAGTGTCGTCTCGTTGATGCTTCGCTCTCCGACGTCCTGGCATGGCCAGGAATCTTCAACCTCGAATGTGAGATGCGATAGCGAGTTGGCGTGCTTGAGTGCGCTGTGCATCTCTGTGAATGCCCGGTCTGGCAATGGGAAGCGATCTGAGATGCTGAGCTGTCGCAGCTTTGGGCATTGTTTGATGGTTTCGGACAGGGCGGAAATATGAGTGCGCGTTTCGCCTTGATGAAGCTTATGGTCTCGAGACCGGGTATGAATGCTCCTGACGAAATTGCCAAGCTCGGCATGTCCGGCTAGAGCTGCTTGTAGGATACTGAACGCTTTGGTGCTTCTGTCTATTCCCCTAGAGTGCTCCAATGAAATGTGTTCGTAGAGCAATGGGTTTGCGCAATAGTAAAGTGACCGGCAAACAAGGCATAGTGCGGCAAAGTCTGACTGCGAAACATGCCTCCGGACAGGTGTCAAGAGTTCTGGAAGGAGCCAGAATCTCGAAAGGACCTGCTGCTGTGAAGAGTGCAAGTGGTCTTGACTTGTCATTGTCGCGGAAATTCTAACTGCTGCACTCTGTAGGAGACGGCTTGTCTGCAAAATCGACACAAAAACTCTGAGTTGTATGACTCAGTGTTTGCTTACATAATCGAGTACCCTGCGATCAACTACTACATCTACTAGTACCCCGTCGCCCACTAACCATTTCGACCAACCCCTGCGCAGCCTCCACTACAAGAGATTCAGCCTCGACCTCGACCCAACACTAATCTCCTACTGCCCTGATCGGCGCCCGGCGCCCACAACAGTAGCCGCTAATGAATTTAAACCACCAGTCCAACAGGCAGATGAGGAGCTTGCTCGTTTCCTCCGCCGCCACTTATTACCTGGTGCAGCGTCGTCCCGAGAAATGCATGCAGGAATGTATTCCGCGGACATGACGATGGAAGAACGAATAAAGCTCGCACGTACTAAACACAAGTGCTTCGTCCTTAATGGATAACATGGCACGGCGCTCGCTCGAACGGCCATCGTTTCGTGCCAGGCCTCGTCTGGCCACCCATTTGACCACAGTGCCGCTGGCACGTGGAGATGGTTGAAGTGTGGCTTATATTACCGCCAGCCCAGTTCCCGCTTTCTCTAGCATCATTGGTGCTTCGAAGAGGCCAAGCAGCGACGTTACATTACCACCATGCCCATCGCCATTATTCAAACCATAAGAGTACCTTAATCCTGCGTACCAAATGATTCAGGCCGTGGCATCACCACCGCCGCTGCCACACGCCAACTAGAAGTTCGCCGCATATCCCTACTCACGACTCGTATCTCCGATTCAGCCAAAGATGTTTACATTTCCACCCCTTTTCAGCTCCATTATGACGAACAACAATCTCAGTAGCCCCTCTACAGAGCTACAAAACGCCGTTTTCAAACTTCTCGACTATCCATCAGCCATCGCCCTCTCCGAGGCAAGTCGGTACTTTCAGCATGTTGTGAAACCATAGGCTGATCTCCAATACCGATAAGGAGTCCTTTGTCCGTAAGGCCGAAAGGTTCAGGAAACATGCAGACATTCGTGGATTTGGCTGCTTCCGATGCAACCGTATCAGAGGACGCCATCGCATCGCACAGAACTACATGAGCACTGACGTAATTCGAAAGCTAAGCAGGATATGCAGCCTAGTGCCTGGGCCGAGAGGTGTGGCCACGTAGTGGCAGTCAGCCGAGAAAGTTGACAAGAGCCAGGAGAGTGTTTTGCGACGACAACAGCCAGGGAGCGTGTGCTTAGGTACCCAGGATATGGGCTCAGTAACCCTACGCATGGCAAAGGGTAGGGCGCGGCTCGCGAGCGTGCAAAGGTCGGAAGCAGCAGAGAATCGCGGTCGTGGAAGAGGCTATGAAACAGAGCTTTGGCGCGAAAAGCTGCTTGGATGTTGAAACTAGAGAGGCAAGCAGCATGGCATCATACCGTGAGAGTCTTTCTTCGACCACAGTGCGGATAGATTCCAATGACAAAGGCATGTATTCGTGTGCGTCACCTTCTGCCGGATTAGTCTTGTTTTGCTCACCTCCTTCCACCCTCTCATTTCAGCATCTGGTAACCCGTGTCAAAACGCAAGCGATGCTTCCTCGGAAGATGCTGTGCGCCGAGAAGCATCCTGGGACACCAACACAAAGTTAATATTGAGACGAGTGGCCGAGTTTAAGACTGAGAAAGGACGAAAGATGGCAAGTATATTACGAGTGCAGACTACTCACCGCCGACGGGCACTTTGGGCGGATTCAGACGGCATGTTTATCCGTGTTCCGAAAGGAGCGAATCAGACTTGAACCGAAGAAAGTTCCGTCTTTGACTTGCGCGATCGGCAGACAAGTTGTTTGCAGACAGCTCCCTTCGAAGAGGTGCAGTACCGCTCAAGACCAGGACTTTTCTGGTAAATCAAAAGGGGTACCGAGTTATCGAATGTGGCGGCCTCGAGTTCTGCTGTACATTTCTCCACGGGCGACTCTCAGTCTCGTGGCATCCACTCAGAATTAAATTAGCAAGAAGAGCGCAGCTTCGCCCGTTCCCATAGGTAACGTAGCGTCTTTAAAGCGAGAAAAGCCGCCGCGCTTCAAGTATGGGGTGTCTGGGGGTTTGACAAGGCAAGGCGCCCACGAACGAGACAACTTAAACTTTCGGCGCGTCGTATTTCCCTCAAGTCAGACGTGGTGTCGATTCCGAACACCAGTTCCATGGAATTGACCCTTTCTCTGCTCCGACTATCCGCATCGGGTCCGACAGCCCTGTTTGTAGATCCCACATCCGTATTCCAAGTCCTAGTTCTCTCCAGTCAGCCACCGTCTCCTCCATCACACGCACGCGACTTAACCACGGCAAAACCCAACCACCGAAACGCTTCACCCCCGCCCACCACCCACACACTTCCGATTCCCCCCCCTCCCCCCATGACACTCCCCCCCGCACCCGCGCCCCGCCACCCTACACGGACACCACCTCCCACATATCCGACACGCACACGGCATCTCCCCCAGCAACGCCCCCACCACCTCCCCAACAACCTCCCCCACCTCCCCCTCCGTCATCCCCTCCACCACGAACCTCTCCGGATAATCCCTCACATACTCCCCCAACGCGCCCAAAATCTCCGGCAACTGCCGCGGCACCGGCTCATTCGTCGTATTCGGCCTCCCCACCGTCTGCCCGCGCACATTCTTCAACACGCCCACGACGGCGCGCTCGTCCCAAAACTGGCCGCCCTGGATGAGGCAGTCGCGGACGGTGACGGGGGCGTGGGGAACGAGCACGCCGGGCGGCATGACGAGCACGTCGCCCGGGCCCAGCAGGACCGTGCGGACGCGGCCGGCGGGGCCTGGCCACTTATCGCCGAGGCGGGCGAAGGCGAGCAGGTCGGCGGGGGTGGGGGAGGGGACGATGGTCCAGGCTTTGAGGCCGGCGAGGACTTGCACCCAGGTGCCGTTGAGGGCGTCGACGTGGAAGCCTGAGATGGCGCCGCGCTGGGCGAAGAGGTTGAAGGAGCTGCAGGCGAAGAGGTCGATGGGGTGGTGCGAGGTGGTGGGTTTGCCGACGTCGTTGCGGAGGCGGCCGTGGAGGAGGGGGATGAGGTTGAAGCGGTCGTGGCGGAGGAAGGGGGGCTTGGGTGAGCGCATTATGTCGTCGAGGTTGAGGAGGTTTATGGGCGGGTGGGCTGCGTTGTTTGGGTCTTGCGGGAAGCGCAGTTTGGACATGACTCTGGCGGTTTCCCATGCTGCGGCACAGTTTCCGTGGGCTTCCTCTGGCTGGGACAGGTCTTGTACGTCAATGTATTGGGGCTTTTGCCGTTCGACTCGTCCAAAGAATTTGCTAATCAGGTCCGAAGGTCTGGTGGAAATAACTGTATCACCAACTGGGGCTGGAATCAGGACGGGCTTCTGAAGTGGGGTATTTTGTTTAATCAGATGATCAAAGCTCTCTGATGTAGCCCTCCAAACGTCCGCATGCTGAGCTTCCTCATCTCCGTAGGCGTCCCCTAGAGTCCACGTTGTTGCCGGTTCCGAATTGGCGAGTATCTCTTGTAGAAGTGGCAGATGCGCTGCCCAGTACGAACCCGGCTCATACTGAAATGTGTCGAATTGGTCTTGGAGCTCTTGTTGGAGATCCCCAAGTTCTTTCGCACGCTGTTCATTTTGAACCACCCAGGAGTTGGACGTGTTGATGGGTAATTTTTCCACACCATTTGAGGCAAGAAGCTCCTCCATCTCTCTATGCTCATCTCGGAGATCGTCCAGAGCGTCCCGCAGGGAGACGGACAAGGCTTGTTCGAGACGGGAGATTTCCGAGCAGACCAACTGAACCCGTTGTACTCTCTTGTCTGCCTCGCCACAACCAGCATTTGCTTCGTCGAGCGCTTGTTTGAGCGGCCCGACCACCGCCGAGAACTGGCTTCTGAAGGTTTTGCTCATTTCAATGAGGCTGTTAATTTTCTCTTGGAATTCGTCCCGCGAAGCTTGGATTATCCTCATATCTTGCAGTAGGCTTTGGAGTGTAGTCTGCAGGACGTGAGAGCATTCTTTCACATATTTTTGTTGTTCCCGAAGCGAGGTGCACAGATTGTAAGCAGCAGAGTGTTTTGATCCTGAGCGAAGAGTGACAGAGCGAGTTGTGCGAGCGACATCGATTTGGTCATTGTCCGGCGCATCCAATGGCAGCAGGAGGCGCATGACCGATTTCCACAGAGACACATCTGGGGTTTTCTCTGTCGGTGCAAGGCCTGCGCAGTGATAAAGACCCCTGGCGACGAGTGTAGCATCAAGATCATCTGGTTCCACCTGTTCGCATGTCAGCAAGGCTCAAAGGATCAGCGAGAAAGAAGCAACACGGTACCGTAGGTTCGTACTTCAACAAATACTTCCATCCTTCAACATTCCAGTCTTGTCCCAGGTGTCCTGCAGCTGCCTCGGCTACATCAGAGCCAATGATTAGTTCTGTATTTGTATAAAAAGTTGCACACCGATCCTGAAGGCCCAGGTGCAAAAGAACAGTCTGACGGTCAGGAAGACGCAACACCAACAGCACCCGCTGCTTGTCCTCTTCCGCAGAATGTTCGTCGTTTTGCCATAATCGAGTCAATTCTTCAGCTGAGAGTGTTGTGAGCTCTAAGCCCATGACCTTGGTCTCCCGAGGAGCAAAATGGTGAAGAAGCTCGAACACACAATTCTCATGCGACGCATCATCCTGAAATCGGTTCGATAATATGCTATGTCGAGCGTTGTGTCTCGGAGATGAATCATCAGGAAATTGCGTCAAAGAATTGCTGTCTCTTGCGCTGGGTGTCGGAGCTCCAACATTATCCAGCTGTCCGGTTTCTGCGGGCATTCCGCGACGTCGCTTGGGCGGACGGCGGGTCCGACCGCCAGCAGACTCCTCCATCGTGTCAAGATCAACATCTCCATTGCTCGCCGACGCCGGTGTGGCTTGAGCTGGAGATGAGGCAGCTGGACCTGCAGACCCGTTGAGCTTTTGGATCGCTCTGTTGACATCGTCGGGCTCGAAGGGGTTCTTGTTCGAGTGGCCCTTTCCTGGAGCCTTGGACTGTCGGCGTCGGCCCCGTTCAATTTTCACCAGCCGAAGGGCGTCGTCGTAGCTGTGGCGCAGCTCGGAAAGCTGCTTCAACGCCAGGAAAAACTTTCTGCTTTCGCAGTCTTTGAAGTCCGTCGTCAGCCGCTGCACGGGAATTTCCCAGCCATCTGCAATCTTCTGGCGCAGACGTTGTATTCGTTCGTTTTCATTGGGTCTCATGACGGCGTGTGAGGTCGTCGCGTGGAGCGTCTTCCAAGTGCTCGGTGTGGTCTTTCAGGTGCGCCAGATCTGAGCGAGCGCGGAGCGGGTGCGGAGCAGGAATACAGGCGACGAGTGGGTGCGCTAACGGTCCTCCACGTGTGCGGGTGGTCTTTCTGCAGGTACGCGGTATCTGAGGTGGGCGAGCGCAGACTTGTTGTGGTTTTTGAGCAACGTTTCGGGTCCTCCAAGTGCGGGGTCCGCTGATTAAGCATCCTCGAGCCTCGCTGGCCTCTCATCCTCCTTCCTTCTGAACAATCAACATTTGCACAACACTCCGATTCATTTCACGACCAGCACCATCAAAGCGAAGCAGCAGGAGAAATCACCGTCGCAGCCGACGACGAGAGCAAGGATGACGAGTATGAGCACCGTAGGCAACTCGCTCGAGCCCGACCGCCGTCACTACTATTCTCTACCTTGCTGCTATTCAGCCTCTCCGGGCCTGGACGCTCGTCATTTGGATCAGAGTTACCTCCACCAAGAGCGTTTACTGCACCAATGTCCCGCTTTTCCTCCTCTGGCTCTGACGAAGCTAGCCCCAGGCTAGAACATCTCATCTGCGCACTGCACGCCAGCAAGCGGCTGTTTCCAGCCCGAGACGGATTATTCAATCGCTAATCGTGACTGTCTGCCAAGATGACATAGGTCCCGTTTCATCGAGGCTCCATCCGGCCCACCGTCTCCCGCCAACGCAAACGCGTGCGACTGGCTCCCTTGACCTCACACTCGACCTCATGCCTGCGAGACCCGTCCTTCGTTCAAAAGGCCATTCCTTGTCGTACTCCTCGTCATCCCGTTCGTTGCAGCACCTTCACCTCAGATATCGCACTCGTCAGCAGAAAACTACGAGCTCAGCTCCGGCGTGAATGACGCTCTTACAACCCTGTTCCGGCCAGGTACTTCATTGTCAGGAGCCATCCCACACTCGAGCCGGAGCCTCTTCTTAAGTCAAGGTAAGTTTACTTATGAAGAAAACGCGCTTACTAAACGCGGGAGTGAGAGTATAATGAAATTAGTCCCGGGACTGACGAATGCGGCTGGAGAGTGAGTCGGCGAAGGCTAAAGGGGACGTTGCGGCCGAGCTCACCCTGGGGTACTTTCACATTGCAGACGTGTCCGAAAAAACACAAAGTGTACGACCAGTTCTCCTACGGCGAACTAGAGTACTCTTCAAGGCAGGCAAAGTGTATGGGTTCAACCTTGCTCATGGTTTCGTCCTTTCGCTCGCCCTCGCCGCATCTATTGTTGTTTCGCGGTGGGACCCAGTGTGTGGACGACCACAGCTGGAGACCAATGAAGGCCCGGGCCATCGCAGGCGGAGGGGCTTGCTCGGGCAGACGCGCGATGAAGGCCAGGCCACCGGTTCCGCCGAAGCAGACAGGTCGAGGAAACCGCCGCGGACGATAGAACAGCCAGGAGGTCGGACTCAGGAAGCATAGACATGACGGCGGCGATGTTCCCCTGTCCCCTCCACTGCCCAAAAAGGTCGAAATTCTGGTACGTGCTCTCGGCCTCGAACCTGGATTCGAACGAGACGGCTTCAAGTGTGGGAGTGGTGGCAACAACAGAAATCGCAAAATGGGCCTGGCAGGAACGACAGCCTTCAAGCCAGCGGAAGGGGTGGCCGTTGCCTGTGCGAACTGCGATGCTGCTCTGGATGCTGGGTCTGGCTCTTTTGGTCTGCTATGCCACACTCACACTCACCCAAGTTTATCCGAAGCGTGCGGTCCTGGGATGCCCGTATCCGGTGTTCATCCTTCGAGGCATCTACTCAACACCGTGCCGGCCGCTATCCACACGGTCTGCGCTGCGTACCACACGACTACGAGGCCCAGTGTTGTCGTTGCAGCGGCTGCTGAGGTGGCTATGGTCCCAATAGTTGCGGATCCAGCTGCTAGCGTTGACCTCGGGGCGCGTCAGCCGTTGAGGGTACCGCCGAATATCTTCGACTTGGTGGCCTCGCCTGCCTCTGGGAACTATCCAATCTTACCCGGTGTTGATGAGTGGTGGGTTACACAGCTGGTGTGGTCTATGTACTACATTGCTGGGACGCTGGTCCATACATCCATCAGTCTGGTTACAGTTATCGAGTTGGTCGCGTGGATGATCGTCAGCTTTACTACCACGGCAATGAGCAAGTTGTTGGCGTTTTCCTTATGTATGAGATATGAAGAGAGATCTGGAATCACCGAAAGAAATGCTGATTAAAACTATCTGCGAGCGGTGCGAGAAATACTCTGTTCCTACATTGTATTTCCGGATAATGGTTCTTAGAACCTCTCTTTTCCTGGATGCTTTCCGTTCTGGTATTATCTTCTAGTATGCTCGAACGGTCTTATTGTGCTGTTCTAACGAAAGCTGCAAATTCCTAAAGTGTTTCGCTTTCTAGTCAGCCTGCGTGCTGTTGTCTATTTTCAATCGGAGTAATGTATATTCACTTCGAGCATCTCGCCATCGCTTTTTCTTTTATTGAGCCATCCAATATATATCAGCCAAGGTTCCCGCGAGCCCTTGCCTACACTCGGCTCTTAACCCGCCACCCTTCGCCGCATAGCCCTTCTCCATGGTCCGAGTCCGTCCGGAGACGCAGAAGTTCTGTAACCGACGTCGCACCACCATATCACATGCCAGAGGCTTAGCTGGTAGTGACTAATCGTGGGGTTTTGGGAAAGACGGGCTAGTGTGACCAGTAGCAGAAAAATGAGCTGAGGACATCGGCAGAGCGCCTCTTGTATTTTGTTCCGCTGTCTTCCTGGATAAAAGCCGCAGAAGCGACATGAATGGCTACTACCATGACCAACAAACAATAATCGAACGAATTAATGATAGATTGAAAACGGAAGAAGCAGTGGCAACGCCTCTGCTGTCTGTCCGGGATATCTACCTTCGACAGCTGGAGCATTGTATAGAGGTAAAGCCACGAGTCAAAGCATAAAGAAAGAAAGCAAAGCCCTCACGGTGTCTGAATCGGCAAACCCAGGAAAAACCCGACAGTTTCCTCGCAAACCCCGACTTGTGCATCAAGGACTTCTACAAGTGTGTGCCGGTATAGTACACCGTCGCCTGCAAGAAGCCATCCCTATTCGACTCCAGAGCCTAGAGATGGGCGAGTTTCACCAACGTCCAAAGCTCGAACGACGGACGCATCTCCCCCCACGTTCTCGACATTACTCGCCCTATCAACACCGCCCCCCTGCGCGCTGGAAGAGCGCGCCCCGCCCTCTTTATCCCCCGCCCTCATCTGTTCCTCGAAACTCTTTGGCGGGGCCCTTAGCTTTGGATGCTTAATATCCTCCAGATCCAGCATGGCAAGATGCTCTTCCCGCACCGTGTACGGAACACCCTCGCAGGCACCATGCCACTCCCCCAAGCCGATCTCCTCGTGGGCAAGGCGTTGCAGCTGGAGCGTCTCGTTGGTGGTCCACTCAAAGCGGGCGTAGACGTCGAGGATGCGGCGTTTCTGCGTCCAGGCAACGAGAGGCTCGATGCTGTAAGAGACGATGGTGATGGTGGAGCCGAGGATGAAGATGGTGGAGATGCCGAAGACGGAGAAGGATGTGTAGGACGGGCTGCGGATTTTCTGGCAGATTATTAGCCGGGCGGTCTCTGCGAAATGTCGTGCTGTACTCGGGATTCAAGGGCTTACTTGGTTGCGGCACTGCTGGCGCTGGGTATCCGTGCTGGGTCGAATGAGGTGCTTGAGCATCTTTTCGTCCAGTGGCCCGGTGGCCAAGCTTACGAAGTTGGATTGCACGGCTGCCATGAAGGTGGCTTGCCAGAATTCGACTTCGAGCTTCCATTGGTTGGCTGGAAGGGGACCTGAAGACCCGCGGTCATGCTGTATCGTGACTGCAAAGCGGCTATGCCGAGGGTTGACACGATATACCCGAGGTTTGGAGGTGCGGCGGCACTGTATGCCCATGTGATCAGGTCTTGGTGTTTTGCATCTGTCCATGTGTCGTTGATTGCTGTGAATGCATCCATGAGTCCGGAGAGTGGCATGCATCCTTCTGATCTTGAGCGTCGCGGATCACAAAGTTGCTGCTGCGTGACACATCCCAATACTGATGCTGGCGCGTCCTGCCAGTAAATTTCGGAGCTTCCAGTGAACAGTATACCGTGGGAGCCAGATAACGAGCCAGCTGGTGTATGGGCTGAGTACCATGAGTCGTCTACTTTACCAAGAAACCAGATGTCATTTGCCGAGAGGAAGATGAGTGCAGTGTCACCGTCGGGACGCCACAGCTCAGATCTCGGATAAAACTGAGACATGACCTGGTAAACGGTCCCGTTCCAGCTTAAAGCTTCGAGAACACTGTCGCGCGGATGGCTTAGCACATGAACATTCATGATAAGTTGTGGAACAGGCGGCTCTTTACCCCAGGCTGTAGTTTGGATTGGCGCTTGATTGATCTCGTGAGCGAGGTAGCATCGGATATTCGTATGTGTAGTCGACACCATGGCGAACTCTATCCCCGAAATCGTACCGCATGAGAATTTCTCCGTACGACTCACCCTCCTCTTCAAACTGGTAAAGGTGTTTCTCCTGGTACGTCTCGTATGCCAGGGGAGCGCAGTGCATCAAGTGCCGATAGAGGAATCTGTCCTCTGGGGGGGCGTTCAGTCCAAAATCTTGATGACTGTCTAGGTAGCCAGAGTCGATGAGGATGTTTCCGTGAGGGCTTCGGCAAACTCCCTCCTTGAATGGACAGGTCGCGTTCTGGTCAATAGTCCGAGCAAGCCTGCTCTTGACAAAAGTCTGGCACTGGATTGACGTTGAGGCTTGTTGAGATGGGTAACATTCTTGGGCGTATATTGCATTTCGACTGAGAATTTCAGCCATAAATGGTTGCATGACTGTTTCCATTTCTTCCATGGTGCTGTTTTCAAAATTTTCATTGGATGACAGGCCGCAGTTTGGACTGGAAATGAGGACTTCATTGCCATGGATTGCCTCTTGGTTTGCGGAGAAGGACACCCTAGAAGAGAAGATACCAGCTAACGCGAAAGCCCCAAGTATGACCAGCGTAAATACAATCAGTGGAATGGTGTGACGGTATGGGTTCCGAACGTTGAGGCGCCACGTCCATAGTACTGCCAAGAGTGCCCAGAGACCGCTCATTGCGTTGTCAGAGTTGCGTAGGATGGCCTGTCTCTGGTGATGTAATCCATTATGGGGCGACTCAGACGAGTAAGCGTGATGGAGTCCGAAACAAGCGATTCGCCAGAACCGAGTTCCAACGAAAGTAACGAAGAGGGCGATGAAAACAATCAAAAGATTACCGTCTCTTCGAGTAAGCGTAATCGTTGCGCCGAGGACGGAACCACGAGACCAGTTCGTCCAGGTACCAAGGTGGACGCCGTAGTCGCTTGGTATGATGGAAGAGTTGTTGAAGCTCATGATGACATGTCATTAAAGATGCTTGGGAGAGATTCTCGTCTTCGTGATATGAAGACAACTCGCTTTTATACCCGAGATCTCAACAAGGCTGAACACACCAACCCTCGGAGGTCCAAGTTCAAATGGTGAGAACTGCGGAACGGGCTGTTCATGATACATCAATGCAGTCACACCTATGGCAGCATATCGTTGCCGCGGCACCAGCAGAAGAGGAAGAAACAACCACAGTAACGGTATATCATTAATGTCTGTCAAAGGTGGTGGAACGGCCCCCGTATGGCAGCCTAGTCTTATGTGACACGAGCACAGCAATCTGCGGTAGCACAACGCGTCATATAAATAGCTCAGCTACTTGGTCAGCCTCTCTTTTGGAGGCTTAGTACCACCAATTTAGGCAGCTACTGCAAACAACCTCTGTATTGTACCACACAAATTTTTCAATGTCACACGGGCGTAGGCATCAGCGCGCGTCATGGGAAAAGCTGAGCCATTTTCTCAGCCTCCTAGTGTGCATTGCATGGTGTCACTAATTCCGGCAGCTACTGGAACATCCGCACCAGCAAAGAGCAGTTGAGCAAAGCGTAGGTCTCGCTGCAAAGGTACGCCCAGTCCCCCCCAGTGGATGAAGCGCTACAACAACATTCGGACTGCTGCTTGAAACCCACCGTCGTATCTCAGAAAGCAAGACGCCGCCCCAGCCAACGAGTACGATCTGCACAGAACCAATGTCCGCCGTGATCAGCTGAACCCAGAAAAATTCTCCATGAAGCGTCATAAGGCTGCACGTACAACCACCACCCACATGCGCCAACCTACCAGCCCACAGCCATCCCCACTCGATCCGCAAGCTCCCCAGGCCGCGTGGAGGATATACCACATCGCCAACGCCTCCTCGCACAGCCGCCTCCACCGACCTGCGAGCCCACCTCTCGCGCTCGGCTGCAAGCGGCGCGGCACGGAACAGGACGTGACCGCTGGTACGGCGTTGTCGGCCTTGCGGGCATTTGGGCGGTATTAAAAGCGTACGGCGGCCCCCAGCATGTAGATGACGAGGCTGGACGGGGCGGCCGAGCGCGTGAGGTTGCGGGTGCCGAGTGTGACGGGTGAGGAAGACGCGGCGCGTCGGTGGTGGTGGTTGGGGGTGGGAGGGCGTACAGGTAGGTGATGGAAGACGCCGCGCGATGAGGGCATGGGTGCTGGACTTTTTGGTGGTGCTCAGGTGCTGGGGACGGGGTTTGGCTGTGGTGCGTAAGCAGTTGGTTCGTCTGCGGTGGATGGACGTTTGTAGGGGGTGGGGGAACTGGAGCACGCGTTAATACTTCTCTTCGTACCTACCATGATCTAAGATCAGCTACGCTACGTCTCCAATAGTTTGCAGTAGCGGCTGCGCCGAAGGATTAGGAGCATCGAAAGCATAGCCCGTTTGTTATGAAAGGCGCTGGACGGGATGCCCGGATGCG
Source organism: Dothiorella sarmentorum (assembly GCA_023082095.1). NCBI lineage: Eukaryota > Fungi > Ascomycota > Dothideomycetes > Botryosphaeriales > Botryosphaeriaceae > Dothiorella > Dothiorella sarmentorum. Next base: position 101,479 of record JAJMVL010000127.1, read on the forward strand.
GAGTCTGGAGGCTGTGCTCGGGTATATTAATGCGCGAGCAGAAGCACGGGATGAAAAAAGCGTCTTTGGTGGCGAGACAGAGCTTCTCTCAAGGACGAGCGAAACGATAGAGATTGATCGATTGTTTGTTTGTTTGTTTATGAGATTGATTCGCCTAAAAGTGCTAGCCACCGCCAAGACGGTCGTACATATACACCCTACAGTCAATCAGAACTCCTGCACGCTGCAACTGGGACCTTTCAGGTTGACAGAGGAGTAAACACTATTCACGGCTGTCAAAAGCCTATGGTCAGTCAATATCGCAAGCCTCAAACAGCCTAACAAACGACAGAGAAAAGCGGAGGGAAGCGAAGAGTAGCAGAGAGACAAAAGCGGATAGACAAAGAAGCCAACCCGTTCCTCTCCTCTCCACGCCGAGCAATTCCACATACCAGATCCGCCGCACCCCCCCAACACCGCCTCCCCGCCACCGTCCCTGTCAACACCTCCACCTCAGCCAGCCACCCAGCCAGCCGGCCACCCATCCAACCATGCCACCACGCCCCCAGCGCCGCCGCTACAAACCCGGCACCCTCGCGCTCCGCGAAATCCGCCGCTACCAACGCACCACCAGCCTCCTCCTCCTCAAGCTCCCCTTCGCCCGCGTAGTACGCACGCCATCCTCCGTGCCCCCTTCGTTTACGCCCACTAACCAGAACCACAGGTCCGCGAGATCGCGCTCGACTGCATGCCCGACGGCGAGGCGCTGCGGTGGCAGTCGCAGGCGATCCAGGCGCTGCAGGAGGCGGCCGAGGCGTTCCTGGTGCACCTGTTCGAGGATACGAATCTGTGCGCCATTCACGCGGGGCGCGTGACGATTATGCAGAAGGATATACAGCTGGCGAGGAGGATTCGGGGGGCTTGGGGTGGTTTGGGGTGAGAGTGGACGGACTGTGGCGCTGAGTTGGGACGGATGTAGGAGTTCTGTGATGTTCAAATTGAGTTCAAGATAGAGCTGGCTTAGCACGCGTGTTAGATAACAGAGGCTAACACATGTTCAATGAGGGCGATGGGTGACGCTAAACCAAAACGGCAATTTGACTTTTGACGGCGCGGGTCGTACCGTCTCTATTTAGTTCTTGCACCTGCACTTTCTTCCCGTTTCTCTGAAACTCCAACCCATCTGTAACTCCGCCATGGCCCTTCCCACCGACTTTGAGTGCGCCCAGCTCCACGAGGAGCTGATCCGCAACCGGCCTCCAACGCTGGAAGAGCTGCATCAACGCACCAGCGACAGGTTCCCGATTAAACAGCATAGCACCTACTACGCCGAGTGGTCGCGCAGAAGGGCTGAAGCCCACCAACCCGGCGGTTCCGGGCCTCCGAGTGACCTCGCCCATTGAATCGACCGCACCAACATCTTCCACCCCGAGAGCCGCAACACCCTCCTAATGGCCCTGCTGAGCGACAAGCAGCCTCCCGTGCCCCTAGGCCACAGTGGTACTGGCACCAAGTACCGATTGGTTCCCGACGTCCACCAGCTGCTGCCTCACTGCAACGACAAGCGCACTATCCGCGACCCGCGAAACAATCGTCGCTTTGTCTCCGGCGCCATTCTATGCCTTCGGACCAGGAACGAGCCATACCCTGGCCCGGAACAGGCCTCTCGCGACGCAAGCAGCGCAAGCGCAGTACACAGCACCATCTTCAGGACGTCCTCGGCCAGCTCCACCATCAGCATCACCTGCGACACGGATAGCGGCTATAGCAGCACCAGCAGCTCCGACCACGGCTACAACTACCTCATCCACCAGCTCGGCGCTATCCAGTACTTGCCCTCCATGTCCGACCCCAACGAAGACGACGACGACTGGGAGCGTACGGGCTTCATACTCGTCGTCCGCATCGGCCTTGACGGTCGCCCCGCCCCCAACGGCCTATACGCCATACTTGATGTCTTCCCGCTCGCTGACGAGTATAACGATTTGGAGCGACGAGTCAGCACGCCTTTGTCTAAGTGGGAGAGAGAAGACGCGTGCCGCTTGCTTGTTGGAGACGCGCGCCAGCCTTCGGCAGTTCAGCCTGCGGCATTCTCGTGCGCGAGGCTTGCCAGCGTCTTAAGCCTGGACAACTGCGACGACGAGTTTCGGACGAGGCTGGCGTGGACGCAGAGGGTGGAGGGCGCCGTTGATATTCTGCCCGTGGCCATGCCCGATTCGAATCTGTGATTCACGCATAGGCAATGGAAATGCGTGGGCATGATGGGCGCAAAATTGATAAATACAAGGATGTGTTTTGACGCTTAACAACTGGCGTGATGATTGCTTGATTAAGCGGATCGAGACAAGTGAAACGTCTGTTTGCCATCACAGCCCCAGCTGGCACTTGTTCGTGAATAAGGCGGATGGCTTCTTCTCCGAACGCGGTCGTGATGCTACGCTTGCTGGGGCCCGGGGAGGCGAGGGTGGGTTGTCATCTCCAGCCACGTCTCCAATCGAGAGTACGGTGCTGTCAAGTTGTCCCAGAAGCTGTTGCCCACGCTGTGATTCTGCGCCACGATCCAACGTGGTTGTTGTAGACACCCATGACGCTCCCCGTGGAGTAGGGCATGCGCGCCGTTGACATGAGCTCCGGGACCGCGTCCGTCGGCTCGATCGACCTGCCTTTGTCTTCGGGGGCACGTTCATCACCTCGACCTTGTGTTGGTGTTCCTCTTCACGTCCGCGCCCACGGAGGCGAAGGCGATGGTGCATGGTCAATGTCTCAGTGCGTTCTTGCATCTATTTGGTCTCTCACGCTTCACTCACACTCTTACTCACGCTGTCTTTCTACCTCAAGACGAAATATGCATTTCAGCAACAGCTTCGAGAAGCTTCTTCTCCATTCTCCCAAGGGCGACGACGGGCCGTGATTTTCTGGCGACCTGAAGACTGGGAACAGCAGCTGTAAGTAAAGCTGCAGCGCTGCACAAGTCCACATTGACCTGAAGGGGTTAGCGCGTCGCCCGCAGAACACCACCTGACAACTTTGCGACGCGTCGACAACCGCAACACCCACCATCCACACCAGTAGCGCAACAACGCCCCGATCTCAAGCCGGCGACACGAGCGGCTTCACCCGTCCACAGCGAACAATTCACGCCGCTCGGCCGCACTTCCGCACGCAGTTACCAACGAGCTCACGGTGCTTTCTTTTGCCTTGCACCTGGAAATTTGTGAGAAACACGGTCGAAGCTACGACAGTGCAGGCAAATGGTGCAATCAGTACTTAACACTAATTATCTAGGCAACTAAAACGTTTCCGATATTATTTCCGCTCCTCTGTCTTCGCCACACGCCTTCCCGAGACATCGAAGCTTGCAATTCCCCTCAGTGAAACAGCAACGCAGCCATAGATCCTAACATCCCCGTTTGCACACTCATCCACAGAGACGACAGACGGAGACTTTGGTACGGCGGCAAACAACTTGCCAATACGGTACGGCTGGGAAAGCTACAGTGTATATTTTGTAAGATTTACGTGAGGAGATAATGTCGTCCAAATATCTGAGAGACTGGCTTTGATGCAAAAATAAACCCGGCTGCTGATAACGTAAGAAGAAGAAGTAGTACTAACGATATAAGATGCTGTAGAATTTCGAAGCACAAGAAATCGATACCTGTAAGTTGACGTAGATGAAAAGCAACGTCTCAAACACGGAACGCCACCCGATCCATCCTCCTCTGCCCACCCCCCCAGAACTTCCTCAGCAGATGCCTAATAACCACTTTCCCATCCCCCGCCTCCCCCGCGTTTTCCACCAGATCCAGCTGAAAATACTTCTTCGTCTCATAACAATAATCCGCCAGCTTCCGCACGCTCCCAAAAACCCTCACAGACCCCCCCTCCCCCTCCC
>JAJMVL010000128.1:0-55022 GCA_023082095.1 Dothiorella sarmentorum
CACACACACACACACACACACACACCAAATAATGATAATCTCACCAGCCTTATGAAACGTCACATGCCCCCCAACAACCACATCCGGCACCGGCACCCGCTCGTACAACCCCCCCTCCACCATCGCCAGCGCCCCCTTCCCCAGCTCCTCGGCCGGCTGGAAGCACAGCACGAGCGTGCCCGCCCACTCGGCCCGCGCCCTGCACAGCAGCTCCGCCGCCGCCAGCAGCGCCGTCATGTGCACGTCGTGGCCGCACGCGTGCATGGCCGGCTTCTCGGCGCCGTCCAGCGCCGTCACGCGCCTGGTGCTCGCGAACGGCAGCCCCGTCCGCTCCGCCACCGGCAGCGCGTCCATGTCCGCGCGCAGCAGCACCGTCGGCGTGGCCGCGTTGGCGTTGTTGCGCAGGACGGCCGCCAGGCCGTGCGAGCCGATGTCCGTGTGGATCGAGAACTCGATCGAGGGGAAGGCGGCGAGGAGCGTCGTCAGCTGCGCTTTCATGGTCGCGGCGGTTTCGCGCTCTTGGAACGAGAGCTCCGGGTTGGCGTGGAGGTGGCGGTAGAGGTCCTCGTAGCCGGCGAGGGAGGGGCGGTGCGTGTTGATGATTTCGCTGATTTTCGACATTGTGCGGTTATGAAGGCTGCTGTTATGTGAGATACAAGAAAGGAAAGGGAGTCAATTGCAAAGCTGGAAGGAAGGTTGTATATATTCAGGATTTCATGTGAGTCACGGAATAAAGTGGGGGGCTGCGGGGTCCAACGCCGGAGATGTTGGATGACGAACGAAGGATTCCCGTCAGCATTGGCAATGTCCTTGCGTAATGCCTTTTTAGTAGGTGAAGCCAATAGGTCAAGAAACGTCGGAACCTGGGAAGGTTGTGGAGAATGCTGTTGTTTAAAGTAATGTATTTAGGACTTCTCCCATTTGGAATCCTCTACAGCATACCTGACCGCATCGTAGACGTCGCCAACGATGGTTGTCGGTTTCCAGCTAGGCTCAGATCCTTCCTGGTAGACGCCCGTCTTGACGAGAACAGACTTCCAATCCGTCCCAAGCGGGCTCTCATAAGTGTTTGCGCCGCGAATGTCCGACTCTGTCCGAGTTGTTAGCATAAAAACAGCTGAAAAGGGACTGGGGAGCCACAGACCTGGGTTATCGCCGACCATATATACCCTCTTCAACGGTGCCAGCTTGTCCTTGCCGAACAGATCCTCACGGTGTCTGTTCAACCGGTCTTCCGCAAACTGATACGTCATGCGGAACGGCTTGCCATATATCTCTTTCTTCAGCTCAACACCGTTCCTGTCACCACCAGTCACCGCCGTCCAAACGCCCTCCAGCGCTTCCCTGAAGCCGCCCTGGCCAAGACGCGACAAGTGATATTTGGCCGCCCACCACAGATCCGCGTTGCTGTAGTACAGGGGCGGCTGGCCATCCTGCAAGTATCCCCTGTTTGGCAGGCTTCTGTCTCCGTTCTTGGAAGAAATTGTGCCCATGATGCCTTCACGCGAGAGTAGTACGTCGAGGATGATGGCTGCATCAAGGCCCCAGTCCCGGGGATCGTTGTAAACAAAGACAGCGTCGATCTTGAGAGAGGCGTCTGGGTTTGCTGCATCGATAGGGCGTGGCAGCGGACGAGCAAAGGAGCGGTAGTAGTCCACGAAGTTCTTGGAGAAGGGCCAGATTTCGGGGTAGGCGGCGTAAATGTCACCGGGCGTTACCACCGTCTTGTAGCCGTACCTGCAGTCCTGTTAACTTGTCTGCTCCCCAGACTATACCTCAAACTTGTGTGTATAACGTACTTCTCAGCCACATCCCGGCACTTGCCCTCGTCTCCACCACATACCAGCACTGTCTTGTCCTTGTAGTGATCGAGGCCGGCGAAGGGTGTGTGACTCTGCACGAACATGGACGTGTCAAGCGGGATCTCGAGCTTCTCGCTCAGCTCGGCCACACGATCCGACTCGTGCTTGCCGCCGCCGTTGGTGAGCAAGATGAAGGGGATGCGGTGGGTTTGGAGGTATGTGAGCGCCTTGTGTGCGCGTGGGAGCGGGTCAGCGCTACGGAGAAGAACGCCATCGATGCTGCCGCGCTGTTAGTTGCCATTGATGCTGTCCAAAGGGTGAATTTAAGGTCGAGATGCGGAGAGGAGATGCGGGTAGGATTGCGCTGCCGGACGTCAAGGTGTCTTTGAAGAAGGCGGGGAAGCTAGGCGACTGCTGACAGCGGCCCTGCGCCCCTCCAAATCCTCCCGCGCGGTTCTCGCTAGCTTCATATGTCGCCCGGTCCGTTGTTTATGAGGATGTCTGACGTACTCGAATGCGAAGGCAAAGTCGGGTATCCGCGGCGGAGTACTGGACGTCTGGAGGCTGCGTAGTTGCCCCACACGCTCGGTTTGCCGGGCGACAAGGCGGGCGGCCGTCCAACCGGAGCGTGGCGTCGAGCGGAGCAGGCTTCGTGCAAAGAGAGTGGGTGGAGTGCACAATTGCATGGTGTCGAGATTGTTTGATAGCCGCTTGGGGCTTGGAGGGGTGGAGGCTCTGCTGGAGCTGCCACACTGCTGGCGATGCACGCCCCGCTGATGCACGCCAAGCATCCCAGCAGGGTGTTCCTGGCGTTCAAACCTTCGCCGATACCGCTGCACATCAACTGGACATTCGTTACCAACAGCTTGTGCACAACTTCTCTTTTGTGTGTCATCCAGCAGTCACTTCGTCACGAGCCGCTCCGTGGAACTTTGCTAGTATCATTACTAGAACTCACAACTACTAGTCATTCATCGCTTGGCCACAACGTGCATTATAAACTCTTGCATTTCATAGATCGTACGCTTCTGGCGCCTTGAAATCCACTGGAATTGTCTCGTTATGTCTATCACTGTCTGCCCCCAACTCCGGTTTCAAATAAAAAAAACCCTTCTTACCGTTCGTCCCAAACCACGCAAGTCAAGTTGCCTGGGATGGAGATGTTGGCAATCTCATCGCCGATGACGCCCGTCTTCACGTCACGCTTCTTAACGACCAGCTTGCTGTCATACTGCAGCGCCACAGCAATCAGATCTCCTTTGGCGTTGAGCGAGAAGTGACGGGGGAAGGAACCGCCTGCTGGAGCCAGGTGCGCAAACGAGAGCGAGCCGTTGGGCTGGATGGAGAAGGTAGTCAGAGAGTCCGAGTACTGCTTGGCATCGTAGGAAGTGGTGGAGATGTCGAACGACGAATCGTTGCGGTTCGACACAATCACGAATTTGTTATCCGGCTGACCACTCAGTTAGTATTGACACAGCAATATAGGCACCGTTACCGGAGCTTTTTAGACTCACCGAAATCTCGATTTCTGCAGCAGCAGCTCCCGCCGGTTGCGGAGCCTCGCCAAAGGTGCTGGTCTCATCCACCTCGGTGAAGGAAATGCCACCCGATGGAGGGTAAGTGACGGTGAAAGTGGTCAGAGTGTTGGCAAGTTCGCTGACGAGGTAAAAGTAGGTCGAGTTGCCGTAGTAAGAGGCGCCCGTCCAGAAAGCAGCATGACGAGGGCCAGAACCGGCCTTGGCCTCGAGAGGATCCTCCTCGGTAAGAGCGCCTGTGCTGTCAAAGCTGAAGACGCGCACAAGATCTGCACCCAGATCCGGAACGATGACATATTGTCCAGTAGGGTCTAGGATAGCCTGGTGCTCGTGCGGCGCGTCCTGGCGCTCGGGATCCGGTCCCGGACCGTCAAGAGTGAAGGTAATGTCTGCATCGGGGACCAGAGAGGCGTTCGCTGGAGCTCCCCAATATGAGAGGGCACTGCCCGCGTAATGAGCCACTGCGAGATGCTTCGCGTTGCCGTTGCCGTAGAGCACGCTGCTGACGGGGCCAGTGATGGACGGCTGAGACGTCGCCAGAGTGAGCCCTCCGTCCTCGTCCACGCGCAGGGAGTTGACAGTCCCATTGGTGGTTGAGAGGCCCTCATCCAGACAGTAAAGGATGCCGCGCTCCGAGTCCAGAGTCAACCAGGTTGGGCTGGAGCCGCAGTTCGAGCTCGAATAGGCCGTGTCCAGTGAGTAGCTCCCATTTTTGGAGGCCTCGAGGATGAGGGTGGTAAGAGTGCCGCCATAAGAGGTGACAAAGAGGTTTGTTGCTGCGCTGCTGGCCACAGAGGCAGAGAGAAGAAGAGGAATGTTGACCATGGTAGCGTAGGGCACAGCAAGCAAAACCTGGCAACGACGGGAGCGAGCGACGTCTTTATTTCTCGACGGGCCGGCCTCGAGTGCGATCTGTGAGTAAAAGAGAGAAGCGACTTCGCAACAGCCTTGGAAATGACGGCGGCAGGAACCGGCGTCAATTATTGCACTTTATCAATGGAACGACTCATGGATGATCACTTGGCAGGCACCTTGTTTGGCGCATGACGCGGCTTTAGCCGGTCGGTCTGCTAGTGGTAGGCTGGCAGTCTGGCCAGTGGCAGCAAGCAGGTAGCACAAGCGGCATGTCGGCGCGCGTGGTCAAGGTGAAACGATGTCGTGATAAGTGCATTATTGGTCCCGCGTCGCCTGACGCGGGGGAGCAGGCTTGGATTGCGGAGAGCCAGTCACAGCGCCGTTTCATCCTAGAATGTTTCGCCAAGCGGCGCCTCCAGCGAGTGGTTTCGCCCTCTCCCACAAACCCTCATACATAGCTGCCGCGCAGCCCAACACTGGCTCCCTGCTGCCATACCACCGCATCCGACTCATCATCCCTAGGCTTGAAACAACCGACCTCTCCAGCTCTCCCGCGACGCCCACCTCTGCCCACCTTCCGTGATCAGCACCGCTTCGGCTGCTGCGCATGAGCCCACCCGCCAACCTCTTTCGTCACCGAACCGGATCGGATCTGGCATCTCTTCGTCCGAAACTCCTCGGCAGAACGCACCGCCATTCCGCCGTTTCCGCCCTTTCTCCAAAACGTATATCTGCCCCGGGCCCCATGCTTTTCCCCACTGGCTCCGGAGGCCGTGACCATGGCCCTTTCCTCGCGTGACGCGCTCGAGTCGCGTCCGTCGGATGTCAAGGCCGGCTTTCCAGAAGCATCATACCACGAACAGGGAGTCAGGCTAGTCTCCGTCTCGCTACGGTGTTAGCTCCGGCACTCGAGGACCGGATGTGCAGGTTTGCATGTCGTTGGGCCGAGTGGGATTGTGGGGCGCATCGGAGATGCTGGTGGGGATGTGGAGACGTGCGGAGGGCGACGACCGCTGTGACCTCATAGGTCGCCAAAACCCCCCCACGTGAGGTTTGCACACTTCTGAGGACTTGACACTGGAAAGGAAAAACTACGCGCAAAACATCCAGGAGGTTTTCTGTTACAACTACCAGGTTGATGCTTTGACTTTCTAACGTAAGCATACGCGATCCTAGGAAACTATTAAGAGGTTGTCGAGACCTCACCACGATGATTTGATCAGGAGCTCGCATCGGTTAGGAGAAAAACGACGCGGTCCTTTTCGTGCTAGAGGATGATTTGCGCCATTCTTCAACAGACGGGAGAAAACATAGGCATACTGCTTCCATTTGCAGCTCTTTCCCTATCTATTTCAACCCTGTATCAGGGTCTCTTTCCTTATGTGTCCGCGCGTGATCGAACCTTCAGCAGATAGTGTGTCGTCTTAACTCACCAGGAGTTTCACCTATCAAAGGCCGATTAACACTTTTGAGCTCACGTCCAACCCTCTGGTCGTAGCATTCTTGATTGATTTCGCCGTCCATGGTGAAGTCTGCTACCCATAGCCTTCCCTGTCCTTACGCCATTATTTACTACCTCCGAAACCTCCACCTTGACGAGGTTGACACGATCACCTCAACGCAGCCACTACGACACCACCGCTAAGCGTCCGCCATATAACCCTTAAACTCATCGGGGGCTGGCATTTTATTCGCAGTTCCATGTTCGACTAGGCCTTGCAAGATGATAGACATGAGGTGAAGACATTTACTAGATGCGAGACGGACTTCCTCACCTCTGTGCCCAACATGGGGCAACGTCATCTCAATGACTTCACCAAACCTTTAGCGGATTCTCACAGGCAACAGTACTCCGACACCATCCAACAACTCGAAGACAAAATCGACGACTTTGAACACTATTGGGTCCACATTGATCGCCAGTATCAGGCCCTTAAGCGTCATGTTTGGGGAATACGTCAACATTACTATTTGGATTTCAGTCGCTATGATCTCTGCGAGTTCACGCGCGATTACTTCGATCAAGAAGACAAATACTACAGGGTGAAGGATCAGCTCTTTGGCATTGAAGAAGAAATAAATCGGCTAAAGGCTCGTTTGAGGCATGAAGTGTCCTTGCAGAAGGAGCACCGTCGACATCCACTGGCAACGTGGCCCAATCGAAGCCAAAAGGAGCCGTTCAGCTGCAACACATATTCATCCAAGTCGTCTGGTTCGCCTAAGACACCCTCCAACTCTCGAGTCCCTCCGAAGTCGACCCCATGCGTTGTACCTGTGTACAATGCATCAGACTACAATGCTAGGGAGGACTGGGAAACCATGCGCTCGGAAGAGATTGCCAAAAGGGAAACACGTGAAAAACATTTCGAAGATGATCATGAGCGCAAGGTAGTTACTACTGTCAACTTCGAAAGCTCACAAGAATCAATCGACGGCTCTGACAGCTCCCCCTCCTCTCAGCAATCCCTCAGCTCCTCAACAAGCCCCTCGTGGAACACATTCAAGGAAGATACATCTCTCGAGCTTAGGAAGCTGAGTCTTCTTGCCAACATGACCGCTCAGTGCAGAAAGAGGCTCGAATGCATACTGGAAGATGTTGATAACCACCTCTCAATACGAGACCGCGACAGTTTCGAGGACAGCTGCTTGATCCTCACTCCTCCGGGATCGGATTACAAGTCGCAAAAGCCTGTCAAAAGAACCATATCTTGGAAGGATCCTGCATCGTTTGGCAGCGGGGTGCTGCAGTACCTTACCATCCAGGCCGGCACCATTTACATGGTCCTGAACGGGACCATGACGAAGGAACAACAATGGGGCTGGGTCCATGGGAAGTGGGATATGTCGCACTTGTGCGGCAACGCCTCCTGTCTCAATACACTTCACCACACGATGGAGCCGCATCAGATCAACATCGAGAGGAAGAAGTGCCACGCCAGCGAGCACACTTACTATAAATGCAAACACTCCCCCAAATGCCTCTTACGCGACGAGCAAGGCGACGTCAAGCCAGCCAAGACGTGGGAGGAAGAACGAAAGAAACTGTCACAAAAGAAATCCGGAAAACGCTTCAGTGCTTATGGTTACTCCAGCTATATGGACATGCCAAGAACTTTGCAACCCAAGGCACACGACAGTAGAACTGGTAGAAAGAGAAGCACCTCAGATTCGGGCTTTCGCTTTGGTGTTAGTTCTCAAACTAGTTCTCGACCTTCGAAAAAAAGAAAGCTCCAGCCTGATCCCTCAGCATCAGATGCAATCACGCCCAGAGGAAATTTTCAATTTGATCCCAGTAGAATGACCTGGTTGGCACTCCCTCCATTGTCCAAATCCTCAACTGAGCAGCCGGGTTCACAACCACAGCATGAGCCGAATATCTCTAACCATTATCTGGCCCGAGACTCAAGTTCAACAGTGGAGTTTGAACAAGCTGCATCATCAGCTGAAACCCTTGCAACCAGCTCCTCACCAAAGCCAAACAGCGTCAGGCTGACCGTAGCCGAAAATACCATGGAGAAGGAGACGTCAGATTGGCTTGCTCCTTATTTTTCGTAGACTGCTTACGTCGGCACTATTGCAGTAGATTTTAATGCATTTACACGACTGGGGATAAGATGCAAAGAGGTCATCGGCTTATTTACGATTTGGAGTTCAAAAATAGGTTCGAACACATAGGGAAATTTCAAGCGGGGTCTGCGTTTCTTTAATCTATATTCTTAATTCCGCTCTATGCTTGCAGAGAAGGAGGGATCACACAGTCATCGAGAAATGGTAGAATGAGAGACAGGATCGAATAAAATCTGCGTTGGTCCACAGATGAAGCAGGGTGCATCATGAAAAGATGTTAGATTTCCCCAGTTGCTGTCCCTTTGTGCAGGGCGCCTAGTCCGACAGGTTTTCTGGAAGACTGCCTTTCTGAGCGTAGTGCAGAACACAGAGGACTGTTTCAACGTCGACAAACGAACGAAACCTGAGAAAACCTTCGATCAACCCACAACAGAACCGAATCCATTGGACTCTTAGTCTGTCTCTGCTTTGAGCTTCATGTTTTGTTCTGCCATTCTCTTTTGCTGCAGCAGAGCCGATCCCTGCTGCCTACGACAAGGCGATGGTTGCACGGCCGTCACCGCCCATATGACGCTCATACCGCCCAAAAGTGCCAAACGGCGCATCGAACCATGATAGGACGCAATGTTGAGAGCCAAGCGGGTGTTTGCTCTAGGTTGCTAGCTCAACTGGCCAGGCAGCGCTGCGCTCTTGGAGCGAACGAGTACCGACCACATTTGTGCTCAGACGCCAATGAAACTGATGTCGACGCCGGCCGGACAGAAAAGAGGTATGCACACTTACATGAAGAAGACGGAAGATGGTTCAGGTGGTTATGAGTGGCGCGCCGCCTGAGACAGGCGGAGTAGAATGTCAGAAATAGAGTTTGTCCTTTGTCCTGTGCACTGACAATGTCCAGGACATAGCTACTGGTCGTGTATGCAAGGCAATGAGTCCGGCATACCGTAGCAAAGACGCCAATGCAGGCACCCGCTTGTGCATTGAGGGAGCATGTGTCGGAGCGACCCTGCAGCATGCGGACTGGGATGTCTTTGTATTCCGTAGAAACACTCTTTTGACCAGGCACGCGCTGACGGGAACCTGGAAAGCCGCCCATGACATCAGAGCGCGCCTTCTCATTCTGGCGACTTCTCAACCGCCAACCGCGGGCTCGCAGCGGCGTCGAGTGCGTGTCTCTCGTTCCCGCGACATAGGTAGTCCCGTCTGCACGCTCAAGCACACGCGTAGCCGCCGCCCTGCCAACCGCGATCCCGTACATCACTTCTACCTGTTGCTACCTCTCTCCTCCGTCCTGGCGTCGTCGCAAGCGCAAGCAGGGAACGGCGGCACTCGTCGTCGCCGTGAGTAGATATTACTCACCCACGTAAGACGCACCTGCAATTAACGCTTAGATTTCCTGTACATAGGTCGCGGCGGCCGCAACCGTCGCCAACAACCCCCGCAGCCTTTTGCTCACATCCAGGTTGTGCGCCGCGACGACGAAGGCCACCAACCTCGCGCCACCAACCCGTACTTCAACACTGCGAGCTCCACCGACTCTGCATCTGCCTCTTTTCGCCACGCCGGCTCTCAGACGGACACCACTAGCCTCCGCTCAACCCTCACTCGCGACATCTCTTCAAGCTCAGTTGTCGCGCCTGGACAGACCTTCGCCGACATGGCGCGCACCGGTGGATCCAAGAAGAACGAGCCTTTTGCTGTGCGCCCCGCTCCTTCGCCCGGCGGCCTCATGAAGCTCAAGCCCAAGGCAAAGTCCAAGGCATGGAAGCCCTTTGATTTGGGTGAAGCCGAAGGTAATTACCTACACTCATGACACCGCATTCGCTACCTCTCACTTTGGAACGCGCTACCCGCAATCTTACCATGGCCTCTAATTATGCCACTAAACCGCTTCGTAAAATCACACTAACTGAAGAGTAGGCTCAGAGTCATCAGTCAGCCCGGCTCCGATTGACACAGAGACCTCCCAAGACGAAGGAGAAGCCAGTCCTCCTACGCATCCTCACAAGCTGAACGCTCCCCAGCCAATTGCTGAGTCGGTCACTTCAAGCACGGCAGACGAGTCAGACGAGGCTGTCCAAGCGTTTGGCTACAGACTCCCGGACCCTGTCTGGCTGCGCTCGAATACGGGCCACAAGGACGGCGAGCTTGTGTTCATTCAGCATCCCAACAGAGACATCTCTGCCCATGTCTGGTCTGCTGAGCAGTACGAGTGGGTTGAGCTTGGTCGCTACTCAAGCATCCGCAAGCTTATGGAAGGAAAGATCACGTCTTCCGATTTCCTTCAATTCGTGCGTGCGTCTAAGGGCCGTCAGCCGTCGCTCACTTACTTCACGGAACTTGCGAACCAGTATCCTCGCTACTCCGAGTCTCGCCCGGCAGTCATTAGGCACCCGCTGTCCTCTATGCAGCCAGCAACCGTTGTTCAATCGCGCCCAAATCCGAGCACTACGCCCGCGGTCCCTGAGCCGACCCGCTACGATTCGTTGTCCACTGTTTCCGGGTCTTTGAACGAGACTGAATTCCCTACGTTGTCTTCGCTTTCATTGCGCGACCGTCCCGCCGCTGTGCCTCGTCCTACCGTTGCCAGTCGTTCCAGCGCTACTCCCCAAGGATTGGGCACCCCGGCCGATGATCCCTTCGCTACCGACTCTCCCATCTCTCCGAGAACAAACGACCCCTTCGCCACATCTTCTGAGAGCCTCCGTGCACATGTAGCCCAGCGCGATCCCGGAAGGATGGACTTTGCCTTTCGCTTCCCTTCAAGCCTGACCAGTGGCAGTGACCGCAGGGCATTCTTTGCTGAGCAGGAGCGCAATCGTGCCGAGAAGATGCGTCAGAACTTAGCACCCTCTGATCGTTCTGACCGTGGTTCCGAACGCCAGTTCAAGGCGGATGACGCGCCTCTGTCTAGCATGACGAACATGGTCCCAAGGGTACCATCAGGACAGACGTCGACAGCACATGTGGTTGATCATGGTCCAAGGGCGACGGCTTGGCCCAGCTACGAAGCCCCAGTGCCGCCAGCTGTGAAGACTCTAGCTGAATCCTTTCAAGTTCGCCAAGCTCAGCCGCCGCCGCCTACCGAGAGTCGTGCGCGTATGCTGGAGTACCTTAACCGAGTTGGCGAAGAACACCACTCTCAGTCCCAGCCAGCTCCTCAGGAGCAGCGCCGTCCTCAACGCCCCGAGCCTGTGAGCAACGCTGCGACGAGTGCGGCTCAAATGGTCCGCTACGAGAAGCCAACCTCTGCTGGATCTCAAGTCTCGCGTAGCGCACTGCGAACGAGCGACCCTGAGCCTGGATACTACGAGAACCGCCATGCGAACATCTACAACTCATTCGATGTCTCGGGACCGACGCCGCAGAACTTCAAGGGTCCTTTCTTCCAAGACACGGCGCCCACTCACGAAAACCCCACGGCGCATCGCTCTGTTCGTAAGTCGCGTGCCGATAATCTGGATGAGTGGTGGAACTCGGGGACGCTCACGCAACGCCATGACGCTTTTTTGAAATCGCTGATTATCCCTACTGGCTCAGGCTCAATCAAGGACGACAAGAATTTCATGGTGACGGATCGTGTCTTGATTCCTTTGTACGAGACTCTCGCTTCGTATGTACGCCTTCCCGGAGAAGCGCCCAAGGCTCCGGATCACTTCGCTCGCTTCGCTTCGCCGCCAGAATGGACGATTGACCGCACTCGCGACGGTGACAAGAGTTTCTTTGGGGAGGATTGGGGCGAGACTCCGAGGCGCATCGGCCGTGACCCCAGGTTCCAGCCCACGTTCGGCCAGCCCAGGTACACGCTGTACGAGGAACAGCACGAGGAGCCTTTCCGGGGCTTCGGTGGGGAGATGCGTGGTTATCACGGCGGATCGGGCTATGCTGACCCTTTCGGGAAGCCAGCGCGCTTCCAGCAGTTCTAATCGAAGGAGCTTTATTTACACTTGGCTCCAAGGAGGTCTAAATGGGTGGATTTGCTGTTTTGTTAATACCTGAGGGCGTGGATACTTGATTTGTCTTGCTTTTGCGAGTGCTTTTCTTTTGAAGGAGCCCTGCAACCTTTGCTCTTCCGACTAACCTGGAGAGCTTTCATATTGGGTTGCGCTTTCTATAGGAGCTTCTAATAGGCGGGACATCAGATAAGACTGTAGAAACCGACAAAAAAAACCAATAAAATACTGTATTATAATGTACAACAGGAGGCCCTTGCAATCATGGAGTCTGGTTCTGTTCATCTGATACTCGCCCACTAATAGCTTTGTCATGGCTATGACGAAGGCGGTAGGAGTCAGAGCATTCATCATTACGCCCTATTCACGATCTCAACTCCATGTGCAGTCTAGATGAATGGTTTGGCTCTGTACGACATACTGTTTTACGTGACGGGTAGGTATTCGTTTACGCCTATAAAGCTTTACAAAACTGTGTTAGGTGGCACCAGCCAAGACTCAGTGCTGCGCACCTACAGGCTTCCCAAATACTCGGGAGACACCTCCCAGCCGAGCGCTTTGCCAAATCGGCATTCTTGGTACGTTTTCAAAAGGATCATGTGGGAGTTTTGTTGAGGGCCGTTTGGTAAGCGAGCAAGAGCACCGTGGTTCACCACTCATCCAGTGCGGCATTGCAGTTTTAACGGCGCTTGTCAAGCAGTATATTAGCCGACGAGCTCCTCCTTTCCATTCGTCAATTCTGCCATCTCGCTCTATAGCAAACAAGAAGAAGAACAAACGGCCAACGCAAACCACGGGCAATAAAGTGTTCTTGAAATGGAGAGCCAAACCACTCCCGAACTCCTCAAACAAAACCCCATCATGGAGACCATGGCGCGACAGCTCGGCAGCCTCGGCATCGAAAAACCGGCACAGGAGACTCCTCCTCCTCTCCCTTCTGCTCCCTCCTCCTCCTCGCCTGTCCTCGCCGCCACAACCACCATCACCACCACCAGTGGTCAGCAACCCGACCCCTTCATGGACTTCGTCACGCAGCAAGTCGAGGGCATGAACATCAAGAATCCGTCGCCGTCGCCGGCGCAGGAGGAGGCTTTCCAACTCCCCTCTCGCCGCCCCCGCAAGCCGGACCCAAAAACGACGGTCGCCCGCCGCCACTACGTCCACCGCCAGAGTTCGGCGGTGTCCAAGCCGCGCCGCCGACCCAAGACGACGAACAAAGGGAGGGAGGCGGGGATGGGGGGTCGGAGGCCGTATTTCAGCGCGTGCGGACGGAAGATCGAGGCGCGGGGGGTTGGGTGGGAGGCGGATCGGGAGAAGTCGCGTAGGATTGCTTGGGGGAGGTGGTGGGCGAAGGAGAAGGCGAGGATTGAGCGGGAGGACGCTGAGAATGAGAAGGCGAGGCGTGGGCGGGCGGCGGCTATGTTTAATCTCTCTGTGAGCTGGGAGGGTGCTGCTGCTGAGACGGCGAAGAATGAGCGGGGGGGCGACGAGATTGAGAAGGCGAGGCGTGAGCGGGCGGTGGCTATGTTTTATCACTCTTGGAGCTTGGAGGGTACTGCTGCTGAGGGGGAGGATGTGGATATGGGAGGAGCGGAGGGGGGTTCTGCCACCGTTGAGGGGGTGGTTGATTGGAATTGCGTGTTTGACGATGTGCCTTATGAGTAGGTTCGAGAAGTCGCACCAGGGACAGGAAACGCAGTTGATGCTCGATAATAAAAGAGAGCGTGAACTATGCTGATTATCCGATGGATTTCCGTGGCTTTTGCTTCAGATGTGTTGTGATGATTGGTCAGGCTTGGCTTGACATTCTTGCGAAGTGACGTAGGTTGCTATTCTGATGATGCGAAACGGTAGAATAGGCTCGTATTGCAGAGATGGTCGGTGTCCTGATATGTTGCGACAGGAGGTGTGGTGGGGATGGAGCGAGTGGCGTCAGTGGACGGAGAAAGCAAGGTGAAACGAAACGGGGCGTTTCTTCTCCACTGATCCTCGCCCTTTCCTCTCAACACCATCGCTTATTATCCTACACATGACACTTCCCGACGACCCGGCGCCTGCCGTGAGCCCTGCAACGCCAGCATCACTTGCAGCTTTCCGCATCCAAGACTCTTGACCACCAGCAGCAGAGCAGCAGTTTTTCCGACGGGTTTGATGAACTCTGGAGAGCGGAGCATGATCGATCGACTGCTCCGCCGGCGTCCGGCCCGCATCTAGAGTGCCTGCCTGCCTGATTCCGTAACCGATCCGGGCCGCCCTGAAACACGACGATAATGTTTATCTACACGGCCCGCCCCTCAGCACTCTTCACTCCAGAGTAGTCGCTTTTTCCATTCTCTCGCTTTCTCTCTCTACCGCCGCCATGGCGCCCAGTCTCTCGTTCGCCCTCATGGGCCTTTCTCTGCTTCTGCCTTCTTCTTACGCTCTGAAGCCCTACAATGGCACCGCGCCAAATCTGCCCGACCGCCAGCCCTTTGGCTTTGGAACTGCCGCCACTGGTGGTGGCACCCCCCTGCCCAACAACACCTATCTGGTCGATAACATGCCCGACTTGCGTACCGTCCTGAAAATGGAAACCCCGCGCACCGTCTACGTCAAGGGTGAAATCAAGGGCAGCGAAATCAATGCCACCACCACGGGCGACTGCCAGTACTACATCGACAGCAGCAACAACTCCAAGTTCAACTTCACCCTGTACGTTCAGGGCATGAACGATACCTACATGGATGCCGTCAAAACTGCCGCCGAAGAAGGCGGCCAATTCGAAGGCCGCAACGCCACCGAATTGCTCGAGCTCATAAACCACCAAAATGTGAGTCTTCCTATATAGCTATCTTCCTGGCTGAGGTACTGATGCCGCAACAGGGCTGGCGCTCCCAGGTCCAGAATGTGCAAAAGTCGTACGAGTCCATCGACGCAGCAGGCAACCTGACGCTGATCGGCTTGGACGACTCTGCTTACCTGCACGGCGTGAACCTCAACTTCAACTCGCGCTCCAACATCATCATGCGCAACATTCGCATCTCGTCGCCGCGCGACTGCTTCCCCGCCCCCGAAACCTACCCCAGCAGCTGGAATGCCCGCTACGACGCCATCTCCATGGTGTCGTCCCACACCGTCTGGTTCGACGGCAACATCTTCGAGGACGGGCCCAAGGCCATTGCGCCCGACGACTTCCTCGGCTGGAAGGTGGACCGCTACGACGGCCTGTTCGACGCCGAGGACGGCACCGACAACGTCACCTTCTCCCACAACGTTATCGCCAACCACCACAAGTCGCTCCTCTGGGGCGGCGGCGAGAAGGAGGCCGAGCGCGACATCGGCAAGATGCGCTTCACCGTCTACGGCAACCACTTTGTCAACTCCATGTCGCGCAACCCGCTCATGCGCTTCGGCACTTTCTACATCGTCGGCAACGTCTTCGAGAACTACGCCGAGCAGGAGCCGCTCTTCGACGACGACAGCGTCGACCCGTCCTCGTCTTCCTCCAATGCCACCTTCGCCCGCCTCGCCCTCGCCGCCAATTCGACCTACAAGCCCGATTTCCAGTACAACATGGGCATCTACAACATGTCGACCGTCCTAGTCGCCGCCAACGCCTTCGTCCAGTCGGGCTCCTACGCCTCCGACTCGTCCCGCATCTTCTCCTTCTCGGACCTGTCGACGCCCGACTCGCCCGCGCGCCTCTGCTCGCCCGCCGACTTCGCCGCCGCCGATTTCCCGGCGCTCAAGAACTTCCGCGCGCAGAGCGTCTTCAACGGCGAGGCCTTCAGCATCGCCCAGAACGCCATCAACACGTGGGAGTACTTTTTGGAGGAGAAGAACGACGAGGGCGAGTTTGTCGAGGGCGGTTTCACGCAGGGCTGCGAGGACCTGGATGGCCAGGAGGTGCCGGTGGTGTTTGAGGAGGGGACGGACGTTGCGGCGTATGTGCGCAAGAATGCGGGGCAGGTGGGCCGGGCCGGCCCGTAATAGGGGGGGATGATGCAAGATACAAGCCTTTTCTGGTTTTGCAGAATGTGGAAGTGGAATTGTAAATAGATCGAGGGTGATCGTGGTGGAAATCGAGGGAAAGATCTTGTCGAGATGGTTGGATTGAGATGATCTGGCAGAAAATAAGGTTTAATAGAGCCTGGCTGGAAAAAGCCGGCATGTATCCCTTTGCTGTCTTCGTGTCACCTCTCGTGCTTTATACTTTTTTTAGTCCGAACCGTTGGGTGGTTGAATGTTGATGATCCCTTTTAAATTTTACCCCCCTAGAATTTGGTACATCCGGAACCAAATGGAGAAACCCGCTGCGGAACCTAGTGATACAGCAGCTTGGCAGGGAACTCTCGGTATATGGCAGGGATATAATGACGTAAGCTTGTACCAACGGTTGTTCAAACCTTATTCCGGAAACAGCACCTGCCAGTTTATCTTTTTGCTTTCGGTTTTTGCACAGACCCGATATAAGCTTTCCCCACGGAGATGACTCCGAAGGAAGGAAAATGCGGAAGTGATGCAGAGTGGGTCGACCGTTGTTGCTGCGGATAGTTGGGGTACGAAGGGATGCATTCGGGGGTTTGTGACGTAGGGAGCACCACTGCAATGATTATGAAAAAGTCAAATTGCGCGGGACCATGATTGATAATACAAACACGGGTGATGATGTACACATTCGGGACGAAAAATGCTCGGCGCCGGATGAGGATGCTGGCATCAAGCAGGATCATTATTGCTTGGTCGTTATGCGAAGGCAATTATGGCGACAGTTTTCAGACTCCAAGCTACCAGTTTGTTGTGGAGTCTTTGGTTAGGTGTGCAGGCCAGGCCAGGGTCACGAGTGATCAAGGAGACAAGTTTGTGTGTTTTGTAGACGATCAAATCAAAGCTCTTTTTCAATAGGAAAAGTATAAATGGACTACCCCTTTCCTTAGTTTGACTACTCTTTTTTACTATCGGTGAACTACCCCTCTTATCTCTAATTTTACCTGTCATTTTCACTAGTATTCTTATGAATCCTCGCCCGCCTGCCTTGCCCGCCTGACTCGCTCGCCTGCCTGCCTCGTCACCTCGCCCGCCTGCCTTATTACCTCGCCTACCTCGTCACCTCGCCCGCCTCATCACCTCGCCCGTCTGCTCGCCTGCCCGCCTACCGCTAGCCTCGCCTGCCTTTGCACTTCTACACCCTTTTATCTCTACCCTACGACGCCTATAGAGGGTTCAAGATGTAAGGTAGGTAGGCGAGGCAGGCGGGCAGGCGGGCAGACGGGCGAGGTGATGAGGTAGGCGAGGTAATAAGGCAGGCGGGCGAGGTGACGAGGCAGGCAGGCAAGGCGGCGAGGCAGATAGGCGAGGATCTATGAAAATCCTAGTGAAAATGGCGGGTGAAAGTGGAGATTCTTAGATATTCTCAACTGATAAGAGGGGTAGTTTACCGATAGTAAAAAAGGGTAGTCAATATAAGGAAAGGCATAGTCCATTTATATTTTTCCTTTTCAATATCGATACAAGCAAAAAAAAAACAAAAAAAAGTGTATTTATCTGCCAATTGGCAACCCGAGACGTGTCCAAGTTCCTCGCTTTCTAGCCGTGTCCCATGGGAAGTGTCAGTGAGTTTCCCACACCATGGGCAGAGAAGGGTAAGTTGTAAAAGAGTAAAAGGGTCAGTTTTAAAAGCACATAGCTCGCTCTATTCAAGGCGCAGTTCACGCAGCCTGCTTGGCGAAACCAACGCGGGGCGGGGTGGTGCCCGAGTCGAAAACGACGAACTGGCTCTTGATGAAGATGTCGCCATAGATGGCGACGTCGAGGCCGTCGTTTTGCTGCAGGCCGCCGTAGCAGTTGCCGTCGTAGTCGATGGGCCCGTAGGTCATGACGGTGCCGGGCACGGTGATGGTGGCGCCGCTGATGATGAGGTTGAGGTTGGGCATCGTGGCCGAGCAGGGGTAGATCCACGCGCCGTAGTCGGCGCTGTACTTGGCCGTGCTGACCTGCTTGTAGTAGTTGGCCACGACGTCGGGCGGCAGCACCATGAGCGTGCTGCCCGTGTCGACGACGCCGGGGTACGACTTGGTCACGGCGGCGCCGCTGCCGACGCTGTAGCCCGACGTTGTGAACTGCCACCACCCCTGCGACGAGTCGACGTTTGCGTACGTGATGGCCCCCGTGTACTTCTTCGAATCTATATAACCGAAATCGTAGCTGCCCGCTTTGTTTGGCTTGAGGAGCGAGGTGAAGACCTTGTTTTGGAGCTGGTCACTGATGCTGTTGAACAGCGTCTTCTGGCGGGTTGGTTTGACTGTGTTGAGGATATCAAAGGCGAGGCCGAGCATGCCGTCGTAATCAGCCTGAAGGAAGGCTGCCGAGGCGGTCTGGGCGGCCTCGACGATTTGGCCATCGAAGCTCGCGCCGCCGAGGCTGATGGTGTCCTTGTAGACGAGGCCGCTGGCGCTGCTGCCGTCGTAGTAGGTCACGTTCCAGGTGGAGCCACGCAGGATGTTGTTGTTGTTGACCGTGTAGATGTTGTGACCGCTCGTTTGGGTGCTGGGCTGCAGGTTGGAGAAGGCCCAAAGGTCCGAGGAACCCGTGTCGAGGTCGACCATCATGGATTTACCGCCGAGAGTGATTGCGATCATGTAGGCCGTGTCGTATTGGTTGACTGGCGTGGCTACGGCTGATCCGACCTTTTTGCTTGAAGTGGACGAGGTGGACGAAGTTTTAAGAGTCGTGGAGGTGGTCGATGGCCTGGATGTTGAAGTCAGCCTCGAGGACGAAGTGCTTGAAACTCGAGAAGAAGACCGGAAGGCATACGTAGTGGTTGTAGTAGTAGTAGTCGTCCGAGAAGGTGAAGAGGTTGTGGTTGAGGTGGTGGTCGGCTTGGGTTTGGCTGCAGCCGTTGTCGCTCTCTTGTTCACAAGCTCAGGGACCGTGTCCCCGGTAGCAACAGCAAAAGCCGCAGCGACTCTGGGGGGCAGGTCTATTCCCAATTTCCTGTAGGCGTTTCCCAAGGCGATGGGGCCGTTCTTGAGACGCTTGCCGTGGGCCTGCTGCTGCAGAGAGAAGCCCGATATAATATCATCAGGATCGATAGAATCGACAGGATCGACGGCATTGATATCGAGAGGAACGGCATTGGTTGGAGCGAAGGACAGGGCAGACAGAGCTGCGAAGATAACGCCGGAGAGATGCATGGTGAATGCTGGTTGTATCGAAGAGAGGGTGGTGAGCTTGACACTGATTCCTTGCAGTCTGTCATCTTATACAGTTTGCAACACACGGGTGGTGTTCCCTGAGTCGGGAGCTCTATGCCGGAAAACAGATGCCAAGAGTACTAGGGATTACATATGCATTACATCGTGTTGCATTCAGACACCTCTGTCCGTTTGCGGAAATGGACCACAAATGAGTCCACCCGTCGGTTGTATCGCACGTCTATATTTTGCCACGTGCACGGCCGGCTGTGGGTAAATCAGCGGACCTCGACATAAACATCAGACGGATTGCTAAATGCAGGCACAGGGAACATTGAGGAGTGACGGCTTTGGGAAACACCCGAGTGGTGAACCATGTTTGGAACCACCATGCACAGGCCTGAGAGCATGCCGTACTCTTGGAGTTGTAACCATGACGGGGAAACAATTCGCCTGGTACTTGTAGGATAAATGGTACCTTTGGAAACAGACCGAGCATGTGGTGGTGCTATTAAGCTCCGCGGAGAAAGCACTAGATGAACGGATAACCAGTTTCCGCGGAGTAAAAGATGGATGGATGGCCAGTGGGTTGTTGGCTTGGTGCATGTCGAGTTTATCAGAGGAGTCAGAAGTGTCCTTCATCGACATGTCGACAGACGTTTTCCCGTGGAGAGCTGGGCCAGGTTAGGAGACGTTAACTGTTTATCAGATGCCACACCTTGCACATTCCAAGATAACCTAAAACACAGACCACCTTCCTAGTCCGGCGGCAATGGCATCGAAAATACGACGTCAGCTTGAGACGTGGCGGTGAATGTAGAACACCAAATCATGTGTTCGTGGACTGTTTACGACAACACATCAAGATACCAGCGTTCACAACAAAAGATAAAGTGTTGGCCACCTGCTCATTCATCTCGCCAAACATACCAACCAGACCCACAATCTTTGTGTGTGGGGAGCTGAAGCATTCGTCCGGATGTAGATGTGCAGAAGCCATCCGGATGAATGCTTCAACTCCATATGGACAGAAATGCTGCGTGGAGTGAAGTTCGACATCCCATGTGCAAATCCTGCGCTCAAGTAACTGGGATTGATGGGCCAATGTCTCATACATAAACCAGATCGTCGGCAGCCTGA
This sequence comes from Dothiorella sarmentorum, assembly GCA_023082095.1. Classification (NCBI taxonomy): domain Eukaryota; kingdom Fungi; phylum Ascomycota; class Dothideomycetes; order Botryosphaeriales; family Botryosphaeriaceae; genus Dothiorella; species Dothiorella sarmentorum. The sequence continues at coordinate 20,025 of JAJMVL010000128.1, forward strand.
TCACAATAGCTGGATGAGACGAAGTGGTGTAAAGAGCAAACCAACTGGATGCACTTTGTCGACCTCGGCGGTCCCTCTTCTTCCAAAAAGGTAAGATCAGAAGGCCCAGCCAATTTGCTCGGCTGGCCACTGGATCCAGGGCTTGTATTCGTCGGGCAGGAAACGAAATATTCCCGTCATGATATGATCCGGCCAGCCTTCCATGAACCAGTAGTTTTGGATTGCGTGTACCATGACCACAAAGTAGGCCATGATGATGAGAGCAATGGGTTGATGCTCATGAAGACAGACGATGAAAGATTCCTCCAGGCAATAGAGCCAGCTGAACAAAAAGACGGACAAGTCGGACTGGTCCCCAGCCTTCACTCCCTCGAGGATGGGATGAAGGCTCCAAATGGCACGGTCAAACGTCTCTACATACGTGCTTGCGTTGGGGTCTGAGACGGCCAGGCTGACTAGGAACTGGCGCAAGTTCGTGACATGCTGGTTGATGTGTGGCACCGGGCCTGTTGCAAAAGCGACGCGGAGCTTCCCCGCAGCGGTGCGGAACATTCCCGACAGCTTCCCGGAGAATAGATCGGCTTTCTGCATTTCCATAATGGAGCGTGTTCCCCGGTTCATTATTAGCCACTCCGACACGCCTCGGTCGCTGATCATGAGGTAATCGCCAGGGGCGGGGCCCCTCGCGAAGAAGAGGGTACTGATGAGTATGGCGGAGAGATAGAGCGGCTCACAATTGCTGGCGTCGAGCGATGGAAGGATTGATGACACGGTTTGGAGAGCGGCATCGTGGTATTCTTCAGCCAAGCTCCTGAGGAACAACTGTCGTTCTGGCTGTTGGCGAGCCAGGTGATGTGCTGACATTGCGAGAATGAGTTGGAGTATGTAATGGTCGGCGAAACCCATTTGCGGCACGGTGCGCCTCCACATTGTGTTACCAATCAGGCCTCCGGGCAGAGTGGCGCAGGTCGAGTTGACATAATGGTGCATGAGCTCAAGCTCCACGATGTTTAGGTCTGGCGCACAGGATGGAGAGCCTGGGGAGCCAAAATTCAAAGGGGAAGTGACAGAAGGGCTGAGAAAATAGCCAGGACTTGCAGTGCCGGAGGCGTTGGATGGCGAGGCGGTGAGAAAGTCGCATCTTATTGCATGGTTGAGGCAGTTCGTACATGCGGGTTTCTGCTCATCGCACTGCCAGCCATTAGCGATGTCCAAGGCATGTAAGGCGTGGGGCGATCACACCTTGATCCTACGTCTCTTGCAATTAGCACAGCCTAGACGCGATTTGCGGTGGGTTCGTCTGGAAGAAACCGGGGTTCGGCCATCCTTCCGCGCTGCGTTCATGGCTGCTGTTTGTTGTGGGTGTCTCGTCGAAGCGGAGGGGAAAGGTCGGCAGAGGGTCGTCTCCCTTGCTCGCTTAGATAACGATAGGCTAACTGGGAAGCTTTTGAACTCTCGTGCGCTGGAGAACTATTTCGATAATACCATCTTGAGTACACTCGTTTACAGGAGAGTGGCTGGCGTGCATGCGTGGCTGACTATCGGCACGACGACGACAATAACAACGGATGTGGAGTAGGTGAACAGGGCTGAAAACGAACACGAACGAGTACGGTACATGGCTTGTGCGCATTCAAGATGGAGTGCTTTGCACTACCGTGTAAACGGCATAGCCCCAGAAAGGTAGCACTGAGCGTGTGAGTTTTTGTGGAGAAATATGCCTCCAGAACACAAGAATACTAACTACCTCAACGTTAAGTGAGCGTAGTATATGCTGAAACAACTCGGGCGATCCGTGAAAAATGTCCTAAAATACTCTGACCTCGCCCCCGTCTTGGCGGCGTATTCGTGTCGTACTCGTGCTCGTACGTATGTACTACGAGCACGAATGTTGAATCTGAACCCCATTATTAGTGTATGAACAAGATGGGGCATCTACAAGTACCCGCTTACCGCAGCAAAGCGTCTTACTCTTCTCCATCAGTTCTCATTGACTTCCAATCCCACAACAACTTTCCAATCCCACGACCTTCCAACCCAGCGTCGAATCCACCGCCAAACCCTCAACATGTCCGACAACACAGAAGAGAGCCCTTTGGCTCACTACCGGCTCTACGACTACAAGCCCAGCGAGGCAGCGCCCATTGTCTTCGTCGTTTTATTCGCCATCACCGCATCGTACCATACGTTCCAGCTATTCAAGCACAAGACCTGGTACATGATCGCCTTCCTCCTGGGCGGTTTCTGTAAGTCGAGCATTTCCAGGTGATCACCGAGTTCTTCGGGCTGACAGACTCGACTCAACAGTCGAAGTCATTGGCTACATTGGCCGCGCTGCATCAGCCAGTCAGGAAAATGGGAAATGGACCGTTGGCCCATATGTCATCCAGAGTGTTTTCCTGCTCGTTGCCCCAGCTCTCTTCGCCGCTTCCATCTACATGATCCTCGGACGCATCATCCTCCTCACCGACGGCGAAACACACTCGATCTTCAAGAAGCGCTGGCTCACAAAATTCTTTGTGTTTGGAGACGTCTTTTCCTTTTTGCTGCAGTCGAGTGGTAAGTTCTTCCTGGTGACCGAGGAGAGAACAGCATACTGACTCGACAACAGGCGGTGGACTCATGGCCAAGGGCAGCGGCGACGTTGACTCGATCAACATGGCGCAGAACATCATCATTGGCGGCCTGATCCTTCAGCTCGTCTTCTTCGGCTTCTTCATCATCGTCACGGCCATTTTCCACAAGCGCATGAACGCGGTTCCCACAGTCAAATCGGAACGGCCGGAGGTCCGCTGGCGCAGTTACCTGACGTCGCTCTACATCGTCAGCGTCCTCATCATGGTCCGTTGCATCTTCCGTGCCATCGAGTATTGCCAGGGCAACGACGGGTTCCTGCTTCAGCATGAAGTTTTCCTCTACGTTTTCGATGCGCTCCTCATGTTCCTCGTCATGGCGTACATGAACTGGCAGCACCCGGCGGAGATCGGCCACCTGCTCCGTGGCGACGGGCTGTCCACGGCCAGCTTCACCATGGACCCTCTCGACCCAAACAAAGAGGACAGCCGCCAGAGTTCTCGGGAGATGGTTTGAAGATGGATGGGAGCAGGGTTTCTTTGAGCGGACGCAACGGCAAGCGATGACTTTGATTTTCCAGCGAGGGTGTTTTCTTTTCCATGGTGTTCTGGGAGGCAGTTAGCCAGTAGAGCGTTGCTACGCTTTTCTTTGCAGGGGCGTGGATTGCGAGAGTGGTCAGATAGATAATTATTAGAGGACCTGCAGCAGCACGGTTAACATGGATATCGGAGACTTGGGTTTTTCAACACCGAGGTCGCAAAATGATTGGCATGACGGATACCCCAAACAATTTGATCGATGGGGAGCTGAAGCCTGCGTCCGGACAACGAGGTGCATACTGCATGTACGCGTTGTCGTGTTGTAAAGATTGTCGCGATGCGATCGTGTTGTTTTGTTGTCGAAAAGTCGTGGCCGCGGGGAAACATGTGCCGGGCTCGGCATTACCACGGGGATTTAGCACCCACGCAGCGCTGCGCCTCCTCGCTCGCTCGCTCGACTTAATGGCCCCGTGAGCTTGACATCTGCTTTTTATCCAGCGCCTCTCGTCTGGCCATGTGACCATGTCCGAGCAGCAGCCGGTGCAAAAGAGCAATGGGTCCCTAGCATCGCGGCGATCCCACCGCAAATCTCGTTTAGGCTGCGCAAACTGCAAACGACGCAGGATCAAGGTCAGTGTTGCCTGCTCACTACTTTGTCAATCTTCTGACGACGGACAGTGCGATGAAAAAAGGCCCGCTTGCACTAACTGTGTCAAACACTCGATCCAATGTGACTTTGTGCCCGCCCAAACCTCGACCCGCTCAGCAGCAGACCACTTGAGTCCTCACGATGCTATCAGAACTGTCCCCAGGGCGAGGACTCCATCCGGACTAGGTGGCGTCCCCAGTCCATTTGCTGACTACCCGGCCACTCCTCCCGTACCTGGCATGCTGTCCAATGTCTCGGACCTGGAGCTTTTGCACAACTATACGACCTCTACTGCCTACACCATTTCAAATGTGCCCGACATGCAAACCTTCTATCGAGTCAATGTCCCACAGATGGGCTTCTCCTATCCCTTCGTTCTCCACGCTGTCATAGCCTTTTCTGCCCGCCACATGGCCCACTTCAGGCAAACCCGCCGAGCCTCGTACCTCGTAAAGGCCGACCATCACTGGGAAGTTGCCCTGCGGACCGCCTCAGCCCTCTTGCCCACCGTCAACGAAACCAACGGCTCAGCCCTCTACATCTTCGCCGTCTTCTCGTGCTTCTACACCCTCGCCAACGGCCCCAAGGAGCGCGACTTCCTCGTCTTCGGCGACCACGGCCTCGCCGAATGGCTCGTCCTCTTCCGCGGCCTGCGCGCCGTCATGGAAACCGCCGGCGGCAACTCCATGCGCGCCGGCTCGCTCTCCCCCCTCTTCGACGCCACGCAGCAACGCGTCCAGAAGTGGAACGACCACGACCTCTCGACCGAGCATCCGCCCATCGCCGAGCTCCGCCAGCTCGCCCGCGAGATCACCGCAGACAACCCGAACCTCGCCACCTACCTCGCTGCCATCGACAACCTGTCGCGCTGCTACGCCTGCATCTTCGCCGCCGACGGCAACAGCATCACCGGCCACTCGCAGACCGTCTTCATCTGGCTCTACCGCATCTCCGACGACTTCGTCCTGTGCCTGCAGCAGCGCCAGCCCATGGCCCTCACCATCTTCGCCTACTTCGTCGTCCTCATGAACGAGCTGGGTTCTCTCTGGTGGTTGTCCGGCTGGGTCTACCACCTGCTCGGTGGCATCTACGACGCCCTGGATGAGGGGAACAGGCCGTGGATTAGGTGGCCGATTGAGAAGTTGGGATGGGTTCCCGATTCATAACAACAACCCCTTTCCTATCTTGGATTAGCGTTTGATATTATATGCGGAAATAGCGGGTCTTACAGAAAGCATACCACAATTCGTAATCAGCTGATGGGGAGTTGAAGCATTCATCGGTACGGCTTTTGTGTATAAAGTACATAAAAAGCGCTTTTAGGTATATAGATGTTCTAGCCCCCTCTGCGTGTAAGCTGGGACAAGCTGGGCGCTTTTTCCTCTATTGTTGGGCACTCGCAAATGGGCACGTTATATATAATGATTGATTCGAAGAATGATATGCTAAACAAGCTACCTGCCTGCATAGGGAGTTGAAGTAGCATCCGGACATGGAGGTGTACATACATGTGTAGTACAGATGCAAAAGCCGTCCGGATGACTGCTTCAACTCCCCATCGATAGAGATTAGGTTGAATCGATGTACCCGTGATCCCATTTCTTTTGCAACCCACTGCAGTCCCTTCCTTTCGACATTAGTTACGATTTCCTACGAAACAACCATCTCGACTCTACTTAAAAGCAGTGTCCCATGCCAAGCAAGTAAAGAACAGTCACAAAATTTCATTGTCGGCTTCAGATGACTTTTTCCAATTTTATATTTCCCTGTTTTCTATGTCTCTTTTCTATGTCTCCCTTCTCCATTACTCTCTAATCCATCTCCCTCATTCTATCTCACCAAAGCTCACAAACAACGCAAATATACCAACATCTGCACAGCGCAGACATCCAAAGCCAACAAAAACCCTCACAAAACCACCCTTTGCATCAACACACCTCCCTCCAAACATCCCTCCTCTAACCGCCTCTCCCTCACTCCTCTTCTTCAACATCAGGCGGACTCGACTTAATCTCCCTACTCCACAAACCCCTCTGAACCTGCGGCCGCCACCACCGCCTCGAAAGCTTCGTCCCCAACCCCAACCCCGTCGCCCTCGGCTGCTGCGTCCCCCGCTCATCCCTCAGCCTACTATGCGTCGACCGCCAATCCCTCGGCAGCTCATCCGCCTTCTTCTTCACAGTTCTCGTCAAGCGGCGTTCCTCCCAATGATCAGGCACCCCGACAGCGCTGCCGGCAGGCTTCCACTCTCCATCCTCGTCCTCGACCTCTTCCTTGGCGTAGCTCATCTTGGCGCCGAGCGAGCGCAGCAGCTGCGCGGCCTGCAGGTGCCCGTTCTCCATTGCGATGTCGATGGCAGGGCGCAGGATTTGGAGACGTATGCGGGGCCTGCTGGCCAATTTACGGCTGCGCGGTGGACTCTCAGGCGGGCCGCGGATGGGAGGGCCGTAGCGGGGGTGGATGGAGCAGCCGGCGGAGGCGAGGAGGCGTATGATTTCCGTCTTGCCGTGCTTGGCGGCGAGAAGCAGGACTTTATATGCCCAGATGTCGGCTTCCGCGTCGTGAGTCAGGTTGCAGTAGTCCAGAACCGCTGATAGGGCTTCAAAGTGCCCGAGGGTGAAGGATTCCTCAAGGGTACAGTAGTCGCTGGTGCTGTCAGCCCAGTAAAGGGCTGGAGATGCGCCGTTCGAGAGGAGAAGGTTGATAAGCTCGAGGTTGTTTTGTTTGATGGCGACCGATAGTGAGCATACGTCCATGTGTCCGAGATGGTCCGGATGGGCACCATGGTCGAGGAGCAACCTAACAAGATCCATGTTTTGCCGTTCGACGGCATCCAGCAATGGAGAATTCAGCGGAGGATTTGCTGGGTTTTCGGTGAGAAACTTGACAGCGTTCGGGTCGGCGCCGCGGCTAAGCAGGAATGCAATGAGAGGTTTATCAGTCCCAGTCCTGCATAGATCCGAGACAGCCTTTCCCAGATGCTCCTCTAGGCGTTCGAGATAACATTGACGGGTGAGAAGCTCTACAAGTTCTCTGTTGCCAGTCTGCACTGCGAAGTCTGTGACCACGGTCATGTCCAGTGGCCTGTATTGTAGAAGATCCTTGAAGGTCTGCAAGATGATGCAAGCTGCACGTTGGTGCACCTCGTTAGTGTTGCGACAAGCAGCTTGCATAGGCGTCAAGTTGCCAAGCCACCCTCCGTTGGTGTTCCAAATGTTGAACCGGCTCAGCCGCATGTGGTTGAGTAGGGGTAAATGGGCGTTGTATGCCGCAGCCCACCAAGCAGATCCAAAGCAAGTAGTGCTGTTATCAGCAAAAGTTGGGCATTCGTTGGCAAAATGATGGAACATGTCCTCACCGCCCATCCACGCCGCGACACAAATGCAAGCGCCCTGGACTTGGAAGCGGTTCCAGGAATTCAGCTGCGAGTGCTGCGAGATCTCGGTGCGAAGGTCGAGTGGCGAGACATAAGCCGCCACAAGAGCGCACACTTGGGTGGAGAAGTGCAATTTTGCTTGGTCGGAGTATTCTGCCTTGTAGTTGAGTATTTCATCAACCACTTTTCCAATGCCAATCAATAGGCCGACGCCGTCGCGGCGTTTTGAGAAACGTTTGGTCATGGCCAAGTCCCGAAGTAGGCGGGCACGCCATTCCAAGGGCATATGTTCCCAATGGTCCCTTCTGTCATCAAGAACACCGCTCCAGAACAATTCTGCAACAATCTCCTCGTTGAACACGCCTAGGAACAGTCAGTTTCTAATTTCATAGCCATTGGTGGATATAATGGATGGGTATTAAGGGGTAAGGAGAGGGAGTCGAGGGCGCAGAAAGGGTTGGTACATCTACTTACGCGAAACTAGGCGAGCTTGCATTGCTTTAAGCATAGTGGTTTGATCGCCGTCCACAACATGGTGTACGATTTGCTGGAAGAGCTCGCGAGGAAGGTTGGCCAGGGTGGCACAAGGTCGGCGTACGGCTGACCTAAGAACTCTGTCAGAAGGAGCAACAGTTGCTCTTTTCCGTGGCTTAGACTGGGTAGAGCTGGTCGAACGCTTTTTGGAATGTGGCGCCATGCTGGGTTTGGTGTATGGTCAGGTGAAGTGAAGTGAAGTAAGGTGAAGGGCCGGCCAGATTGGAGGACGTGGAGAAGGGTTGAGTGGACGAAGAGGAGGAAGAGAAAGAGGAAGAGGAAGAGACATGGCTGCGGGAGGGTTACATGGGCCATGGCGGGCTTGCTGTGATGATTGGGTGTTTAGCGGGGTGTTTAGCTGTAGTGATGGAGAGTCTGTGTTAGGACCCGACGCGTCCATCTGCTTCTTTGACGTGCGTTGTGACGTAACGCGCCTGCTTCTTGTGACTGACTGTGACTGTCGTCACCTGCGCTGCTGCTCCTTCCTCTTTAAAAGGCTCTTTCCCCCCCTCTCCACAACACCTACCTCACTTCCTCACTTCCTTCCCGCTTCTTGCCTTCCACAATCCGCACCTCCTTATCCGGCAACCGCCTCACTCCAGCATCATGCACGAAAACCTCTATCCCAAGGTTCTGGTCGCCATGAGCACCGTGACGTTTGTGCTCAGCGCCTGCATCATGGCCACCATCTCTCCGGTCGAGCGTTGGCTGAGGCTGCACCCCTGGCCCGACAGCCAGATCTCGGGGGGCCACAACAACCAGTACCGCCAGATTGGCGACGGCGGCTCCAAGTTCTATCTTTACCTCTGGTCCGCCGAGGTCGCCTGCTCCTCTGCCATGATGGGCTGCATCGTCTACCTCGTCCTGCTGGCCCACATCTGCTTCACCGGCTTCGACAAGCTGATCCGCAAGGTCCGCAACCCTACCGGCTTGGTAAGTCGTCCCACTCCAACCCATCGGCTTGTTTTGATATACGTGTAGCACTCTCAGGATGATGTCGCCCGCCGCCGTGAAGCCCGCCACGTAAGTCCCTGCTCTTCACCTCACAGGGTGCCTCCTTGCTCATTCGCTTCCAGCCATCGCTGAAGATGATCTTCTTCCACCCGCGCGTCATCATCAGCACCCACCTCCTGTTCACGGCCGCCATCGCCGTCATCGCTGCCTTGGGTCTCTACTTGTGCAACGCTACCTCGGACGTTTTCGACGAGACCAAAGCCGAAAAGGCACTTGACCTGGGCTCGTTTACGCTCGAGAGCTACACTTGCGAGCTCTTGCACTACTACGCCAGTAACAACGCCACCAAGGCACTTGAGTTCCACGACAAATGCCTTCTCATGAGGGCGGGTCGCTGGGTGACGCTCGCGACTGCCGTGGTGGCTGTCGTCGAGTTCATCTTCGGAGTTTGGGTGCTCGACCAAATCTCGCAGCCGGTTGAGGCGCAGTCAGAGCATCAGAGGGTCCGCGCCTGGCTCGAGCAACGTCAGCGCGACGACGGAAGCCACCTGGAGAGCAACGAGGACCAGCCCAACATTGAGCGTGTCAGGCACATGTTCTGAGGTGCTCGCTCGCTCTTCTTTGTGCGCAATGCGGGGGATCGCCGCGCAATGTATTTCCGGCAACTGCTTCTCGGTACAATGCTTTCCGTGCCGCCTGGCTAGTTCGGCAACACTTTGTGCGAGGGGAGCTTGAAAAGGACAGAAGGATTCACGGTTTTTGATAGAGGATACTTCACACTTCTTTCTTGTCTTTGCGCATACACAATCAACAAGGGAAATCTGGTCAGGTATTGGGCCAAACATCAGCAGCATGCTGCTTAGCAAAATCAAAGTAGTATTCCCACTCTTTTGTTTCTTGACGTCATGCACCGTGCTAGGCCAGACGTGTTGGAGGAACACAAGCTGCGACGCTTCCACTGAAGCCGCCTTCCCCGGTCCTTGGGAAGACAACATTTACGCACCCGCCTCCCGTACCATCCAGCCCAAGTCTATCCTGTCCCTTGCCAATGCCTCGGAAATCTCAACTTACCCCGGCCGCGCGGCACTCACGGCTAACGGCTCTGCTCTCGTTTTCGACTTTGGGATCGAAGTTGGCGGCATCATTCACCTGACCTACACCTCCACCGGCGGCGATGGCACTTCCACCGGCACGCTTGGCCTCGCCTTCAGCGAAGCCAAAAATTGGATCGGGCTGACGTCCGACTCCTCCAACGGCCTGTTCGAAGACGGCGACGGCGCCATCTACACAGCGCCCTTCACTGGCCATGGGAACCACAGCTACAGCATGCCTGACGAGAAGCTCCGCGGCGGCTTCCGCTACCTCACCCTATTCCTCCTGACAAACTCCACCACCGGCCCGGGCATCGAAATTGGCGGCATCAACCTTGAGATTTCTTTCCAGCCCACCTGGTCGAATCTCCGCGCGTACAGCGGGTACTTCCATAGTAGCGACGAGCTGCTGAACAGGATCTGGTACGCCGGTGCGTACACGCTGCAGACAAATGCCGTGCCTGTCGATACGGGGCGCGCGTGGCCTGGGGTGAGCGCCGGGTGGGCCAACAATGGGACACTTTCCAACGGCTCCACGGTGATTGTGGATGGCGCGAAGAGGGATCGTGCGGTGTGGCCAGGGGATATGGGCGTCGCGGTGCCGGCGGCATTTGTGAGTATCGGGGACTTGGAGAGCGTGAAGAACGCGCTTCAAGTTATGTATGATTATCAGGTATGTTTTGGTACCTTGACTGGCTAAGCTCGTCCCGTGCGCTAACCTGGGGAATAGGAAGCAGATGGAGCAATTCCTGAAGCTGGGCCACCGCTGCTGCAGAAAGGCAGTGATACCTATCACATGTGGACCATGATCGGCACGTACAACTACGTGCTCTACAGTGGAGACCTCGACTTTCTCCAGTACAACTGGGAGAGGTACCTCAAAGCAATGGACTACGTGTACGCCAAGGTCGACGAATCAGGCCTGCTAAACGTCACCGGCACCCGCGACTGGGCGCGTTGGCAGCAAGGCTGGAACAACACCGAGGCAAACATGATGTACGCATCGACCCCATCCCTTCCCCATCGCCCCCCTCACTGACCCCCAACCCCACAGCCTCTACCACACCCTCACCACCGCCTCCACCCTCGCCACCTGGCAATCCACCTCCTCCTCCAACCTCAGCACCACCTACCTCACCCGCGCCGCCTCCCTCCGCACCGCCATCAACACCTACACCTTCGACCCCACCACCTCCCTCTACCGCGACAACGCCACCCTCACCCCGCTCCACCCCCAAGACGCCAACGCCCTCTCCCTCTACTTCTCCATCGCCTCCCCCAACACCACCGCCGCCATCTCCACCGCCCTCACCACCACCTGGACCCCCCTCGGCGCCGAAACCCCCGAGCTCCCCGGCACCATCTCCCCCTTCATCTCATCCCTCGAGCTCCGCGCCCACTGCGCCGCCGCCCGCCCCGACCGCGCCCTCGAGCTCATCCGCCGCAGCTGGGGCTGGTACGCCAACCACCCGAACGGCACGGGCAGCACGGTGATTGAGGGCTATCGCACGGATGGGTCGTTTGGGTATAGGGGCGAGAGGGGGTATGGCGGCGATGCGAGCTATGTGAGCCATGCGCACGGGTGGAGCGCGGGGCCGACGAGCGTGCTGACCGAGTGCGTGGTGGGGTTGAGCGTGACGGGGTTGGAGGGGAGGGAGTGGCGGTTGGAGCCTGGGTGGGGGGATTTGGGGTGGGCGAGGGCGGGGTTTCGGACAGGGTTGGGGCGGTTTGAGGCGGGGTGGGTGAGGGGGGATAATGGGACGGTGGTGGAGTGGGAGGTGCCGGGGGGTACTGAGGGGGTGGTGATGGTGAGGGATTTAGGGGTGGTGGATGTGGGGGGTGTAAGGGTGGAGGTTGATGGGGTGGAGGTGGGGGATGGGGTCGAGGTGGTGGGGGGTGGGTCTGTGAGGGTGGAGGTGGTGGCGACGGGGGGGAGGTATCGGCTTGTTGTGTTTTGATTTGTTGCTTTGAGAGGCTATTGTGCTCGCTGGTTTGGTCTTGACTTTCTCTTTCTTTCAAGTTCACGTAGTCGAGACACATTCCGAGATATAAAGAGATAACATTGCCAACCTGATGGCCATCGAGAATATAAGGAAATACGAACACAAGAAAGGTTAGGCAGGCTCTGCCCAAAGGTCGCAAACTCCCAGCAGAAGAAAATCATCGACGTCCATCCCATTGAACCAAGCTTCTCGGAGAAGGGCTGAATCAAGTAGAATGACTTCAGCCAGTCCACCAAGCTGATCCATATCACACACCTTGAGTAAATATCGTTCCTGAGGGAAGTCCCGAGGAAAGGTAAGAACGTCCTCCCATAGCTCTTCCAGCGTTGTGCCATCCCCACGATGGACTTCTTCAAGTCGGTAGCCAGCTTTCTGGATTGCGGCAACCCATACACAGAACATATACGCATCCGTCCATGCGATATCTGTTGGAGTTTTTCCATCCATGTCGATAAAATTAACCGGTGCTCCAGACACTAATCCAAAAACCAAAGCGAAAAGACATGCATCCTGCAATGAATTGTCATCGGACAATTCAAATCTCACTACGACAGTTGAGAGAAATAAATGAAGCGCGCCCCTACCACAATGGCAGTCTACTGAAGTGGGTGACAACAATCCGTTTGCCTCAAGTATCTTAGAGATTCCAGTGATTGAATTAGAGTTGATCTTCGTAGATAAGCTCATAAGAACGGCCCCACCGACGACAATATCACAAAGGAATTCTCCCTCTGGATGAATTGCGTCCCATAGGATGTCCAGAGCTGGCTTGAGAAGATCATCTGCAACAATACTAGATGCACTAGCGTCCATCATTGCCTCTCGTATCTCAACAGGAAAGCTGGCAAAGAAGTTGGAAGCAATAACGCGGTCCCATAGAAGGGGGGAAATATCAGGTACGTGAGTGAGTACCAAGGCGAAAATTCGAGAGGTTCTGATGAGTTCGGCAGTAGAGTAAGCTAAGCTAGCATGTTCAAAGTCATCACCTGCCGATTGCAGTTCGTGGTATCCGGCTCCGTGCTGTAACAGAAGCTCGAACACCTCACAGTTCCTGTGCCTCACTGCTTCAGCCGCTAGCGAATGGCCATCCGAGGTTTGGTCGAAAGGGGAAGCCGAACGAGCATCAAAGAGTCTTCTGAGCTCCTGCCAGTTGTTGACGGCAACCGCTTCGAATGCTGGAGAAGTTTCAGGTACAATGTTCCAGACACGAATAACCGAAGGGACGCTTCGGTATCCACGGGTGGCAGCTTTGTTGAAAGCCGCTGATATTCCAGACGCGCAAAGTTCTGACGCTGGGCGGAATGAGATCGTGATGGAGTGGAAGTGTTTGGGTTCTGAACTATCTTCCTCGCCATCAAACCGCACGATTGTGATGTCCACAACGCCGAAAGGTGTTTTGTAACATCCAACCTCATATGAAGGCTGCGATTGCATTCGACGAGCCTCATACGATGCGTTGTTGGGAGATACTCTGTGCAATGCATACGGTGAAGCGACAATGTTCCCTTGCTGGCGAGCCCTTTGCATCGCCAGAGGGTCCTTTCCATCCGCTCTGAACCTTGCAGCCTTGGCGGAAACTTCGTGGCTTGCCGCAAGGACTGCCTCGAACTACTGTTGGACCCAAGAAGCTTCGGACTGCGAGATGTAGATTTTGGTTTGTGATTCGAGTGCAGGCAGGGTTTTCACAAGTTCCGAGCGCAGAAGCATCAACGGCAAGGTGGCGGAGTCGAGGTCGTTGCCCTCAAATATGAAGGTGTCTTCTGCAGTCTGGGTCAGACTCAGAGCGGCAATGCTTTCCGTGACGTTGGCTTCCATCTTTCCCAGTTTGGCCATGATCCGTGAAGTTGCCGAATTCTGTTGACGTGCTTGCTGCCTCCTGGACTGTTTGACGCCCTTCGATACAGATCTGATGTTGCCACGGGTCAATAGTGTTGCATTCGAAACCTCTGTTCGTAAAGTGGAGTGTTGCGCATTGGAATCCGTGGCGACCATGTCCAACTGGCGTCCAATCTCTGCCGTCCCAGCCTTGGTTGTATCCTGTACACCCACAAGTGCAGCATCAATGGATCCCATCTGCGCTCCATGGTCTTGGATGAATGTGTGCATCTCCGTTGAGACAGAATCGACTTTTTGCTCGATGGTATTGGCCGCCGTGTTGAGAACCGAAAAAGCCGCCTTGGAGTCCGAGGATGCTTTGACGGCGATAGCGTGCGTTTTCGTGATGTTCGTATGGATAGCAACATCGTTTTGCCTGCAGTATGTACGTAAGCGGATGCCCGTGATCTAATAATAGCCGGCTGCTTACCTTCCAGCCAAGGTCAAGGCTGAATTCAGCTCCGCTTTCAGCCTTGCCAGTGTGCGGCAGGACAACCCAATCTCTTCTTCATTCCAAATCCATCTAGAGCTTTTGCTGAACTTCCCAAACCAGCCATCTGATGCAGAACTGGTTGCTTCTTTGGCAGACTCCTGAATGAAGGCGAACTCCTTTTGACAGCGGTCGAGGAGCGCTTCGATCGCGGGATGACGTTCTTGCTGTTCTGAGGTAGAAGTGACTGTTCCAGATCACCGAGGAATATCCTGATTCTGGATATGTGGTCCTCGACGTCTTTGATCTCTTCGAGGAGCTGCTTTATCTGTTTTGGGGCGTGTTGAATCTTTACGAGCGTCTCATATACTTCTCGACCATATTTAAAGACGGTATCGGCAAGTCCGAGGACGGAAAAGGAGTTTGCAACAGTGGAGAAGGCCTCTGAAGGACTCATGACGCGAGTTGGGGAAGAAAGAATGGAAGTCCGAGGCTGGAGGTTGGTGTACCACGCTGAAGTGGGGTTATGTCAGCCTTCGCCTGGGCACCACACGACGTCGCACCACCACGAGCTTTGAGCCCGTCCAATCATAATATAGCCAGGAGGGAAACCATATCAGGGAATTCATGTCACACACATGCAGAATGCTTGAGCGGTCTACCTCATCCGATAAATCATGCCCTAATCATCGGAACCTTTCTTCATTGACCTCTTCCAGCACAGCCAATCGAAGAAATTAAATCAACGGCCAAAGGAAACCGGGCTATCAGATAGCAAAGACACTCGCCTTCAAGCTTCAGTTCGCCCACTTGATCGTTCCGCAGTGAGAGAAACAAAGAGGCCAGGATGCCTAGGGTCGCTAGGTAATACTTATATCTTTTTTGCTGGACCATCGGGATGCAAAGAGCATATGTTTTCCCATGGCCTCGCCCTTTGAACGCCGCACATGACCATCATGAAACCCCTGAATTCAATCAGTTAGTTTCAGGGCTACCCTCAGGTGTGAATCCGAATCCCCATCTCTTCGGAGAGCTGATAGGAGACAGCATCTCGGGCAGTCCATGCTTGGACGGGGGACGACTATAGCTCCTAGACGAAGCGCGGCTGCCGAGAAGCTCTTGCTCCTCGGGAGAAAGGTCGACGTAGTCGTAAGCGCCCCAAACCTCAAGGTACTTGGACAAGTCCTTCTGTCCGAACACGTCGCAAGCCACGCTCATGATCATATCGATGGTGGTGCGCGTGTTGGCGTTGGGATTCTTCGGAGAGGTGGCTAGCGACAGATACCGTTACTAAGTAATCAGGTGGAGAGCTCGTGTTATTACTTACGAGCATGCTCAGCAGCCTCGACCTGCTCGTCCTCGACCTCTTTCTCGATCTCTTTCTCGACCTCTTTCTCGACCTCTTTCTCAATTTCTTCCGCGACTCCTCTCTGGAATTCTTTCTCGACTTCGTCATTACTATCGTCACCTTCAAGTCTCATTCGCTCCTCAGCCGACATGGGTTCCAAGCCGAACGCCTCACGCTTGCTGAGATAGACCGGAAGGTCATCGACACGCTCTAAAAGGGCATTCTTCCTCATAATTAGCTGCTTCTGCTCCTCGAGCAACGACTTGAGACCGTCATAGTCTACATCCTCCGTCGTCTTCTCGACTGGCGCACAGTTCTCTGTCTTTTCTTTCTTCTTCTGCTCCTTCTTTGCGCGCTTCGGATCGGTGTCCACGTGCTCGAAGAATTCCTTGTCCTCGGCATAGTAGTGAGGCACTTTGTCCTCGAGTTCAGCAATGTGCTCTCTAGTGAAGGTGACGCGGACCATGAGAGCCCTCAAAGCCAACTCCCGAGTGATGCTTGCGTCGTCGCAGTAGATTGGAATGATCTCCGAGAGCCTGGCGAGTAGAGCGAAGATCCAGACACTGATGTTCTCCTCAACATCTTTGAAGCATTCGAGCTTGCGCTTGATGATGTCAAGCAGCTTTAGCACGCAGTAAGAGTTCATCTGGGCGACTTGTGCCGGAAGTGGGGGCTGCTCGAAAGCCTTCAGCCAATGCCGCACAGCCTTGCGCATTTGGTTCGCGTTTGAAAGGGGGAATTCAACCCAGTTGGACTTGTCGAGGGACTCCTTCTTGCCTGCAGGAGGATCTTTGGCCAGCAGCTCACGGAATGCGTTGAACCGCAGGAGAAGGCGGTTGCGGTACGCCTCTTGCGCGTCAACCCTATTCAATGTTAGTATGATCTCACTTGTTTTGGAATCTGAGTAGTGACCACTTGTCCTCGGAATACGATTCCTCGATAGATTTCTCATCTTCGAATGACCCCTGGTCGTCCACAATCTCATCACCTTGCGCAGCCTTATAGCCAGGTGGCATAACAGGACCGATTATGCGAGTGGGGGCAGCAAAGTATGCGCCCTCGGAATAGCAGCCGCGCATATCGCCTCGACCGGTTTCATAGAGATCAAGAGAGCCATCAGTGGTGGGGCGTCTGAAAGTTGATGGAAGACCGTTTGCTTCGTTCCTGTATACTCACCATCAGTCCTAGATCTGACGGTTGCTTGAGCGCGTAGCAAGAAACAGAGCAGGCTGCGTTGACCTGGAAGGAGAAGAGTGCAAGTCTCCAGCAGGTTAATATGGATGGCTGTTGCAAGGATGAAGAGCATTTGTACTGACCTGACTTGCTGAAGGTAGGCAAGCGCCTCTGGGTCGCCGTCCTTCTCTGAAGCCGCCGTATCCAGACCAGGAAAAGCACTGAATTGACCGAAGAGGAGGTCTCTGCGCTGATCATTGTCCTTGGTCTTGTTCTTCTTCTTGTGGCTCGCCTCATCCAAATTGGGTTGCGATTTGTAGACGGTGGTCCTCATCGGGGTGAAGTCGCCAAAGTGCGTAGCGGGCTCGTCGACAGGTGAGCCAGGTTCTTCGTTTCCAATGCCGTTGCCTTGCTCGTCGTCGTCGTCGTCGTCGCGCACGTTGTCGTTATGCGCATTCTCGCGGTTGACAGTTTGAACGGTCGCAACCTTGGGATCTTGAGATGTGGAGTTCTTAGTCGTTGGCTCGTCTTTTTTGCTAGCGGCACTGTTTTTGTCCCACTGACTCCAGTCAGCTCTGTGAGCGTGAGGCGGAACGATTTTGGTCGAGGGAGACGATACAGGACCGGGCGCAGCCGCAGGACGCGGCGGAGGGCCCTTTGAGAGAAGCGCAGAGTAGTTATCGGGACGTTGGCGCTTGTTGTACCGGGCGCCGTCAGTGGTCGTCGCCAGATTCCCTTTGGGCTTCTTCGCCGGCTCCATGGTGAGCGCGGTGGAATTCAAGTTGGCGGGTAGGTCGTACACGGAAGCCTGGGCGTGACTGTGAAGTGACGAAAGCTCGACGCGGGCCCCAGAAAGTTGCGCCCCGGCGATACTTAATCTTATCTCCGCCGCGCTGGCATGACTCGCGCACGTAAATAGGTGGTCACCACGCCTGTCCTGAGGAAGAGTCGAAAGTTGCAAGCGCCGGTCAGATTTTAATCAGGGATGTAGACCAGAAAAATAAGGGATAAAAACTGCAAAAGCTAATTCAACACCGATTGTAATACACGCGGGCTGGCAGAGAAACCTTCCCTTTCCCTTCCCACTTGCTGGGCAATACACACACTGGCTCCAATTAAACCCCACACCGATACCGAACGTTACCCAAATCCTTCACTTGCCAATTCAATTCTTGCCATCATTTTCCAACTGCTGCTCCAAACTCCCAAAAATGTCAACCTCTCCCTCCGCCGCTTGATCTTGTGCAGGGGCCGCTGGCGGTTCGGCTTCCGGGTGGGCTACCACGTCCACCTCCATCTTCTCCGGCTCATGTTGCTGCTCCGTCGGTTGCTCTTCCGGTTGCTCCGCCGGCTGCCCCGGGTCCTGCGGCTGTTCTGGAGCCGCCTCCTCTTCCATCTTTTCTGGCGTCTTCTCCTTGGCTGGCTCCTGAGACGTCTCCGCTATCTGTTCGGTCATATCCTGCGCTGGAGCCATGAGCTCATCCTGTGGTTCCTCCTTTGTTGCAGTCGTCTGCGGCGGAGTAGCCGATTTTTTCACTACAGGCGTAGGCGTCCGCGTTTGGCGTGCTGCCGAATTGTGACGGCTACTATTGCTGACTGCCGATGCGAGCGGGAGGTCGGGTGAACTTGAACGATCGCGGTCTCCAGATTCGGCACGTCTCTTCTTCGGGATGATCGGTTCGGGCGCAGCAGGCGGCGCTTCCGTGGTTGCAACAGGGGCTGACTCTCCTTCAGGCAGGACAGATGTAAGAGCGGTTTCGGAAGTGACTGGGGCGGCACCTGGAGTGGCCTGTTCTTCCGTCTTAGGCATGGGCGTGGTGCCACCGGGCGTAGGTGAACCCCCTTCTTCGCGGTTCTCGTCGTCATCATCCTCGCCCTCTGAGCCCTCTGAGCCCTCCTCATCATCTTCTCCTCCTTCAGCCATTGGAGTATCTCCTGGAGCAGGAGTGCCTTCCGTCTTAATGTTCGGATCGCCTGCCTGTTGCGTGCCGTCCGGATTGGTGGTCGTACCATTGGAACCCTCGCCGGGGGTAAACATGACCTTCTTACGGCCCCTCCCAGGTCCCTTCTTAGGCTTTCTGCGCGGCGGTGGTGGCCTACGTCTTGGAGGTGTTGGTTGGTTTGCAACGACAACACCTTCCGCATTGACGACGCCAACACCTTCTACGACAGTGCCAGGTGGGGCTTCTTCTGGGGCAGCTTCCTTCATTTCAGAATCCTCCTCGGCCACTTCTCCCTCCACTGTCTGGCCCTCGGGAACCAAGACTTTGTAAACGTGGACATTGCCGTCTGCATCAGTTTTCTTGACTTTCGTCTCGCGCATGGGCCCGCTGGGAACGGGTGCCCCGTTACTACCAGTTTGCCCAGAGTATGCCGATAGTAGCCCTTTTCGCCGTTTGGCAAGGTACTCTTGCTCGGGCTCTTCCTGGTGACGAGGAACCTGGCTCCACTTCTTGGTGACATAGCCTGTTTGTGTCTCTTTGGCTTCCTCTTCCTCCTCGCCCTTCTCCTTCTCCTCCTCTTCAGGTGGCGTTGGTAGCTTGTACAGCATTCCGGCACGTGCGGCTCTTAACAACGCCTGACTGTGATCAGGAAGAAGGTGCGAGTCCCGCGGCATTGGGGCTTCGGGCCAAGCATCCTTGCGCAAAGGTTGCTGGATTTGGTTAGCTGCCGGCCCAACGGTGGCCTCAGCCTGTCGCCATTGCCGGATGGGCAACCCTTCGAACACGTCATGGTCAACCTGGCCCCGGCCGGACCGGTTGCTTCGGCCACTGGGTCGGAACTGTCCCCAATGTTAGCAGCGATACTCCATTTGAAATGAAAGCGAAAGGCGGGCAGTGCATGATGAAGATAATCAGGCGAAGGGTCTAGCGTCTTCATTTGATTCCGGAGCATGGAATGCGAATGACCCCAGTCACTCTGCTAACTGTGGCCAGAACTATAAAGGGGGCTTCTCGCTTGATTTGAAATCGCAGAAGTTTGGGATTGGGAACATATGTCCACGTGTTTTCCTGAATGATGCCGTGCGAAATTGGGTCAGGCTCTTGAGGCCTAACAGCCGACTAGGCAATCGAATATGCGTGTAGGCATCCAGACATGCTGTTCTTGTCGCGGGGATAGGACGGGAAAATGTGGAATGTGGTAAGGGGAATTGATCGCCCCGTCATAGACAAAAGACAAATTGGAACCAGAGGGAGGGAAAGGAACAAGTGCTAGATTGTGATGCTGCGAAAGAGGCGAAGCGCGATGCATGAATGATCAGGCTACGTTGTTGAAAAGTGACCAATGCCACTCTGGTATGATCGAGCCCAAAAAGACAGAGACATGTTGGCATTCGATTATTCGACTTCATCACCATTGGAGTTCCTGGACAAGGTGCAGGTCGGGTCGGCCAGATCGTGGGGAATGGGAATGGGCGCGAGAGGGATAGGAAAGAGAAACGGAAGCACACTTGACTTACGGGAGCCATGATGGGTCACGCACACCACCAGGGTGAGTTGCCGTGCGATGGTGGGATGTGAGAGCGATGAATAGTGAACGTGGCGCGTGTGATGGGTGAGAGTGCTGCCGGGCAGGTGCAGTCGAACGCGACCGCTGCACGTGCTGTTGTTTCCAGTCGAGCCCGTGCACAAACCAATGACTAAGCACATCACGTTTTTGTCCTTGCCGAAGACGACCTCCTACAACCTTGTAAAGTTGCGAAGAGGGAGACGCGTCCCGGGAATCACAAGTGCTTTGTATTATCGCTGATGTACATGTATGCGCCTGCAAGCACTCTTCTATAGATACATTTTCAGCGGAGATTGATATCGAAATGCCCCGGGCCCTGTTTGGTGCCCTCCGCGCCCGTGAATTACAGAAATGCCGTTCCATCTAACACCAAGCAAACTAGTCCCAGCTGCACCACGCATGTTAGTTTTGTCTCTCAACGCAGCGTATCGACCGCCGGTACCGGCGGTGCTGGGCCAGTGCAAAACTCACCCTGTATCCTTTTGCCTGACGATCCCACCTGATCCGCCTGTCTGCTTGCCGGTCTTGCCGCCTTCTACTACTAACCGGTCGAGCTGGTAGAATTGACTGATGACGGTTTGCCTCTGTGATCCCGAATGTTAGCCATTAGTTCGTAGAGCAATAAACAGTCCAGCCTTGGCAACAATGACTCCGATCTTCTCCGCGGAGGATACAGCAGCGTCCGCCCACCGGTGTGGCAAAAGGTCAGCCAATGACAAGGACAACGCATTCCTCCTTCCGCGAGCCGGGACCATATCCTGGGAAAGTTTCGCGTAGCAAGTTGGGTTCGCCATGCAGAAACCCGCCAACATCCACCTCCAAGTAAATGCGCGATATTACCTACCTTCAGACTCTGCAGCTCCTTCAAGCCCTTCGATATCGCATCTTGTACCTCTCGCGAATCGCTCAGACGCTCGTTTGTGCGGAAGGAATCCTTGGTTCGGCGGATCGCGTATTCACGGAAGTTGTAGGCGGCGAACTGGCGGGACTGGCGGAGGAGCGAGCGGTACTGAAGAGCGATAAGAGATCAGCGGATATTGCAAATAGTGTGAGAATCCAGAGACAAGCAGTCCAAGGAAAACCGGACAGGGAAAGGACGATATATAAATGTGCGGACGCGCGCAGTTTGATGAGTGCGATGGGAAACACACACTGCGACGCGAGCAGCGATAGGCGACTCACCAATGACCGTGCCTGATATGCGGTATCTGCTGCAACTGCAGCCATAACGATAGAATGGCGCGTGGGGAAATTTGAAGCGTTGAAGGTGGAGAGGCGGGCGATGGCGGAGAGGCGTCGCTGGTTTATGTCATAGACAAATTGGAACCTAGCTGGTCCCCGTCGCAGGCGCATCCTCGGTACATACCGGGAATAGCGGCGGAGATAAGGGACCATGGACCTTGCACCTCGAAAATCAACACCTTCGCCCACAAACGCCCTTGATACTTTATCTGTTTATTTTGCTAATGTAGGTGTACTTTTACCGCGCATTTACACCATTGCGCTGAACTACCAGTAATTGGCTCTGTCAGCCTGATATCCTTGAAAAGCAAGCCTGAGAAGTCCATAGCCCCACCAACGCCAGAAATGCTCCCTAAAACATTGGCCACCCGCAAGCCCATAGCTTCGTTGTTTGTACAAGTACCGACACCGTGATCCTCTACTGCTTGAACTTCTGGTGGATCTGACGGATCTGCTCCTGAATGTTCGTGCCGTGCATCTGAGCCATCTGAGGCGCGTCGGCGTTAGCCTGTTGTCCGTCATAGCCAGTTGCCGCCCTCTTCCTCCTAGCCTCTTCTTCCGGAGAGATGCGCGCGCCGGTTGCCGGATCGAAGATATCGTCACGCTGACTAGCAAGACGCTTGAGGTTGTTGGCGACGTCTTGCGTGGAGAGGTTGCTGGTAGCAAAGCGAGCATCGGCCTTGGCCTTTTGCTCTTTCCACTGAGGGTCGAGGAGCTCAACTGGGATAACACATCAATACATGCAATAATTGAAGGGGATTGTGCTGACGTACCTCTCATGTGCTGCTCCAGCTCGTCGACATCGATCTGCTGCTTGCAGTTGGGGCACTGAGATTGGTGGACAGTCTTGCGCTTGGCTTGGGCTCTCGGCACGTAGTCACTCCTAATCTTCATTTGCGGCGGGCCAGCCTTGGCTGCAGCCTGTGCCTGCTGAGCCCTCTCCCTCTGTTCCTGCCTCTCGCGGATGAGACGCTCCTCCTCTTCCTCTTGTGCGCTGCGCTGCGGCGCATATTCGGTCGGGAAAGGTGCCTGGGGCTGAGTTGCGTACGGAAGGACGTGGGGCTGGGGCATTTGGACGGCCGGTGAAGGCTGGGTCCACGGAGAAAGGTCTTCGTCAGGCATTGCCTCTTCGATGCGCATGTTGTGGGGGCGAAGCGACATGGCGGCCTTCTGTTCGAGTGAGGCACTCTGCAGATCGTTGAGTGACGTCGGAGCGGGCAAATCCGTCTGCTCGTCAGCGTCGGTGAAGAGGACCGTCTCCACAACAACAAAGTCGTGCCAGTCAACCTCCGCGTAGGCAATGCGCTCCTTCTCGAGCTCCTCTTCCTGCTTCTGGCGCTGCGTCTCCTGGTGCTTGACCCACAGAGCACGGGCTTGCGCCTTTTCAAGCATGTTGTACTTGTTCGTAACGTTATCCTCCAGCTGAGCCTTGCGGGCCTCCTCCTCTTCGCCGGCAGACAGGAGCTCTTTGTATTGCTCCACCAAGCGGTTGAAGAACTGGTTCAGACTGTGCTGAGGGCGTAGGAAGTCAAACTGCGAGTTGCTGGCCTCCCTCTGGGCGAGCTGGGTGGTGAATGCGCGTCCATTCTTCGCCGTGAAGCGAGCGGTTAGTTTGACGACATCCAAATCCTGCGCATTGATGTTTGGCATACGTGCAGAGAAATGGAACTCAGGAGGCTCGACTGGGCCCGAAGGCTTGGCCGGCTGGATCGCGCCATCCTCACCAACGCGTCCACCAGCGGCGACTGCGGAGCCACGACCGGCCTTATTCTCGTCAATGCGCCACTGGAAGTAGTCGTAGTACGCGTCGCCTTCGAAGACGAACGAGAACTTGGAATTGTTCTTATGATTGAGGCGGAGGCGGTCTTGGAAGGCTCTGCCGTTGCGGGCGACGTAAGAAGCGGTCTTCTCAACAGTCTCGTGGAGTTCCTTGGGGGGCCGGATAACGTTCGGCGGCATCTTGCCCACCTCGAGCTCGGTCGCGGGGATGGGAGTCGCCATAGCGGACGTCGTGAGGCGATCTAAGTTGCGAAGGCAAACACGACACACACCGGGCTATGTCAGTGAGCGGGAGGGAGGTCAAGTTGAGGTGCGTCGGTAAGGTGGGTGTCGTTCGTTGTCGCACGCACGAGAGCGAGCGAAGGTAGCGCGGAGCTTGAGCGGCAGAACAAAACACGGGGTCACGTTGATCCGGTCCGAGCGGAGCGGAAGAATCTCGTCTGAATCTGTCCTGATGGGAGACTGGAAAGTAGGCAGGGAAGCATTAAGCCGGACACGCAGAATGTAGGCTTTAGGGTAGTTTACGTTTGGATCAATACTGCGGTTACGGATGGAGTGTCGCATGCCCGAGCGGAGAGTGTGGAACAGAGCTGGCGGCTGTCTTGGCAAACAGCGCGGGGGGCGCGGCAGCGTGCGGAGGAGCGGAGCGTGACAGGGTTCGGCTCAGGGGCCCCAATCGCATCCGGTGAAGGGCCAATGCTAGGATGCGGAGGTCTTTGCGGCATCGTTATGTTCAAACTATGCACGTATCTGTGCTCTAAAGTCCTGGCGGCGCTCTGCCCACTGCAGGCTGGATCTCAAGGACACGCTGCACGCTAGGAGCAGTTTGTGACGCGTCGGCGCCCGTCCCAACGAGGAGCGAAACAAGGCGGAGAGGCATGTGTCGGAATTCGAGAAGACGCAGATCATCGTACAGCTCATATCCTTCACATGCCGGTGGGCAGGATGCTGCCGGTATCCCGCCCCGCCGTGTGCGAGCCGCGGCGGCATAATTTGCTATTTTTGAGAGCTTGCGCAGTGGCCACATTTACATTGCGCGGCAAGGGAGATCGCCCAGCGAATCCCCTGGCCCTTCGAGAACTCCATCAACACTCGTCCCACCGCGGCCAGGTGTCTTCTTCGCCCTTCTCGTCATTCCTTCGCACCTTTTTCTCGCGGCCTCCACCTGCCGCTGCACCCATTATCCTCGCAATTGCTCGCCTGCGTTCCCACGCATCGCGCTGCTCACCTTTCGCCGTCCCCCATCAGCCCAGGCCAAGGCGTAGCATGCCTGTCGCGAATCAGTCTCAACTCTAGATTAACTCTGAGCATACTACGGCACACTCGCCATGGGCTCGGAAAAGACGCTGCTTCAGCAGCAACCCTCGCCGTACGGCGCTCGCGCCAAATCTCCTGCGCGCTCCAAGAATCAGCAGAAGCCCAAGACCAGCGATTACACCTCTGAGGGCGTCAAGGACAATGACATCTCCAAGCTGCCCGGTTCCGACTGGCGGCTGCTCGGCCTGCTTACGCTGGTCGCTGCCTGTGTGCGCCTCTTCCGCATCTACCAGCCTGGCAGCGTTGTCTTCGACGAGGTCCAGTAAGTTTATCTGCACCATTGCCAGAGAAATTCTCCGCATGCTGACAGGCGCCTCTCCTATAGCTTCGGCGGCTTTGCCACCAAGTACATCAAGGGCAAGTTCTTCATGGATGTTCACCCTCCGCTCGCGAAGCTCCTGATTACGCTGGCCGGATGGCTGGCCGGATTCGACGGCGAGTTCGATTTCAAAGATATTGGCAAGGATTACACTGAGCCCAAGGTTCCATACGTCGCCATGCGTCTTCTGCCCGCAATCCTGGGTGTTATGACGATTCCGACCATGTTCTTGACCCTGAAGGCTTATGGCACCCAGACCAACATTGCCGCTCTGGGTGCTGGTCTTCTGATCTTCGGTATGTCATTGCCCTGCTTATATATCTTTTAATTCCCGGAACACCTTCCACTGACTAAATTGCAGAGAATGGCTTCGTCACTCAATCCCGCCTTATCCTACTTGATTCGCCTCTGGTTATCTTCACCGCTTTCACGGCGCTCATGTGGACCCTTTTCACGAACCAGCACGAACAAGGACCTTCCCGGGCCTTCAAGCCTGCCTGGTGGGCCTACCTTGGGCTTACCGGCCTTGGTCTTGGTGCTACCGCTAGCGTCAAGTGGGTCGGTCTGTTCACAATTGCTTGGGTGGGGAGCTTGACTCTTGTCCAGCTGTGGGTTCTTCTGGGCGACTCGAAGAATGTTACTCCGGTGCGTTTACAACCAAGCTATGCGCCGCCTTCTGTATACTGACGTGTGACAGCGCTTGTGGTTCAAACACTTCTTTGCCCGTTTCTTCTGCCTGGTCATTGTCCCAATTGGCTTCTATGTCGGCATGTTTGCGATCCACTTCCTCTGCCTGGTCAACCCGGGTGACGGTGACGGCTTCATGTCGTCGGAATTCCAGGCTACCCTCAACAACAAGGGCATGGCCGACGTTGCAGCCGATGTCGCTTTTGGTAGCAGGATCAGCCTCCGCCACCACAACACCCAGGGCGGTTATCTCCACTCTCACGCCCACATGTATCCCACCGGAAGCAACCAGCAGCAGATTACCCTATACCCCCACAAGGACGAGAATAACGTCTGGCTTCTTGAGAACCAGACTCAGCCTATCCTTCACGACAACACGACGATTCCTGGACCCGCTGCCTGGGATGGCCTGGACGCTGCTTGGATCGAGGATGGTGCTGTTCTCAAGCTTTACCACATAACGACGGATCGCCGTCTCCACTCCCATGACGTTCGCCCCCCAGTCTCCGAGGCTGATTGGCAAAACGAGGTTTCTGCATATGGTTACGAAGGATTTGAAGGTGACGCCAATGATCTGTTCAAGGTCGAAATCGTTCCGTGGTTGTCCGACGGAGACAAGGCCAAGAAGCGCGTTCGCACTATTGAGACCAAGTTCAAGCTTGTCCACATCATGACCGGGTGCACTCTCTTCTCGCACAAGGTCAAGCTTCCTGACTGGGGTTACGAGCAGCAAGAGGTTACTTGTGCTCGTGGCGGTACTCTTCCCAACAGTGTCTGGTACATCGAGTCGAACGAACACCCCAAGCTTGGCGCCGATGCTGAGAAGGTCAACTACAAGAACCCTGGTTTCTTTGGCAAATTCTGGGAACTCCAGAAGGTCATGTGGAAAACAAACGCCGGCCTGACTGAGTCTCACGCATGGGACTCACGCCCTCCATCTTGGCCCCTCCTCAAGCGTGGTATCAACTTCTGGGGTCAAAACCACCGCCAGATCTACCTCATCGGTAACCCCCTTATTTGGTGGTCTTCGACTCTCGCGGTTGTTGCATACCTCGCTGTCAAGGGCTTCGCTGTGATTCGTTGGCAACGTGGCTTCCAGGACTACAGCAATGTCACGTTCAAGCGCTTCGACTACGAGGTTGGAATGACGCTGCTTGGCTGGTTCTTCCACTACTTCCCGTTCTACCTGATGCAGCGTCAGCTCTTCTTGCATCACTACTTCCCGGCTCTGTACTTTGCCATCATGGGTCTTTGCCAGATCTACGATTTCGTAACGAACCGCTTCTCCGGTCTTGGCCTTAGACAGCGCCCTGTCATTGGACAGGCTGGAGCTGTCATCTTCCTGGCCGCGGCCATCACCGTTTTCACCGTGTACGCTCCTCTTGCATATGGCAATGCCTGGACCCAGGATCAATGCAAGACGGCAAAGCTGTTCGACAAATGGGATTGGGATTGCAACACCTTCCACACTTCTGTAAGTATATTTCGCAGATGACTTGGTGGATATTTTCTAACGGGAGGACTTAGTATGATCAATATGGACCGCTGTGGGTGTCGAAGCCCGCGGGCTCCCCTGTTGCAGACGCACCGAATGTTCAAGCAGAGCCGCCCAAGCAGCAGAAGGTCACGCCGCAAGCGGAGAACCCTAACATTGTCGCGCGTGAGGAGAAGGTTGAGTACCGCGACGAGGCAGGCAACATACTTGATGAAGAGGCAGTGAAGTCTCTCGAGGGCAAGGTCAGCTTCAAGACTCGCTACGAGACACGGACGCGCATGGTGGATGCTCAAGGCAACGAGATTGAGGCCGAAGGTGTTGCTCCGCCTCACCCCGACGTCGAGGGCCAGAACCCTGAGACGGCAGAGTTGGCGGAAGACGAGGCCAGCCGCGAGCCGCCGGTCGTGTCTGCTAGCGAGGACGAGGCCAAGGAGGCAAGTGCTGAGGGCAAGGAGAAGAAGGGGGCTCCCAGGCCTGCAAGCGAGGCGAAGGAGGCGACCAAGCAGTAACAAGCTATAATGACACGTGGGGGAGGGGTTGATAAGCTTTTCTTGTTTTAGGCCGCGTCGGGAGGGTCCGGTGCGGTTGCGATGACGAACACGGTTTTCCGCCTTCTTTACCCCCGCAATTTCCGTTGTGTTGTAAGATAGTCTGGGTTGGGAGCAGTAGGCAAGGCGTCTTGATTGGTCTTACTTGCTCAGTATATCTCAGATAAAATGGATGCAGAATTTGTCCAACCAGCGCCAATGGCCAAGCCACGGGTATATGTATGGGCCCTATGTTAATGCAGCTGCCTCTTCAGGAAAGGTTTCCCTGCTTGGCGCTAAGCGGGACCTGGCATCTCGTTAATCCACTCATCTGATTCGCATCATCCCCGGATTACACTAATGAAGCTGCCGGACCTCACCGACGCTGTAGAACATCGCTATCAGCCCATGCTCCGTGCGCCAATGGGTCGCCTTTTATATATAAGCTCGCCGAAGTCGCCTTGCGCAGTACCCTTCACGTCGCGCCATCCGCTCCACCTGAAGATAATCAACAAAAGGAAAAAAAGCACCATGGCCCGCACGCTCCTCCTCACCGCCCTGCATCTGCTCCCTGCAGCCCACGCTTGGGGCACGCTCGGCCACGAGACGGTGGCCTTCATCGCGCAGAACTTCGTGAGCGACGACACCAAGACCTGGGCCCAGGACATCCTCGACGACACCTCTTCGAGCTACCTCGCCAGCGTCGCCACCTGGGCCGACAGCTACAGGTACACCACCGAGGGTGCCTTCTCGGCCGAGTATCATTACATCGATGCCAATGATAATCCGCCGGACTCGTGCAACGTCGAGCTGGAGCGCGATTGCCCGGATAGCGGGTGCATTGTTAGCGCTATTGCGAATTATGTGCGTCAAGAGAAGATTCGATGCTGGAAAGCTTGTCATTCTTTGGAAACTTTGGTGCTGATTCGTTGCCAGACCTCCCGTGTTCAGTCCTCCAGTGTGTCCACCACAGAGAAGCAGAAGGCGCTGAAGTGGGTCATACACGTATGTTTCCATACCTATATCTCAATAAACCTTTTAAGCTGAGCTTGTACGCCATAGTTTGTGGGCGATATCCACCAGCCGCTCCATGACGAGGCGCTCGAGGTGGGTGGTAACAATATTGATGTCACATAGTGAGGCCTCCCCAAGCTCCACCATGAAGACTCAACCCACTAATACCTCTCAGCGACGGCGAGTCTCGCAACCTGCACTCGGTCTGGGATTCGTATCTGGCGGAGCAGCTCGTCGGCGGCTATGCCCTCGCCGATGCGAAGTCCTGGGCTACTACGCTGACTACCGCTATCAATTCCGGCGACTATCAGTCGGCCAGCTCCGGCTGGCTCGACGGCATCGACGTCGACGACGCCGAAGCCTCTGCGCTCGTCTGGGCCAAAGACACCAACGCCTATGTCTGTTCGACCGTCATCCCCGACGGCGTAGCCGCGGTTGAGACGGGGGATTTGAGCGGCGAGTACTACGACAACAGCATCGACGTGGTCAAAGAGCAGGTGGCCAAGGGTGAGTCAACAATCCCCTGCCCAAGGTTGCTTCCTTAGTACGTGGAACTGGGTTAACTGACCATCTGGGTGGCCAGCGGGCTACCGCCTCGCGGCTTGGCTCGACCTCATCGCGACTGGTGAGACTGGCCTCGCGAAGCTCAAGAAGCGCGATATGTCGGCTAAGGTTGAGGACTATGTTTTCCCGCCGGCGGAGTGGGCGCGTCGTGATAATAGCGCGGAGCGCCAGAAGCATAAGAGGCATGCTATTGGCTGCACTTGTTAGGTGCATTTTGACGATTCTGTACATGTTGGCTGGGCTTGGTGGGCGGTGGTAAGGATGTACCTTTTATGAATGGTCATGCTGGGGTATGTTGGATGAATTTTTGACGTCCCCTATTGAGCTTTTGACTCACTCCCCGGATTGGAGTCTCGCAGTATCACCGGCATTAGGGTCAGTTATGAGTATCTACATCAGCGACACCGGCGAAGAAGGCCTCCTAAAACAGATCAATGCGCAAAATCATTTGCTTTGAGGAAATTTCAGCAAGCTCATACGGAGCTGAAGTCTTCGTCCGGACTACAACATTTGTTGAATACTCTGCCTTAGTCGGCCGGATGGAGGCTTCAGCTCCACCCGAATGAAGCCATAGATCTACTGCCTTGACGACTGAAACTTCGCAATTCTCTTATAGGGCACGAAAATCGTCTCGGAACTTGATGCCATCTTGGCTGCTGTAAAAGTTCCTGTTCCATTGCTCTTTTGCTCGGGCACCGGTGATCAAAGATCTTCACTAAGGCTTCCTGGCTGTGGAGAATAATGTCAACGTCGAAAGGTGTATCAAGATTCCTGTTTACACTTACTAACAACCTTGCTGTCACTTCCACGAAGTCTCCTTCCCGCTCAATTTGTGCCCTTGCTACGGCGGCCTCCCGCTCCGCGGCCTCCCTGATGGTTTTCTGTTGTGGGCAGGCTGGAAGACTGGAAGTCGACTCCTGAATATATGCGATGCGTTGGTCCATTCTCGACAGCAGTGCTTGTTGTTTCTGTAGTAAGGGAACTTAATGTAAATAACCATGTCTGAAGCGCTGGAGTGATGGGGATATTACCTTTTCAGCAAGTTCGCGGATTGCCTGGACAGCACGCCTCTTGTAGTTTTCGAGTTCTCTGTTGCGCTGGTTTGTGATGTCCGTGTCCTGGGAAAGACCGAGACTATCTACAAGGTTCACACCGGGGATAATGTACTCGCGGGAGACCTCACCGTAGAGCCGAGACACTTCGAACACGACACTGAAGTAGCCGCGCACCATGAGGGTCGTGTTCAGAAGCACCTTTGCATATCAACTTGGAGAACAAAACTCTAGCATCTGGAGCAGCTTACCTGCTTTTGGAAGTCTCGGTAAGTGATACCGGAAATGACTCCCATGTCGTCCCGGTCAACGCCAGAGTCCAGGGTCTCCAACAGATCTCTGCATGGTCCACGGGCTGCAAACTCAACCATGGCGGAGATGCCCTGGAAGAAGCGCAGCAGCTGCGTAATCTGCTCTTTGAGCCCAGAAAGAGCGCTGATTGACGCGCGAAGAATACGGACAATTTCCTCCTGTGATGGATCAGCCCACCCAGCCATGAAAGGAAATCTAGGTGCATCCACTTACGAGGGTGACGTTTTCAGCTTGCAGCTTCCCGATTGCGAGTTGGATGTCAGAGATCCTTTCCAGGTTTTTGTTGAGCCTTGTCACGCTTGCGTCATATGCGTCTCTCTGAACTTGCAAATTTGATGTTGTGGATTCGAACGCGGCAGAGGCTCTCTCCAGCTGAGACCGAACTACAAGGGAATTAGCTTCTTGTCGCTTCCACTGAGCATAGACGCAGTCACATACCCACTGACTGGCTCATGGAACGGCGAGATGCGTGGTCTTTCAGATTTGGCGGTCTCTGTGGACTGTTAGTTGGCCAATCACTTATTCTTGCTGTTTTAAACCTACAGCACCAGCAGCCAAGCCTGCTAAACTATCTTTCCGAGCTTTCAATGAGGTGGCTCTGTTTTGCAAGCTGGTGACTTTCT
Organism: Dothiorella sarmentorum; assembly: GCA_023082095.1. Lineage (NCBI taxonomy): Eukaryota > Fungi > Ascomycota > Dothideomycetes > Botryosphaeriales > Botryosphaeriaceae > Dothiorella > Dothiorella sarmentorum. Next base: position 51,012 of record JAJMVL010000128.1, read on the forward strand.
TTTGCCACGTTTGTCTAGCTGCCGGAATCCTTGGTCCGGAAATCTCACGTTGAGCCTTTGTGGCCTTGTCTATTTCATCAATGAGCTAGGCTATTGTCAGCTCCGGCTTTTGTATATATGGTCGGGGATTGAATACCTCGAGGGCTTCGTGCACGATCCGTTTTGTGTCGTAAGAGAAGGACCCCGGCGTCGCGTTGCTTGTAAGATCCTGATCAATGATCTGGAAGAATGTGCGCGTATTCCCGGGACTGTGACGCAAGACTGTTCCGTCTTCTTGAGAGGCTTCGCCAACACCGTTGTTCGTGAGGCTGAAAAGAAGCGCCAGGTAAGACTGCAGATTGTCCAGGTGCACCAGGGCCGGATCGTCGCTCCGGTTCGCAAGCTGAGGACTCGGAGTCGAGTAAGAGGGTCCAGTCTCCTCATAGCCTTCGTGGACGAGGCCAGTTTTCACGGCTCTTAAAATGGAATGTCCAAGTTCCACGTATTTGTGTGGCGAGAGTGCTGTCACCAAAGCACCTCCGATGGTGAAGACGCTTTGGCTTAGCCCATCAACCACGCTCATGCCGACGGCATCCCAACCTGGAAGTTCCATGTCAGTAAACCACAAGTTGGCAGCAAGCTCACAGGACTGTTACCCGAGGGAATGTTTTTGGATGCTTGTTTGAATGCCTCCTCGGCAAGCATCATCCTCCGTTGAGCTTCTTTCACAGCTTCATCTTTGGTGTGTTGTTCGTCTTCTGCAAACTTCTTGCGGATCCTTTGTGACTGAACGTGATCTTGGTTATCATGACGCTTGGTAATGGTATCGTCTGTCCGCGAATCAGTCGGTTGTTCTCGGATGCAGTATCTAATCGCGTACGTTCAGACTCTGTGGCAACTTGGCTCAGCTCTTGCGCGATGTCAAGCCAATGCTCAAACTCTGACTCGATTGCTTGAAGGTGACCCTCGCACTCTCCGACAGACGCCTTGAGAGAGTTCATGCATCCAGGAAGGGTTCTTCTGGCGCTTGACTCATCGTTCAGCGCATCTATGATCCTGTTGACCTGTGCCGGACCGGTCAGCTACTAGGGTGGGTGTCGCACGTGCCAGGGGACTCACAGCTCCCGTTTCTGAGAAAAGATATCTCGAGTGCATCACCAACTTATCCATTCGGGTCTCGGTTTCCAGGAATGTCTTGCGGCCGGTATCGACAAGGTACACCAGGTTCGCTTGCAGGGATTCATATCTACAATTTCTTCAGCTACCGACCACGTCCCGCTAAATGGCGTTCCGAGGCTTACTGGAGATGAGTGAAGCCATTCACTGGGCGCTTCAGCTTGAGTCCTGCTGCCGTGGGAGATGACGCCACGACTTGGCAAGCCCCGACAAAACTCAGAGCCAGAGGCGCGGCACTGAGAAGGGTTCCCCAGTTGTGGTTTCGGATGAGACTGTCAGATATCTCCTGCGAGAACTGGGCAGCAGTACGCCTCTCCTCTCGTCTCATCAACTGTTCGTACGCCTCCATGTCTGTATTCATTTTGCCTTTTGGTGCGGAGGTTGTGAGAGTGGTGAATATGCGGGGTCTTAAGTTTCGGGAAGATCTGCTCCAGTTGGGTATGCGCAGGGACTACATAGGCGAGACGGGCATGGGACCAAAGCCATCTCTCTATGAAGTTAAACAGTTGATCTTAGGTTTCATGTCATGCGTTGTCCCGTTCAGCCCCTATGGCGGCGGGTATGGCCTTGGCCAATCATGATGTGATGTGCCGATACGCGAAACATTGCAAGGACATGGGAGCTGGAACGTCCATGCGGCTTTCCCAAGGCTCTCTCCGCTATGGCTGCCAGGTCCTAGACATGATTTCGCAGCCACGGCTACCTGCAGATGAAAAACCCGCAAAGAGGCGGTGAGCAGATGAGGACACGTCTGCAAACCCCGAAAACTGGCATTGGCTTCTCCAATGACAGATGGCGCACCTGGTTTTTGCTTGAGAAGCACAGTGCGCTCGCGGCGGGTGAACAGCGCATTGGGTTCTAGCACCTGGTGTCAAGAGTTGATGGTTCAATGGGGGTCTGTTCGCCGCGGTGGGGCCATGGTTTCAATAGTCGTCGATCATGCCACATGATTACCTACGTGTACAAAGGGGTTGCGTCCAGCTTGATGTACAGCTCAGCGCCGCAGTCTTGACTTCTTGGTCCAGATAGCCACTTTCCAATCACCGGCGTCGATCGCCGAGGATTCCCTACGAGGTTCGCTTACCAAAATGTCCTTCACCATCTCGTCACACAAAATAGCCATCTCTCCCGACTCCATTTTATCAGCCCAGTGCAGACGGTGCAACGGAGAATGGCAAGAATCCTCCATCCGCCTCAACGACTTCCTGGGAAATGAAGATGGCTCTTTTTTGCTCGGGGACCGGGACTTTTCCAAGACGGCCAAAGACATCAAAGTGGAACAATCCAACGATTCTTCAGTACTCCACGCAAATTTGAGAAAAAGAGATTGGAGCTGGCAGGAGGCCACCATTGATCTTGACACATTCATAACCAACAAAGACGGCGAGTTGTGTTTGTACGTGTCCCTGCGGCTTGCCGCTCTGCATCTGGACTCGCTAACGACATGCATCAACAGGGAGACTGACGTTTTCATATCAACAATCGGAAATAACGTCACTCAAGAGTTGCAAACGCTGGTCAACAAATGCGAAAGCTCAGCCCGGGACCTGCAGGCAAGCATTCGCAGCAGCATCACCGAGGGAGCATGTACAGCCATATCATCCATCACTTGTGCTTTTCAGGGCATCGAAGACACGCAGTATGCGCTCAGAGACGGCAGAGTGGATGTAACTGAAACTATCTCACACCAAGCCGTCCACATAAACTCTCTCTTTTCCACCAGCATCTTGCAATGGACCCAAGTGGAGAATGCCGTGGCCATTGGGAGCCAAAAAGCAAAAGAATTCCAGCACACTCAACTGCATGATGCTACCAGGGAGATCGAGCAGACCGAGCAGAAAATCGTACTCGAGATTACAGAAACGGAATTGAGGAAATCGAGGATCGAGGATCAAGTCGATTCACTGCAGACGCAGATTGACCTGCATGAAGAGGCCCAGTCATCTGCCAAAGAGCAAGCCGACGCAGCCAATGGTCGGACCATTGGCTTCTCCATTGTGAGCAAACCCAAACAGCCCCCACTTCTTGATCCAACGCTGACTCCCACAGGCCTCGGTGATTTTGCCATTTATCTTCATCCCCTTGGCGGTGTAATTATACCTTCACTTTCGTTTCGTGACCACACGCTGACTGAACCCCACAGCGTGGCCTCCAACGAGCGGGAGGAGTGGGGTCGAAAACGAGACGACTTTCAAGAGAAGATCAGCGAAGCAAGAAGCACCCAAGAAAAGCAAAGGGCACTTTTAAGCCGTTTGGAGAAGGCGGATCAAGCAGCAAAGGCCAGCAAGGAAAAATGCCTCATCCTGCGGCAACAGACGGACAAACTTACCACGGACCTCCAGTTCTTCGAAACCGGCATCCACGAGCTCAAGAAGAACATGACGTTCTTTTCCCAGCACCTCAGGGCAGCCGAGACGAGCGCTGTCACGGCGTTCCAATACAGCCAGACGCTGGAAGAAGGACGCGCTATTCTCAACGATGCTTTACGCCTGCGATCGGAATTCCTGTCCGACAAACTCGACCGTCTGCTGGAGATGTAGGAGAGGAGGGCGTGAGGCTTTTCTGAACGCACAGAGACACTCCAAGTAAAAAGAGAAAAAGAAAGGACGGATTGCCGAGCCAAAACGGTTTTCGTTGAAAGGAGAGCATGCTGAGAGGAATATCGTTTACATGGATCCTCAGTTCCCCTGGCGTCAGTTCGGCGAGTGTTGCAATACACCTATGGAGCCGAAAGCTGTCATCCGGACATGTTTGACATATTCTCCGGTAGCGCTTATGCAAACGACCGCCTCACGTGGGGGGGGGGGGGGGGGGGGGGGGGGGGGGGGGGGGGGGGGGGGGGGGGGGGGGGGGGGG
>JAJMVL010000128.1:55032-104115 GCA_023082095.1 Dothiorella sarmentorum
AACGTGTAATCCGGCCATGTTTTTCATATTATCCGGTTTCGCTTTTGCAAACCTCCGCCACAACCCCCCCCCCCCCCCCCCCCCCCACGCGTGGAACACAATCACAGGAGGAAAAGGGGAAAAGGCCAAAGGAATAAGGCACATGATTACCGAAAATCAGATGATGTCAAAATGACGCTCTTTCATCTCCGCAAATCCCGCGCCAAGGCCATGAGAGAGAAAAAATCAGGAGACGGAGCAAAGCTGGAATGAGGATGGTCTGTATGTAACGGAAGATGAGCTCACTATCAGTGCGCACTGCGACATTTGTTGGTTGTTCAAGCGTTTATGCTTCTTGAGGATCTACAGCGATTGGAGAAGATCTTCAGCCGCACTGAACAAGCGGCGCTGGGGAAGGGGTCCACCAAGAGCGCGGACGTCGATCAGGCCACTGCGGAGGAGGCAAACGAGCTGTTACCGCATGTGGGCGTCCTTGAAGCACGGATACTCGATGCGAAGCGAGGCGCGCGGCGGTGCTGTTGGTGTGGAAGCCGATGCAGAAGAGCGGTTTCAGACGGTAGTTGCGAAAAATCAGCGTTTGGATGACTTACGCCTGATGGTAAAAGAACATTGCATTTTTCATTCTTCTATCCATCGAAGAATCGTTCCATTTGGCCATACTTACCTCGCTTTCTTTGCATCGAGTAGGGCCCGAGAAAAACACAGACTGCCAGCGTGCAGGCTCCCACTGCTAGGCTTGCTCACGGCGCCTTCACATCTTCAGTATCCCTCTCTTTGAGCTCCCACACCGTCTTGCTTCTCCGGATCTTGCCCGCAGGTGTTCTCCTATACTTATGAACTTGATACATATTTCCAGGCTCTTCTACTTCGACGCAGACGCACAGGAGTAGACTTACCTTATCGAATGCGGTCCATTGATGCCGAAGGAGGACAAAAATCTTAACCTGAGACGACTTCGGGAGGTAAAGAAGATGATGCCCCGACACAACACAGTGTCAGATACCCACCCACCCAGGCTTTTGTTTTTGGCAGTGAGCAGCCTTGACTCGTTGGTTTAGTTTGTGATGGTGAAGGCACAGCCCACGGACTAGCTGACGGACGGATGGCCCACGCCGCAACTTGCGAACCGACGGGCCTAAAGGCCGGAGGATATGCATAGTTGGGGCAGACCACCAGTCGGAGAGCAGGCACAGCGTAGAACTGGCAGAAGGAAGCGACGGGCCCAGCTGACGGACCACACACGTAACTTGCGAACAGACGGGCGCTGAGGCCGGAGTGTCTGCACAGCGACGGGAGTGATCGGAGAACAGGCACAGCACCGAGGAAGCGACGGGCGAGCTGACGCGACGGAGCACCTACACCCGCAACTTGCGACCGACGGGCGCAAAGGCCGGAGGATCTGCACAGTTGGGGCAGGCGGACGGTCGGGAGAGCAGGCACAGCACCGGGGGCAGGGGCAGATGGATGTGGGGTGTGCAGAGGGAGGAAGTTGTCGCGAGAAGAGAAGGATGGATGGAGTGCTGGCTTGGTTAGTGTTGGATGAGTGACTTCTGGCTCGTGTTACGAGTTAGCGTATATCCCCAGTGTTAGCTCTCGCGGCTTGGCAGTCATGCCTGAGTTCCTCAAAAATTGGAGTAGTCTTGACGAAAGGTGAATGAGTGGTGGTGACTGGGGATGCGCGGTGCCTGGTCTGTGCGGAATATTCACGTGATAATTTCCTCGGATAAACATTTTATCCGCGCGCGTCTTGGCAAAATCGGGTATCTCCCAGCCTCCGCCTCGTCGCGTCAACCGCAACACCTCCATCTCGCCATCCATCATATACCGCCTCCACCACAGATACAACCATCACCAGTCGCATGCTTGAGGATTCCTGGCGCTCATCGTTCCGACCGCGTATCAGCCCTTGCTTGTGTGGTAGCACTTCGCACGAACTGCTCCAGACGCGTAGCAGCACCTCGTGTCCTTCCTGACGCGCGCTGCTCCGTCTGCGTAGTAGTGTACTGCGCCGCTACCCCAGCGCTACCTGTTCCGGTCGTGTGACAACCTCGCCTCGGCAATCCTCAGGCTGCGGTGCGCGTCCTTTCCTGTCCATCGTGGCCAGGATCGTATACGACGGAGTCAGGGCTGCTCCTAGGCAGAAGCGCTCGAAAAGCCCGGGCGGGCGGGTTTCCCACTGATTCGTGGGGGAGTCGTTGTCTCGACAAAAGTATTTCCCTATAACTGACCCTGAGCTCTAGGTTTCCTCCAGCTGTCGACAAATTCACGATGGAGTCTCGAGAGGCCAAGATCAACAAGGCGCTGGGGGTAGATTTTCAATGGGTTGTTGCGGACCGGGTCATCGCGGCGTGGGAGGATGAGGGGCAGGCCCACGATGTTCACTACCTTGGTCGACTGTCATCTCACAATAGAAAGGCTGAATTTTCCCTTATGCTTGGCCATCTTCCAGAGGAGGAAAATGTTTCTTTACTGCTATTCCATCTACCTCTCCGTGTCCGCGCCGGCAGTGCGTCCAAGCCGATCGATCTCTTTGTCGTTATCCCGGTTGAATCTTTCCATTCCGCATCTCCGCTCAGCGTTGGCGCCGCCACGGCCTCAGAAATCCCCGAGCCGCACCTCGATGCGATCAAGTCAGCTGGCCTAGACAATTGCCCGAATGTCCTGCGCGTCCAATTCAACCTCAAAGAGCCTGGCTACGTGATGATGCCCAGAATGAAAGTCAAGAGCGCGTTGGTCGGAACGCCACGGGAACTCCTCCTCAATCTGCGGTCTCTATCCCGCGCCTTGAGCTTCAACGTTTATCTCAAGCGCAACACGTACTCCCAGGTCGCTCTCGCCAACTTCAGCTCAGCTGTCCTCCAAGGCGATGCCCGTACGCCCGCACTCCGTCTGAAATCCATGTACCTGGGCCGCGGCGCGAAGCGGGACGCATGGGACCTCTTTGGCCTCAACGCCAGCGACACGCCTACAAAGGCGGTCAACCCACTAGCCGCAAAGGCCCTCGAAAGCGATCGTGAGGATGGTGCTCCTCCCCCGCCATACGAACAGGCAGTGCAAACGCCCACCCCATCGCCAGAAAAGCCTGAACAGGAAGCAGTGACAAGCAACCATGGAGAAGAGCAAGAAGAGGAGAATGATGAAGAACCCCGCGCACCAAACGTGCTTGTGCGGGGTAGCGTATCTCCCATCGAAGAAGAGAACGTCGCCGAACCCCGTACACCAAACGCCCTGGTACGCGATGGCGTCTCCTTCGTCTCAGAAACGCCTCCCCCAGCACCAGCAGCCCATCCCGCGCCGCAGCAAATCCCCCAAAAACGCGCCTTCGCCGACGCCGAGAGCCCCACCGCATCCGACACGGAAGCCGAAGAAACCCGCAAACGCGCCTCGAAGACCTTCCTGCCCCTCTTCGCCTCCTCCTCCTCCCTCATCCCCGGCTCCCCTCCCCTGCTCGAGCAGCGCCGCCCGCACAGCATCTCGTCGCAGGCACCCAACACCCCTCCTCCTCCCCGCCAGCACCCCACCCCTGCGCACAGCAGCATCGAACCAACCCCGCCGCCGCCGTCTCCGCCTCAGCACGACTCCTTACCGACGGAGACCCTGCTGCGCGAAATCGCCACGTGGCTGCAGGACGGCTGGGTGGTGGACGCGCACGCGCACCAGAAGCTGCTGCTCCCGCTGCTGGCGCTGGGGTACCAGGCGCGGCGGCGCGACGTGGCGGCGTTTGATCTGGTCAAGGGGCGGTGCACGGCGTTGTTGTATGTTAGGATTGCTGCTGCTGCTGCTGCTTGTAACAACGACCGGGATGCGGCGGCGACGGCGGCGACGGCTTGCGAGGATGTGGACTTGGATGTGGAGGAAGATTTGGCGCGGTTGGTTGCTTGGGCGAATGGGGCGGTGTTTCGGGGGGCGGAGAGCGTGTTGAGGGAGGAGACGATGGTGCTGGGGAAGGTGGCGGCGAGGGTGTGTGAGGGAGGTGGCGCTGCGGGTGCTACTAGGGGAGAGTATTGGCGGCAGAGGGCGCTGTGGGTGGCGAGTGTTTTTGTGTGTTTTGGGGCTGTGAGGGATGTTGATGCACTTGATGAAGGGAGGTTTGCTCTAGCTTAGGATGCTGCCATTTAATGTTCGATCTTTTACCACACTCAGACTATGGAATTCAATTCCCCCTTGACGTTTCTTCCTGCTGTAGCAAAACTGATTCCCCAATACCACCCTCAAATCGGTCCAGACATCGCATCCACCTCACCTAACCCACCACGTTCATCTTCTCCACTGCCGCCTTCACCAAGTCCACCACCTTCTGTCCGTCATACTCTTCCACGCCCCTGACACCCTTCCAAGCCTCCAAACCTTCGACAACAACCTTGAACCTCTCATCCCTATATCCCAACCTCGCCGCCTCCTCCAACTGCCTCACCATCTCCACCACCTTCTCGACCTTCCCCTGCTCCCCCATCACGATCCGATACTCGATCCTCACCCCCGCAAACGCCCTCACAAACGCCTCGCTTCCAAAACACGCAACCATCAGCCCCACATCAAAACTCCACACCCTCCGCCACTCCTCCCTCACCACCACCATCCACGCCTCCCCCTTGCCCATGCTCTCCGCCACGCGGCCCATCCAGAGTGTCTTGGTCGGCGCGGCGACCATGGGCAGCGAAAGCAGCGCCAGCATGTCGAGGAGCTGCTCGCGGCCGCTGGGCGGAAGGCGGACGAAGGATCCGACCGAGGTGGTGGCGGCGCCGGCGACGCAGGCGTCTAGGATGATGGTGTTACCGGGGAGACAGCGGCCGAGGGTCCGGGCGAGGCGCCAGGCGCGGTGGAAGGCGAGGCATGGGGTGCGCAGGCGGAGAGAGTGCGTGATGGGGTGGAAGGTGAAGGCCGAGGCGGTGATGGTGGCGAGTGAGAGGATGTGGTGCTGGAGCGGGGGCGGGAGGGATGTGAGTGTCGGGGTTCCGCGGGGCCTGTTGTTTAATGGGGCGTTAGCGGTGGGGGGGAAGGGAGGCGGGTTGGAGGGGAGAGAGTGTGTACGGTTGGAGCTGCAGCGTGCTAGGGAAGTTGTAAGCGGCGGGCCAGTGCTCAGCGACGTCGGAGGGGTCGTAGACATAGGCGCCTGTTAAAGGCTTGCGTAGGACCATGGCCAGCTGGTTGGATTTGAGGAGACTGAGAGGAGAGCTGAGTTGGCGGAGCGCCTCGGCGAAGACGCCCGCGACTTCTCGGAGACGGTAGCACAGCTTCAGGATACGGTGGCGGAAGTGGTAGAGAAATGCGAGGACGAGGATGGCCTTGAGAGCAGTGAAGTATTGGGAGTCAATGGTGCTGTAGTAGTGCAGCCAATCCTCGTAAAACTCTTCACAACGGCTCCGGACGAGGAAGGCTTTACGGCGAGATCTGTTGAAAGCAGCGAGAAGCCAGGATCCAGCGTTTTTTCTTATGAATGCCTCCTTGGACTGAAGTGCATTTCCAAGATCTCTAGTCGTGCGGAGGAAGGCCGAGCTCCAGTACATGGCAGCACGGAGGGTGTGCACAATCCAAGCTCCTATCAAATCCGAAGCGTTGCTTTTGGCAGTAACGGCATTGTTGTAGTATTGGCTCACCATGCTGCCGTTGGTGACAGGGTGGTCTCGGATGCTGCGCTTCAGATGTTCCTCCGAGGCTCGGTAATTCTGGGCCATGGTCCGTACGGTAGCGGTGGCTTTGGCCGTGAAGTGCTTGAGTGACTCTTGTGCGTTGTACCAGCCCAGGAAACTGCGGTCAATGGCCTCTGATTCCAGACGCATGTCTTGGAGGAGAAGTCTAAAGGTGAGGGCAGTGACGGCGACATAGTCCTTGAGCTTCTCGAGCGTCTGCCGTAAAAGATTAGCAGCAGCGGAGGCCTGAGGCAAAGAGGGCCAGGGAGGAGCGAAGCTCATCTCGTCGAAACTCTTTTCCTTCGTAGAATCACTGGAAGGAAGTGGTCTGTACTTACCAAGGCCACTATGGCAATGAAGAGATTGAGGAGGTCCGCCATGCTGGACGACGCCACAAGGTTCGCGAAAGGTGGGCAGAGTCGGACAAAGAATGGAGGGAGAGGGAAGAAGGGTAGAAGGTTGGGCAAAGAGGAAGGAAGGGTCCACGCCAAGCCGCGCAGCACTGCCAAAGCGAACATGCGACAAATGAGCTGCCACAGAGAGCAATCGGCGAGATGTCCATACTCCAAGAGCTTTTCCGCATTCCGCCCGCTCACTGCGTTCGACTCGAAATCGGTACAGACACTTCAAATTTTAAGACCTGTGCAGCATCTCCAGGGTCAGTCTCCACAAACTAGTAATTGCGCTACAACTTGCGCCACGTGGGTCGTTCTTGAGCTTAAGTCCATCATATTGTTTGCCTTGATTTCACTCTTCACCCCCGTAGGCATCAATTAGTGAAAGCATTCTCTCACACTTTCCATTTTGGCTTCCAGATTATGAAAGCAGCAAGCCGAGCGAAAATTCTTGGGCGACGCCCATAGGGGGGGGAAAAATGACGTAGAAGAGCCACAACCATTTCGCAGAGGCCGCCCGCATTGACTCACAGTCTGTAAGTAGACCAAAAAGGGGTCCAAAAAAAAAAAAAAAACGTCATGCTGCCAGCAATAGAGGCCACGTTTTTCGAATGAGAAAAAGTGAACCACGGAAGAAATGAAACAGACCACAGTGAGTCATGGATGAGTGACAAGCTGTGGCTATGCTAGTTGATCGCAACCAAAATCGAGAACGCCTTGGGAATTCGACGGTGCGGACGTTGATTTAGTCGTAGTAGGAGTGGCGTTGATGATTGATACTACGCTCAATCGATACGTCAATCATGATCGACACGTGGTCTGGGGAGGATTTCCTGGGGTATTCGGGGAGATGCGCCGCTAATTGCCCGCATGATGCTGGTACGGGCGTTACCCGGGGCTAATGGCGTGAGGCCAGCGCATGAAGTCAACTCCGGGAAAAAGACCGACGAACCGTGGAACGACACCACGAGAACAGTGAAACGGAACCGTGGAACGAACCTCTGACTCCCACGGCAAGAAGTTCAAAAAGGACCTCCCCCCCTCCCCAAGCTCTCAGCCCACTATTCAACAAACGCTCTTCACAAAACCAAAGTGATACCACATACTCTTCAAACCACCAACTCATAACTCTTCATCTACTCCACATTCTTCATTACCCACAAACAAACTCTTCACAAACATGTCGACTTCGACTACCACCACCAAGGCCACCGGCCTCCTCGCCTCCAAGGGGGCTGTCAAGCCTAAGGAGAGCACAAACCTCAAGAGCACGACTGGCTCTGGGCTCCCCTCATCGCGATGGGCCCCCAAAACAACAACCTCTACTCCTCCCACCCACAAAAAAGAAACCTCGACTCTCACCCACAAAAAAGAATCCTCGCCTCCTCCCACCCACAAGAAAACAATACCCACAACCGGCCTCATGGGATCCAGATGGGCACCAATCACGGCCACTTCCAAAAACGCCACTAAAAAGCGGGAAGAAATTCCTGAGTTGGAAGGGAAATCCGACTTAGAAGCATCCACCAAGCCTGAAGAGAAATCCGGGCAAGAAATCTCCACCACCAAGTCCGAAGAGAAATCCGGCATCGAGGAGGGAATACCCACTACCAAGTCCGAAGAGAAATCCGGCAACGAGGAAAAAACACCCACTACAAAGTCCGTTGAGCAATCCGGCAAAGAGGACAAAAAAGAAAAAGGGCCTGAGGAACCCCAACAAGAAGAAACCGGGCCTGAAGAACCCAAAAAAGAAGCAAAATCCGGGCTTGAGCAACCCCAAACCACCACCCAGCTGAGCTGGGCCGATCTTGTGGAAGAAGAGCTCGAACTGCAAGCCAGCGCCTCAGAGTCCACGAGCGTCACGGCTCCCGAGACCACCACCACACCACAAGGTGATAAGGTCATCACCGAGGATGAGCAAACCACCACTCCACCACCACCAGCCAAGGGCAACAAACCCTCGACTGGCATGCTCTCCTCCCGCTGGGCCGTACCTGACTACGAGCCGAAACCAGCACAAACACGCGCCGAATACCGCGCCACCCGCCAAAGGAAGCGGAGGACCTGAAGGAATGAATTGGAAAAAGGCATGTCAGGCCTGGTGACCGGTACTCTTTTCCTCCACATCTTCAGTCATCATCCCAATTGGGTTTTGCGGAGTTTTTTAACGAGACCGGTGGGTTTTGCTTGGGAGTTTGGGAGTTTTTGGGTTTGTGGAGGGAAGAGGGTATAGGGACCCTTTGGACCGCTACCAGAATGACATCACTTTCTCTGGTTTCTACAACCTTCTTGCTGCTTGACCTTGCTGTGATGATACCTATGTCCTCTTGGCTAACGAGAGAAATACTTCTCTGCAATATAGTCGATGGGGAGTTGAAGTAACCGTCCGGACAGAGGTGTGTATATAGAAGCCATCCGGACGACTACTTCAACTCCCTACGCGCGCGCTTTATATGTTGGGCAAATTGCTTTGTACTTTCTTTTTTACTAGGGCTATTCGTATAGGGGGTTGATGGTATCATCCGGATGGTATCTAAGTATTTATCCGACCACGTAGATGGATGGATGTCAGCAATAAGTGCATCAGTTCAGCTGCAAGGCATCGGTCGGTTTGTTGGAGACGTCAGTCGCATCAAGGGCCAGGAGAATAAACCTGCTGGAGCTAGCGTCGCGGCAATTGACCAGTGACGAGAGGCGGGGCCCTGACGGCAGTGTTTTTAGCGCCCTTGACCCCGGTACCAGCCTCTCTCCCAGCCCCCCCGCTGTCCAGCCCCACGATCAGGTAAAGGGAGTGGCAGACGATTACTACAAAAAGGTGTGACATTCCAGACGCTACTCCACTCACCTCCAAGCTTTCCCATCGCCAACCAATTCATTACTTTTCGCGGTGCGCGCTGAAGTCCGTCAAGCCTCTCCACCAGCCGCCCGCCAGACCAACCCCGCCCGCGCCAATACCACCTTCTCCAGAGCAAACAAAATTATAGTTTTGTGCGCAAATCTTGTAAGAGCTCCATCATGCATCTTGTGCTCTCGTCTTCCTCAATGCTTACAACTATTATTCAGTCTCCATTCGATTGCTAGAGACCTGCAAACGTGCGACCACTCGACGCCGCCAACGCACTGCCAACACATCACTCCACTTCATATCAACCACCACACCTTATATTCCAACGCGCATAAACCCTTTGCGATTCTCTCCCCAAACTCGGGCCTCGCATCACCACACGACGTACAAATCCGTAAATCCACCTCGCTCATCCTCAACCACCCCGGCTCCACCGAGACCCACCCGCAACAATGAAGCGCAACATCGTCATCTTCCTGATCATCTTGATCCTGTTCATCGTCATCGCCCTCGTCGGATACCTCATCTACTTCCTGCAAAACCGCATGGGCTTCGCACGAAACCCGCCTAGCGAGAGCGACATGACCCAGGAACCTTGAGTGGAACAATTGTCTAATACCGCGGCGCATTTGTATTATTTGGGGGCGGCGCATCTCACGAGGCTACGATTACATAATACCTTTTTTTTGTTTCGTCTGAACACGGACGACGGCGTTCTGGGACCAGGCTATGGGATACTCGCAGCGGCATGCGACATGGGTTTTCATGGATACCCGGGATACGACAATATATATATTTGCGCAACGAAATACGCATAAGCGCAACAAACTGCACATCCACTTCATCAATCAATTGACCACAGTACGAGACCATGCAACTATCGAAACATTCCAAAGCTCCACCAGGTATCTCTAACAACCTCCATTACGCCTTACTCTGCTTCCCCTCCCCACCCTCGTTCTTAAACCTCAAACTCACGCTGTTGACGCAATGCCGCTCATCCGTGGGCGTCGCATAGCCCTCCCCCTTGAACACATGCCCCAAATGCCCGCCGCAATTCGCGCACACAATCTCCGTCCGCACCATGCCAAACGTCGCATCCTCATGCCTCACGACGGCGCCCGGCACCGTGTCGAAAAAGGCGGGCCAGCCGCAGCCGGACTTGAATTTTTGCTGCGCCGTGTAGAGCGGCGAGTCGCAGCCGGCGCACGTGTAGACGCCCGAGGCGGGGGCGTGCTTGTCGTATTCGCCGCTGTAGGGGGCTTCGGTGCCTTGGGTGCGGAGGACGCGGAATTGCTCTGTTTCGTGGGTTAGTGGAGGAAAGGACCTGGTGGTGGAAGGGGTTTAAATACCAGGCGAGAGCACGGCGCGCCACTCTTCGTCGGATTTTTGGAGGGGATACGACATGTTGGAACGGGTGGAAGACGAGAAGAGCGATCCAAGGAAGGGGATCGTGGGCATGGACTTGAGAGTGTACGGGAGGCGTGGAGCGGCCGCAAGCGGGTGGTGCTGCTGGAAACGGCGGGTGGTGGTGTTGCTGAAGGTGTAGAGCGCGCGGATGACGGTGGGGAAGGACGGGAAGCGCATGAGCTGTATATGTAGCTTTTGGTGATTAGGTGAGATGGGTGTGAAGGCAGTGTTGAATGGGGGAGAGAGATTTGGAATCAGCAATCCATGCTCTCGACGAGGAAGTGGCGGCCGCGTTGCGTCAAAGATGTCATCATTTTGCTGCAATCGATAAGACAAGGGCCCGAGCGTTGCTCCTTCCCCACCATCGCCTTAGCACGTGATGCGCATGATTCCGAATCATCTACCTCATTTTCAACTCCAGCCTTCCCCTTCCAGATACTAATCCTTCACGCCCTGTCCATGTGCCCTTCTCCATCCACCTCCTCCCTCTCCACCGCACTCTCCACCGCCACCACCTGCTCTCCCTCCTCCTTCTCCTCCCCTTCCAACACCACCTCCCTTCCACTCCCCTCCCTCACAAACCCCCCCACCACCGCTCCCACCACGGCCACGCCCGCCAACCCCCACCACGCCAACCCCACAACCCCCAACCTCAAACCCACCCCAAACACCCACCCCCCGACGACCGGCCCAACCGTCCTCGCCCCACTACTCACGCTCTGCCCAACCCCATGCAACGTCCCCAGCACGCTCGGATGCGGACAGCAATTATTCACCAAAATCACCCCCGCCGGCAGCGCAAACGTCCGCCCCGCCACCACCAACACCAACGCCCCCGCAATCCCCAGCCACACCAGCGCGCCCGATGCCTCCTCCGTGGTCGTCGACGGGATGAGGGCGAGGTAGGGGATGACGGCGTAGGCGAGGGGGAAGAGCAGCAGCGCGGCGCGGTAGGAGCGGGTCGTGCCGAGGCGGGCCGCGAGGGGCGGGTAGGCGAGGAGCTGGAGGGTGATGCCGATGGTGCCGAGGGTGGCGAGGGCGAGGCCGATGCGCGAGGGGGGGAGGCCGAGGCCGCCGGTGAAGAGGAAGGGGGGGTGCGGGGGAGTAGTGGAGCGGGGCGCGGAGAGGAAGGTGAACCAGAGGGAGTTGAGGGTGCCCAGGTGGAGGGAGAGGAGGCCGTGCGAGAGGAGGGTGAGCAGGACGTTGTGCGTCCAGAGGCGGCGGAGGGGGAGCTTGGCGCGTTTGGTGGGGGCCGTGGCGATGGGAGGGTGTTGTGGTGTGGTTGGGGTGGTGGCGAGTTCGATGTCGGTGGGTGTGGAAGGGGTATGGGGGTGGTCGTCGGTGGGGATGGGGACGTAGGAGGAGTGGGAGCGGCGGTGCAGGAGGTGGGTTGAGATGTAGCGGCGGAGCTTGATGCCGAAGTCGGGCTTGTCTTGGAGGGCTTCGTGCGTCTCTTCGAGGCCGAAGATGGCGGCCATGGAGGAGCAGAACAGGAAGACGGCGCTGACGAGGTTTGGCAGCGCGTACGGCCATTTGGTCATCCAACCGACGCCGTCCTGGCCACCAATGACGGAGCCGGGTCCAAACAGCTTTGGGTAGCTCCCGACAGGGTCAGCGAGCAGTCCACCAAGGATAGGCCCGATGATGACGCCAATGTTGAAACACATGGGCAGGAGAAGAAAGGCCCGTGACTGGTACTTCTTCTCCTTGATTATTTCGGCTATCATGGTGCGCATGACTCCAATGTTGCCGTTGAGGGCGCCTCCGAGACATCTGAAGACGACGGCGGTAGCAAAGCTTCTCGAAAAGCCGAAGCCAAGTGCGGAAATGGCAGTGCCCAAAAGGCCGATGAGGATGACCTTCTTGCGACCCGCCCATTCGGAATCGGCAACCCGGCCCCACAGGATTGCAGTGATGAACTGAGTTGCGCTGAAGGCGCCCTGCAGGATGCCTGCTTGCGAGGAGATGGTCGAGTCTGGCAGTGACGGGTCAAACGACTTGAGCTGGTAGAACATGTAGGCCTGGAGCGAAGTCTGGGTAAGAGGCTCCGACAGCCTTGCCAGCGTCAGGATGACGAGCTGGTCTTTTCGCGGGAGCGAGCGCCATGTCACGGGTGCTTCCTTTGCTCTTTCTGCTTGCTCATCCTCGCCAATGAGGGGTAGTTGGGTTGCGACGGATTGCGTGCTTATCCTGGGCGGGAGTCGACGCGTCTGATTTGCTTGTTTCGACTTGGCTCCAAAAGCTTGATCGTTTTGTGAAGATGCTTGGTCCCGTTCGTCGATCTGGTTGTCCCCAGGGCCCGAGAAAGCTGGCAGTAGGTCGTCGTCGCTCACATCGCTGCCATGGATAGGCTGGTACGAGACACGTGATGCGTTTCCAGAGGTCATCTATGGAGATTTCGGCCAGAGTGTTGGAGGAGATGAGATTGAAAGAGTCAGATTGAGGATGTTCGGAAGGAGGAACAGAAGCGGCAAGAAGTGTTCCGCCATATTTCCTGTCGTGCTCGCTCTAGTGCTGTAAAAAGCCGAGTTCCCGCGGGAGTGAGGGGAAGGATGATGACTGGCTGGAGCGGATGCGGGAGAATTGCCGCTTGCCTCATCCCACTCTACAGCCCGACTTCGCCGACGATATGAGCGATAACTCCGAGCTGGCATGCTAGTCAATGCTTGCTTACCTTCAGCGCATGGGAAACTTGTCGTCGCTGTCTTTCCTATCACTTGCTCATGCGTATTCATTCATCTGATACCTGAATTCCTCGTTATCAGTACCAAACACCATCCAAGCATCACGCCGAAGTCTCACCGCTCACGCAGATGTGGAGAGCATTTGGGTCTAGGTCAGTTACGAAACAGTCCGTACATCCGCAAGAGAGTAGTGATAACTCAGCACAAATCCACCAAAAGCCTATGCCAAACAAGGTCGAGCTGCGTCAACAGTGTGTAGCTGCAAAAGATTTGACGTGAAGGCAGCACTCCTTCTCTTCGCTCTCCTGTGTTCACTAGCGCTCGACGTTCGGGATAGCGCCCCATAGGCAGTTGCAACAGCCCCTGAAAACTGATATCACATCACGGAAGAGCCTCTCTTCAGTCTACCACAACATCGTTACAGTACACTCGAGTACAGGCCTCTGGCGTTGGTAACTTCATAACAGGCCGCGACCCTTTCCGTCAGAGGAGACCTCTACACAATCCTGGCAAAGCGAACAGCGCTTCAACTGAGCTTGGACACGGCAGCCACGTCGCTACGAGAGTTTCTCGGCACTAGGGGTGGTAACTCCCACGAACAAGCAGTGCTCGATACTCTGCAGTAGTGCAACCCCATAATGGCCGACATCGAACAAGAAGCACACTTCTTGTTGACATAATTATGTGTTTGTCTAAGGATTCCATATGAGTCTACTCCAACGCTATAGTACACCCATCCAAAACAGCTCTAACATCATCGAAAGCCCGGAAAACTTGCCATCCCTCAGAAAGACGAGGAAAGTCGAACGCCGCCTCCAAAGCCTAGAAGCAGCAAGCTCGCACAAAGCAGACCTGGTATCATCCCCCTCCCCACCGAACCGCCACGATGCCGCCAGAACCAAGAGCAGAAAAAAAGAAAGAAAGAAATAGGGAAAACCGGTGCACACCGCCACGCCATCGTCCCGAAATACGGGGGAAAGCGGGAAAACCCAGAAGACGTCCCGTGAAGATGATGAGAAGAAGAATGAGAAGAAGAAAAAACACACACACAAGCCCGCAGAGGAGCAAACTCCCCCTGACCGGCAGTGCAGTAACCAAGAGAAGAAGAAAGCAGCAGCCCCTCGCTTCCGGAAACAACTACCTCTCCCTACGCCTCAACCTCTCCACTGCCGCCCTCACCTTCCCCATCCGATACCCCTTATCCGTCGCCCACCTCTCCCCATCCGACACCTCCCGCTCATCCCGCATCGCCACGTCCTCCTCCTCCTCCTCCACCTCCCGCGAAGAAAACGCACGACGAGGAACGCCACTCCAAACCTCCTCAGCCGGCGAGCCCTGCTCGTTGCGAAAAGACGCCATGGGCGGCAGGCGGGCGGCGTCGATGGTGGTGAGGCGGGACGGTGTGCGCAGCAGCTTGTTCGGCGACGAGCCCTGCGTGTGGAGGAAGGACGCGAGTGGGGGCAGCGAGGTGCTGTTGGCGGGCACCGCCGTAGGGGTGGCGGGGGAGTCGGTCTGCGTCATTGGCGGAGGAGAGGCGGAGGGCTGGCTGGAGGGGGAGGGGAGCGTGGGTGTGGCCGGGCGGTGCCGGTCGTCGTCGCCGCCGAGGGCGGGCATGGACAGCCTGGTGGAGCGCAAGCGGGAGTTGTGGCTACGGCCATGGCGGCGGTGGCGGCGGCTGGCGTGGTTGGTGGGGCTGGAGCGCGCGGCGCGAGCGGCGTGCGGGTGGGCGGGCTGTTGAGGAGGGTCGGTGAGGGTGGGGCTTTCGGTGTCGCGCTGCTCATTATTGCGCCAGTCCAGGCGGCGGCATTTGGGTGAAGTGCGGTCACTGGTATCGGGGGAAAGGGGCCGGCGGCTTGGGATCGTGCTTTGTGTCTCCGTGATGTGCTCCTCGCTCATGCGCTCCGGTTCTTGCGTGCTGTTGTCCGAGACTTCCAGAACCTCTTGGAATCTGGTTGGAAGGCGGTTGGTGTTGTTGCTCGCAACATCATCTTGGCGGGAGGAGTGGAAACTATCAGCACGATGGCTGGTATCATATTGGGGCGGGGAGCTGCGAATGTAGGACGTCGAAAGAGCATGAGGCTGAGTGTGGTATGTAGGCATCGAAAGCCTGTGCATGGAGGCTCTGACCCGAGGCCTACTCGAAAGAAGTGCAGCACTGCTGGAGTTGTGCTTCCGCCGGGCAAGCATGGACGGCGGCATGAGAATTTCTGGTTCAGCGCCGAAAGATTCGTACGTGACGCGGCTCTCGGCATAGGGAGACGGCGACCTGGGGGGAGCAGCACGGCTCCTGAACTCGTATTCATCGCCCGACATTTCGTCAGGCACACGCAGTGCCGCCTTGTTGGACTTCTTCTTGGTCTTGCGCTTGTGGTAGGTTCCCCCGTTGTTCCAGGGATCGTTCCAGCGAAGTTCGCGCGGGAGGTCGTTCTGTGAGATGGGCAGGACATCGTCCCTCAGGACCGGCTTGGACGGCTCGCGCAAGCCGTACGTGTCGATGATTGGCCTTGGTTCGGGCTCCTTGTAGGCATAGAAGTCCTTGGGAAGCTTGATCGTGTCCAGATACGCATTGAAAGCGCGTGTCTGGGGGCCGACGTCATCGTCTTCTTCGTCATCATCTAGGATCGGTTGGTTCAGAGGCTGGGGGATTCGAGAAGGTGCTGAACGCTTGGTCGAGGTCGGAGTAGCATCGGCGGCTCTTGCTCTGAGAGTGCTAAGGCGGCCGCTCCTTGTTGCCCTTGGCTGATAGACCTCGCGAACAACGTCAAAGTCCTCGCCTCCTAACTCTTCGCCGTGAGCCATCTCTGGCATGTCGTTGGTAGGGCCGACAAGCGTGCCAAGGGCTGGGCTTCCAGTGGGGGAGGCACCTTCCTCCTCTTCCGCGTTGGAAACTACGACTTGCTCATCTCCAAAGTCATCCACCTCCTCCTTGATAACGTCCATCTGCTCTCCGTCTCCAGAAATCTCACCTTCTGCAGCTGCGTCTTCCTTCTCGACCTCATCGATATCCACGCGATTGCCCCACTCAGTCGGGACGACCTGGAGACGCTGAATGACAGCAGACAGGTCAGGTTCTGTCTGAGGAACGGGGGTAAAGTTTGACCCTGCTGCAGAAGCCGGAGTCACGGCAGGCGCGCGGTCTCGACCGAGCGTCAGACGCGCGCGAACAGGGGATTCGGCGTCACTCTCATCAGAGTCTGAGATGACGATGACGGGCGCGCGTGGCTGCCGCTGGGCTGGAGCGTGCGAAGCGCTCATCTCGTTGACACGGGGTGACTTGTGGATGCGCGGCTTCGAAGGGCTGCTGCTTTGCAACGTCAAGCTTTCGCCGAGTGTCGGTGCCCTGGACGGACGGGGGCGGACATTGTTGCCGGCTAGGGTGAGTCCCATTGAAGAACTCCTCTGGTACATTGGTGGAGTCGACATGGCGGCAAGATCTTCCTTAGCCTGAGCAGCGGGAGCCTCTCCACGTCGGCGGGGCTTTGCAACTGGGGGGAAATAGAAGTCAATCACCTGCGCGGTACTGGTACTGGCAGTGGAACGAGGTGGGCCAGTGCTCGAGTTGGCTTGGAGATGATCAGTCGCAGGTCCTGCAGGCACATAGGCGCGGAATAGGAAGGTGAAGTTACGCACCGGAGATGGTAGATGAACTGCGAGCGGGGCTGTGCGCGGGGCTTCTGGAGCTCTGTCGACGAGGTGGCGAAGAGTCGGCGGGTGCGTTGGGTTGGGAGGTTGACGTGGGCGTGGCCGTGGCCGTGGCCGTGGCCCTGCGACGCGCGTGATCCGGCGGCGATTCACTCTCCTCGAGTACAATGGCGGACCGGCGGGTTGCACCAGGCGGAGAAGAGGAAGGGTTCTGCATGGCGGATGAGGATGAAGGTCGAACAGTGCTCTCACCAGGAGAGCGGGCAGATGTAACCGAAGGGCGCGCAGAGCCTGGCCTTGACGGACGCCTTCTGTTGGCATTGGCTGAAGGAAGATAGTCTGGAGGGCCATGAAGTCCTCCACACCTTGCAAAGCAACTGAGGCACAATTGCTCGCCGCACTCTTCGCACTTCTTCATGATGTTGCGGTTCCGCTCATCGCACTCGCTGCACTTGGCTGTGTGGACGCGCAAATCGGTGAATGGGCCGTTGCAAGACATGTTGAACGTGTAGCAATAGCAAAGGGGTAAGGGGTAGGAGGCTTCCAGGTTGACTTGTTGGGAAAGAAAAGAGGATGTAGAGTCAAGATGCTGGTTTAAATGGTGGAAGAGATTTGGCTGGGCATGCCACGACGCGAGCGTGTCATTTGCAGGAATTCACCTTGTGATGTTCACCATGACTGTTTCGTCACCCGTGAGGTACCGTGACATTGTTGTTGATGATGAACCAAGGCAGGGCCATACTCGAGGACAATAGAGTCGCCGCGTCCACATGCAGCTCTTCTCTATTGTTACTCATGACCATGTGTACGAAAAGATTTACTTACAAATCTTCATTGTTGCACGGTCTTGGTCAGCCCCCGTGAGAAGACCAAACTTCAGGGAGTAGACGCTACTTCGTCAGGCTTTGGGACCACGTGCCATGTCCCGATACCGGAGAGGGTGATCATGAGTAAGGCAACTGGGACTGGCTATTGAGTTTAATCGAGAAGTAGAGGTCGGAGATGGCACGGTATGGCGCTGCGGAAAGGCCACTGCCAAGCTTTCTCCGAGGGGTGAAGCGCGAAGAGGTGACAAAAGGAATCGTTTTAGAAGTGAGGTGCCGGTCGAGTAATTGAGCGGTATCTATGCAGAGTGGTTAACAGAGTGCATCCCCCTTGGTTAGGTATTCTTACCGATGAATTGCTATACTCATCGACGGGTAGTGATGATACAACGTGTAATCGAAAGTCCAGCCGTGTCAAACAAGTGTTCTTTGGGAGGAGCGTAAGGGTGAGAATAGACATTTTTCAATCATTGCTGCATGTATTCAAAAGATGAGAGCGAGCCTGAGCGCGGTGTTTGTCTTGGTTGAGAAAGTCATTGCCGGTACCGTACGTCTGCACGACAGCCTTCGCCATTTTTCGAAACGATGGGATGGCTCAAACGGTTATCGCAGATTACGTCAATGGGTTGCAGGCTGTAACAGGAAGCGTCGGATGGCTGTGGCGAGCGAGAAAGCCAGTGTGTATGGGCATTCAACGCGTCTTTCTTGTACGTTTTCCATCATGTTCCAGATACAACCACCAAGTTCCTGATATTCTGGGCTGTGGAGGCCTTTCCATGTGGTATGGTTGGGAGTGGGAGTGGGAGTCGCAAGGCAAGGCTTGGGTGGAGCTCGCACAGGTTGCCGTCGTTTGAGACAAGACACGTCTCCTCCAATGTTACGGAGTAGGCAGCAGCTTCGTTTGCGCCTCAAAATCCGTCGCTCGCATGGACGAACAGGTGGCCGGAATGACGTCGCGTAGATCGAGGAATGATTCGTCGAATCGGACACGGCACAATCAAACCCGCCGCGTTGCCACAGGCTGCGCCCTCGCACGTTGATCGACGCGGGCACTTGGGAACCCCTTCCTGGGTCCTTTAGCGCCGAGCATTGCCTCCTGTGGCAAGTGTTGCGATACTGACGCCCACGACGTGCGTCTCTAAAAACGACCACACCTGCTCCTTACACCCAAAATTTCCACACTCTCTCACCTTTTCTTGCGCCGCAGAAACATCGACAACTCCCACAACTACCTGCCTTCCCTGCTGCCACCCAAAATGGCGCCAACCTCGGCACTGGCGCTAGCGTCTGCCGTTGAAAGCGTGCTGCTGGGCCGCTACGCTCCGGCATATCGCATCACCGACTCAAGCTTCCTCAGGATTCTGGCTCTTTTCTGGATACATATGACCCTATGGTACACCTGGTCTATGCTTATCTATCCGAATTTCTTCAGCCCGCTGCGCAATTTGCCTCACCCAAAGGTAAACTAGGAATTCGTCATACCTTGCTTGCAAAACACTAACATGAACAAAGGGTGGCCACTGGTTGATGGGCCATTTCAACAAAATCCGTAAAGAAAACACAGGTCAGCCTTCGCGGGAATGGAGTGAAACGGTCCCTAATGATGGTCTCATCTATTATCGCTTCGCATTCAACACCGAGAGAGTTCTCTTGACGTCACCGAAAGCCCTGGCAGAGGTTCTGGTCCACAAGAATTACGACTTTATCAAGCCTTCCAACATCCGCGATGGCATTGGAAGGATCCTCGGCATCGGCATTCTCTTGGCTGAAGGTGATGAGCACAAGAGACAGCGAAGACTGCTCATGCCCGCCTTCAATTTCCGTCACGTCAAGGATCTGTATCAGGTGTTTTGGGACAAGTCTCGGGAAGTCACTCAGGCCATGACCGAGGCCATCCAGCAACCAGACAAACCGTCGCCCGTCGTCGAGAGCGCCAACTGGGCCTCAAGAGCTACGCTTGATATAATCGGCGTTGCTGGCATGGGCAAAGACTTTGGAGCCGTTGCAGACCCCAACAGCGAGCTCAACGCCACCTATAGGAAGATTTTCTCGCCCAACAAAGTTGCGCGCTTCTTGCAGCTGCTCGGCCTCTTTATTCCTTTCTCCATCCTGCGGAGATTGCCCGTCAAGAGGAACTTGGAGGTTGATGAGGCTGCCCAAACCATCAAGAGGATCGCTCGCGACTTGATTCAAGGCAAGAGACAAGGCCTTGAGAAAAGCGACAGGACGGATGTCGATATCGTGTCGGTTGCTCTGGAGTCTGGTGGCTTCAGTGATGAGGATCTGGTCAACCAAATGATGACTTTCCTTGCCGCCGGCCATGAGACGACGGCGACCGCCATGACCTGGGCCGCCTACCTTCTCTCCAAGCACCCAGACGTGCAGACACGTCTCCGCGAGGAAGTCCGGGCAAATCTTCCGTCTCCTCATGACCCCAACTCAACCATCACTTCCACCGACATCGACCGTCTCCCGTATCTGAATGCCGTGTGCAACGAGATTCTTCGCGTGTATCCTCCGGTCCCGATGACACTCCGTGTCGCCGCGAAAGACACCACCATCCTAGGTCACTTTATCCCCAAAGGCACAACCGTCATTCTGTCGCCGTGGGCCACCAACACGAGCAAGGCGCTGTGGGGGGATGACGCCGAAGACTTCAACCCCGATCGGTGGATGGGTGCAGGCTGTGCCAACACGGGCGGAGCGGACAGCAACTACAGCTTCCTGACCTTCTTGCACGGCCCGAGAAGCTGCATCGGCCAGGCTTTTGCCAAGGCGGAATTCGCGTGTCTGCTGGCAACGTGGGCGGGCAGGTTTGAGATCCAGCTCGCAGATCCGAACTACGAGCTGGAACTGCAGAGCGGCATAACGGCAAGGCCGAAGGGTGGACTTCCTGTAAAGCTCACAGCCGTGGAGGGTTGGTGATGGAGGGCACGAGACTGCTTTGTAAGAGGATTACGAGGCTCACCAATTCTTGGCGATCAGATGTCAGCAGGCAGGGGTAACAAAAATCATGCAGTGCAATATTTTAGTGTCTCCTAACCTTGCGTAGCGTTAATAATTGCCGAAAAGTCGGGAACACCTCTGATCGTGGTGATGCTGTATGCATATCATGTCTAAATTGGAAGCTGTTCGTTTTATTAACCACACCACATTTCCACGTTAACTATGACACAAGCGAAACACGGCTTACTGACACCGTGTATCTGCTTAGGCATAACCTCATGGGGAACTTGGCCACGTGCGGCTATCTACGAGCCTGAGGTTTAGGCTTCCCCGCTTACTTTGTCACCATTAGAGCCCCTCTTTGTCACTCCACTGCATGCTTCTATCCCCGAGACTACCTAGCTATTGAGACATGCGGGTGGAGCCGAGTGGCTCCCCGCCCCAGTTACCCTTCTTAGTGCAATGCCGAAGAATTATAAGGCACGTCAAGCAGTACTTGCAAGGGCAGTCGGGACCCTTCAGACCCATCAATGGCCACAGCTATATATCTCGCTGCTCCCCTTCTGTTTCCCTACCGATCAACTAACCAGCTATCTCCTCTTCCTTCCGACCCAATTGACACGCAGCCACCATGTCTTCGCACCACGCCCTCCCATGCAAAATCCAGGAGGAGGAGCCCCACCTGGTCAACAAGCCCGCTCCAGGAGTACATCCCCTCTACCTCACCATTTCGCTCCCCCCCATCAAAAAAAAAAAAAGAACACCCAGAACTAACCTCACGCAAACCCCCCCAAAAAGATCACCTACTTCACCCCCGCCCAAGAACCCCCCGCCGGCACGCCCCTCGCCAAGCCCAACACGCCCACGCCCAAGCTCTTCCAGCCCCTCCAGATCCGCGGCCTCAGGCTGCAGAACCGCATCATGCTGTCGCCCATGTGCCAGTACTCGGCGCAGGACGGGCACATGACGGACTGGCACGTCGCGCACCTGGGCGGCATCGTCACGCGCGGGACGGGGCTGGCCTTTTGCGAGGCGACGGCCGTGCTGCCCGAGGGGCGCATCACGCCCGAGGACGCGGGCCTGTGGCAGGACAGCCAGATGGCGCCCATGAAGCGCGTCGTCGACTTTGTGCACGGCCAGAGCCAGAAGATTGGGATTCAGCTGGGGCATGCGGGGCGGAAGGCGAGCACGGTGGCGCCGTGGTTGAGCCATGGGGATATCGCGACTGAGGAGGTATGGTTCCCTTCCCTGCCTCTTTTTTTGCTTCACGGCGAGTGGAGTGGCAGAGGAAGCGTTGCCCGGACTGACGGACTCCTCCCGGAGTAGCTGAACGGCTGGCCCACCAACGTCTACGCTCCCTCGCCCATCGCCTACAACGACCGCCACGCCACGCCCAAGGAGATGACGGCCGCCGACATCCAAACCTTCAAAACCGCCTTCGTCGCCGCCGTCAAGCGCGCCCTGCTGGTCGGCTTCGACCTGGTCGAGATCCACGCCGCGCACGGCTACCTCCTCCACGGAGTGCGTAAAAACTCCTTTCCTACTTCATCACGAGTGGTAAACAGAAAAAGCTCATGGTAAAACGTAGTTCCTCTCCCCCGTCACCAACCACCGCACCGACGCCTACGGCGGCTCCTTCGACAACCGCGCCCGCCTCCTCCTCGAGCTCGTCGACGCCGTGCGCCCCCTCCTCCCCTCCAGCATGCCCCTCTTCGTGCGCGTCAGCGCGACCGACTGGCTCGAGGACGTCGACGGCTTCGGGCCCGACGCCAGCTGGACCGTCCCCGACACGGTGCGGCTGGCGCACCTGCTGGCCGCGCGCGGCGTGGACCTGCTCGACGTGTCGACGGGCGGCGCGCATCCGGCGCAGAAGATCAAGGGCGGCAAGGCGTATCAGGCGTTTGCGGCCAAGGAGGTCAAGGAGGCGGTGGGGGAGGCGCTGCTGGTGGGGAGCGTGGGCGTGATTGTCGAGGCGGGCTTGGCGAATGGGTTGCTGGAGGAGGGCGGGCTGGATTTGGCGATTGTGGGCAGGGGTTTTTTGAAGAATCCGAGTTTGGTGTGGGCGTGGGCGGAGGAGTTGGGTGTTGAGATCAATCTTCCGAGCCAGATACGCTGGTGCTTTGGCGGGCGTGGAAAGAGGTTGATGGAGAAGACGGCGAGGGGAGAAGGGGATGAGAAGAAGTAAGATCTGAGAGGTGTGCTTCGGAGAGAGGCCATGGGCTGGGTGAGTTAGTCTTACGAAGATAATGAGGATACACGAATCAGTTTCAAGAGTGATGGGCCTTTTGTTCTCGTGGGTGACGTTGTCTCTTCAGACACGGCTAAATCCCCATTAGCAAGTAACCCTTCACACATGCGCCCACCCATCCATCCTCAGCACCTGCATCTCATCCACGGCGCAAAAATCGCCGGGCTCGCTCTTTTTAAAATCCCTCTCCCACAGCGCAACCCTCCGCCTCACGATCACCTCCGCCCGATCCACCCCCCACATCATCAGCCTCCTCGCCCTGTTCTCCCACACCCCGCGAAACACCTGCCACGCCGACAACCACGGCCGTCCACCCCCGGGATTCACCGCATCATACGCCGCCTTGCTGTACCCGACGCGCACCCCCGCATTGACAAACACCCCCCGCGCCGTCGAGTACGGGTTATCGGCGTGGATGAGGCAGCACTCGCTCGCCTCGACGTGCGCGGCCGCCAGCTCGTCGTCGAGCGCGCGGAACGCCAGGCGGCGCAGCTTCGTGTAGAAGGGGTCCGCGTCCATGGCCATGGCGCCGTTCCAGCAGCTGGCGACGGGCACGGCGGCGGCGGCGTCGCCGCTGCGCGTCAGCGCGTGGCGCGACGCGGCGGAGCGGAAGAAGGGGAAGGTGGAGGTGGGCGCATGGCCGTCGCTGTCGCGCAGGGCGAAGGTGTCGTAGAAAGAGGGGCTGTCGCGGAAGTCGAGGGCGCAGGCGGCGGCGTAGTGGCCGGCGTTGGTGCGCAGGAGGGCGAGGATGTCGGCGGCCTGGTGGGAGGTTGAGTTGTTAGTTGTTAGGGGGGGTGGTGGTGGGGAGGACTGACGGTGTAGACGACGTCGTTGAGGAAGAGGACGCGGTCGAAGCGGATGCCTTCGCGTTGGAGGTCCTCGAGGGGCTTGAGGGTGCGGTTGCGCAGGCGGGCGAGGTAGGGAATGCGCCGCTTCTCCTTGACGCCGGCGGGGGTGGTGATCCAGCTGTCGCCCTTTTTGTCTCCCTTGAGCTCGTCGGCGCGCGTGGATTGGTCGAGGATGATGGACATGCGGGCGCCGGCGTCTTCCAGTTGGACGCCCAGCTCCGTCAGAGCGCCTTTGGTGTCGTCGAGGCTGTTGCTCTCGTAGATGCTCACGAAGACATTCTCGGGGCCCAGGGCTTTGACCAGCTCAAGCAAGGCTTGGTTCCAGTGCAGGCGCAGCAATTGCTCGTCGTGCAGATGTATGCTCGATATGAAGATGCGCTCGCCCTTCACCGTGGTTTCGGCATCGTGCTCGGTTTGCTGGTCAACGGCTTGCAGGGCGTGTCGGATGGACAGGACTTCGACCAGAGACCAGAAGAGCAGCAGCACGGGGAAGAGGTCGAGCAAGAGTGTTCGTGGCAGGCGCGAGAGGCGAGCATAACGGCGCGGGAGGAGCATGGTGGGGTTGGAGGTCCATTGCTGCGGTTGGTTCAGGAGGTCGTGTTCATAGCCCGTTGTCGTGTGCCTCGCGTCAAGCCTCGGGGCTTAGTTCGCCAGCAGTCATGGCGCATCTTGGCTGCTGCTCGTGAGACGCTTCACGGCAGAGGATGCAGGAACTCGGCGGGTCCTGAGGCCTGGCTGGTACTGGCGATCGCTCCAGGGCTTTCCACGACGGGGGAGCCGCAACACTGTGAACCTGTCTATCTGTAAATCCGCTAAGGCCGTGCGCTATTTTCTGTCGTCACCGCTGGTTGCCTGGACATTCTTCCCTTCTTATCTTTGTCCACCAAGAACAAACTCACTTCTCTCCAACACAATCACAGACACCTCAATCTACCACCACTACCACCACCATGTCCATCAACGCCTTCCTTGCCGGCAGCACCGGCCTTGTCGTAAGTTCTCTCCTCCACCTTCACCCTCACCCACCGACCAGCCGTACGTACTGACGCCACCCAGGGCTCCAACATCCTCACTACCCTCGTCTCCCACCCCTCCACCGCCCACGTCAACGCCTTCACCCGCCGCCCCCTCCCCCACAACTCGCCCAAGCTCTCCACTCTCCCCGCCGACCCCGCAACCGCGGCCGATCCCGCCGCCACCTGGCCCTCGCTGTTCCCCACGCCCGCCCCCACGGCCAGCGTCTTCTTCTCGGCGCTCGGCAGCACGCGCGCCCAAGCGGGCAGCGTCGCGGGCCAGCGCCTCATCGACCACGACCTCAACCTCTCGCTCGCGCGCGCCGCCAAGGCCGCCGGCGTCAAGACGTACGTGCTCATATCCACGGGCGCCGCGTCGTCGAGCAGCTGGTACGCGTACCTGAAGATGAAGGGCGAGCTCGAGGACGCGGTGCAGGCGCTCGGCTTCGAGCACTGCGTCATCGTGCGCCCGGGCGTGATTGTGGGGGAGCGGCAGGACAGCCGGCCGGCCGAGGCGGCCGTCAGGAAGGTGGCGTGGCTGGCGGGCTTGGTGTCGAACGTGGCCAAGGACATTTGGGCGCAGGATGCCGAGGTGATTGCGCGCGCGGCGGTGAAGGCGGGCTTGCTGTGCGTGGATGGGAGGAGGGAGAAGGGCGTGTGGGTGCTGGGCGCGGGGGATGTGGTGAGGCTGGGGAGGACGGAGTGGGTCGAGGGCGAGGAGGTGAGGTAGAGGATGTGTGTGGTTCTCTTTTTTTTCGTGTTTGTCAGCTTATACCCTCACTACTCGCTAGACGAACTAGATGAACTCTCGTGGATGTCATCGGATTTTTTTTTGGGCGCCGCTACTCTCGCATGAGGGGAAGTCAGATGCCTCTGGAGAGACTCGAAACACATGCCAAAGGTCAAGAGTCGTCCGAGCTTGTGATGTACAAGACAAAAATCAGCATGGATCAAGCCGCGGTACAGTTGGCAAGGCGCGAGTAAGTGGAGGAACAAAGAGCGCACAAGAGAAGAGCTAAAGCATAAACATGATTCATCGACTTATGTATGGATCTGTTGCTAAGGCCGAGCGAGCTCGCCGCATGCAGCTGTGATGCATCACTGACGAGTACATATCACCGCAGCAGTCACGGCAAGAGCAAGAAGGTGTAGTGGTGTCACCAGTCATCATGAAGCGCACCAGTGGATTCCTCGATAAGTCATTAGAGGGGTATAATGCTTCTGATGCGAAGTTAATCACAGATCACAACGCCGGAGTTAAAGAATGTCCTATCGACCGTGCCGACCAGCGATAGTATATAAAACCCAACCCCATCCACTCCCATTCACCCTCTTCTCCATTGTACCACTCTCTCTTTCGCAACATTTATTTCGTCCGCACCGGCGGGGGAGCGCGTGGATCTGACCCCGGCAGAGTCGAGTTTCCGGAGCTGTACGCTCCCGACCACTTGCCGGCCATGTTCTTCTTCTTTGCTTGTTCATTCTGGTACGCCCGGTAGAAGAAGAAGCCGGCGGCACATACCGCGACGACGATGACGCCTGCGATGACGCCGATGATGATTCCGATAGACATGGCTCGTTAAAAAGGTGGTGTTTTGGCGTTTTGCGGCCAAGTTGAAGGGAAGGATTCAGGCAGGCAACTTCACGAGGTCAGTAAGGGGGGGGAAGGACTGTGCTGTTGGGGTCGGCGACGTCTTACCTTTTAGCGGGATGAAGTTCAAAGAGCCTGGATATCCGGATTTGTGTGAGTGTTGCCTTGAGAAGCCAGACAGCGGGAACTTGGTAACCGGCGTTTTGCAGCTCAAGGCTTATAGGTACTTGACTCTGGTTCTCGCAGCCGGAAATGGGCGAGGCAAAAACGCCCACGTCGCCCAACGCGCAGCACGCCTGGCACACCCATTTCGTGCTCACACGCCTCCCCCCGACTCAGGTGGGACACGCAAATGAGCGGCCTGACTTGGTTGTTGCCGTTGCCCTCCGCAAACCTTATCAGAGCGCCCTCCCATGAGGCATGTTCTGCCGAAATGAAAGCCGAATGACGAGCCGTGCGCTGACCAGTTGCGGCAGCTTTGGGGAAGCTCACGACCTCTCATTTGGCGGGAATTTGCCGGCCGTTGTCGTCGTGCCGTCTTGGATCATCGGAATAAACTCGTCCGCCACGAGGGAGACGCTTGCTTGCCGGAATTCCCACAATAGCGATCGCGGGGACCGTACGTCCGAGTCAGTTCACCTTTGGGCACAATAAGGCTGGACGAAACAAGAGATTACGAGGTTCGAGAACATTGTGCGGAGATGGACATGACGTCTGTTGTTCATGCAAGAGCAGGTCTCATTAAGCCATGGGCCTGGCGTCAAAGAGGGTATCGTGAGAAGCTGGCCCGTCCTAGATTACTTGTCTCGTACGAGTGGGCCGGGAAGGACAAGGGGCTTTCATGAATCGATGAGGACTAACTGAGGAGCAGGACAACGGCAGATAGAAGAGAAAGGCCCCCCGCCACGGCATGCTTGCTGTGTGGAAGGAAGCTCAACCCGGCAGGATTCAAGAAAGTAAAGTAAGTTCCCCGCTGGAAACTAGGAGCCGGGATTCTAAGATTAGGCAAGCTACAAACATTTCGACAATGCTGTTGTCTCACCTTCAGGACAGGATGGTTCATGGTTTGTCAGTTATCGCAGGGCCTAGGCTATAGCACCTTCATTGGAGTGATAATGTTAGCCCTGGCAGGCTACGCTCCCTCTAATAACCCTACAAGGACTTGTATGTGGTCCGGAGATACCTCCGCAAGTCTCTGTTGATCCTGAGGAGCTTGGAAGGGCCAAATACCAGACCTTCGACACCGAGACTTGATCCGCTCGTGATAGAATTCTACATTTTCTTTTTCTTCATTCTTCATCAACTCACCTCCTCAACCTCTCCACTCCTCCCATCCCTCCTTCCCATCCTCATCCGCAAACACCGCCACCCTCTCCCTTCCCCCATCATCCACCCACGCCCTAAACATGCCCCCGCAATTCAAATCCCACTCCACCTTCCCCTCATCCCCCACCAGCTCTATCCCAATAAACCCGCCCGCCCCCTCGCCCGACCTCCCCCACCGCTCCCCCGCCGACCGCTCCAGCTCCCCGCCTGGCCCTGCCACGCGCCGCAGCGCCTCGGCCAGCGATGAGTGGCCTGGCCCACCGAAGCGCTGCATCGCGGCGACGGTGCGCGCCGCGGCCGTTCGCAGGAAAGAGTCGCCGTTGCCGGTGCCGGAGAGGCCGACGGCGTGGCGGCGGGAGCGCGGGTGTTTCTCGTCGTGGGTTGGTCTGGCAGGGCCAGCCCGCTCATCTTCCGCGGGGGGCATCAGCGAGGGAAGACAGTCGGCCAGGATGCCGGCGACGTCGCCGCCGCGCGAGAGCAGCTTATCGAGGGGTGAAGAAGCGGGGAGCAGCGGCGGCCGCGGCGGCGGTTGATACGACATGAGTATGTCTTCAGCCCACTCCTCAGCCCAGAAGCCGGCGCCCAGGGTGGGCGTGTCGCCGATGCGGCCGGGCAGCTTGTTGGTCAGGCCGCCGGTCGAGGTGGCGGTGCAGATGGTGCCGTGGCGGTCGAGCACGACGGCGCCGACGGTGCCTTGGGGGAGGTATTCGTGGCCGTCCCAGGAGGGGTCGTTGTCGTCGTTCGTGCTCGCGACCACCGCCGCGTTGGCAGTAGCCGCAGCGTCACCTTTGGATAGTCCCTTGAGGTGCTCGTCCCACCGCCGCTGCGTGAAAAAGTAGTCCGGCTCCACCATCTCCAGCCCCCATTCTCGCGCCAGCCCTTCAACGTACTCCCCAGACAGCTGCACGTGGCCCTGCGCGCCGTTTCCGTTCACGTCATCCCCGCGGATCAAGATCTCGCGCGCGAGCTTGATGGGGTTCTTGACGTGGCGCAGCAGCATGCAGCCGGTGCCGCGCTTGTGGTGGCCCGACGAGACCATGACGCTGGCCTCGAGCTCGTTGGTGCCGGCACGGGTGAAGACGGCGCCGCGGGCGGCGTTGAAGAGGGCATCATCCTCGAAGAGGGAGACGGCGTAGGTGGCGACGTCGAGGGCGGTGGCATGGGGGTTGGAGAGGAGGGCGGTGTGGGAGAGGTGGAGGATGCGTGTGAGGGAGGCGCGGTAGGCGGCGAGGGAGGAGGGGGGGAGGGTGGCGCGGGAGACGTTGCCGGCACCGCCGTGGATGATGATGCGGGGGGCTATGGGGTGTGAGGAAGAGGAAGAGGCCATTTTTGATGTTGGCCTAAGGAGGGATTGAGGTGAGAGGTTGAGATGAGAGGGTGGACTGGAAAGTGGGGGTGAAGATTGGAACCGTCTATTCTATCCAAGCTCTTTTTAAGACGACTACTAAAACATGGCAAGCGATAGTTCTGAAGTTGGAGTTGGTCAAGGTCACGAGGTGGTTGGAGATGGGGCGGGATTTGTACCGACGCGCCTATCTCCATCCCTGTCCTTCCCCGGCCGCGTCTTCCCGTCGCGAAATTGCGACACTCTGCGTCGCTTCTCTCATCACCTTCATCCATCGACATCCATCTCTTTCGAACTCTGCTTGCTCACAGAACATCTAGTTTCTCACGGCCGATATTGCACTGGCACATTGTTCGCACATCTCAACGGTGTGCAGGCTAATCTTAGAAAGTGTGCAATCTTGCATTCATGTCTCACCCAGGGTTCACCGCGTCACAATTCACTTGCCCAAACCCACCTCTCTCAAGTCCTTCACACGCTCACCAGGCCGCGAGTCATCATGGCCCCAAGGCCTGTTGTGCCATCTCCATTCCTTCCTGAGCCCTCGCTCCTTTCCTTCCAGGGCATCGGCAATGTAGCTCCCGATGGTTGGGAGAAACTTGAACGCGTGGCCCGAATCACCAGTCGCCAGCAGGAATTCCCTTCCGGAATACTTGGGATGGAAGTCGAGGAGGAAGTGACGGTCGGCCGTGTCCTAAATAATCGTTAGCAACTCATCTTGGGTGCGTCTGGGAGCAACATACCGTGCACCAGCAAATGGAAGCCCCGTGGATCTTCCTGCCTGAGAACTGGGGTATCACAGCATCAATCAACCGGTTGATGCCGTCCATTGCCTCTTGCGGAATGCCCTCGCCCGGATGCTCGCTCGCATAGTACGGGATAGAATACTTGACCGTCTTTTCTCCATCTTTGTACTCGCCAGTCTGGTACTGGTATCCCTGGAACTCGTTGCAGATCTTGATCCGTCGCGTCTCCGGGTCTGGCTCGAAGAAGAAGCCAAGTTCTCGGTTGTCGACCACCGGACAGCCCTTGAACTGCGCGAGCTCCTCGTCCGTCACCTCGACGTGACCGAGCGTCCAGCACTTGGACCAGAGGTGGGGTGCCAGTTCAGGGAGAACTCCTGGCGAAGCCGCTCCGGTGCAGAGAATGTACTTGGATGCTATATGCACCTTACCAGAAGCGACCTTGACACCCTTTACCTTTCCATCTTCTTCCTCGATACCGACCATCTGCCCGTCTGGGCCGCCAACGAATTTCACGCCCATCTTCATGGCCTTGAGAAGGTGTCAGCCGATGTTGTTTCATCAAGAAGATCTGTTTTCACCTCGTTGCCGACTTTCTCCAAGGCCTTCCGGGCATGGGCCCATCCTGCTTGAGGGTTCCAGAAGCCTTTCCACTCGGAGATGCCTTTGGCTGCTGCAAGCTGCGGCACATACTTGACGATATCCTCTTTGCTCTCGACAAACTCAACGCCTGCTGCCTGGCCTCTGTCGACCAGGTTTTGGTATGCTTGGCGCAGGCGCTTGGTAGCTTCGGCATCTCCGCTTGTGGTGACAAGCCAGCCTTGGCCGAGGCTTAGCAATATTCCCGAAGCTTAGTTATGAGGAATACTCACCCGTCTCGTGGAAGATGCCATGGAACAAGTCCTGCCTCCATGCCTGAATAGCCTCGATGGCTGCACCCGGTCGATCAGCGGGCAATTCCCAAATGGGGCAAGGTCCGTGTTTTTACGCACCCATGTCGGAATACAGCGGCTCATCGTATTCGGTGCGGATGATTTTGTTCAGATCATAGGCAGCACTGTCAACCGAGGGGAATGGGTTCTTGTCGATGCAAGTGATGTTTGTGTAGCCTCTTTTGGCCAGATGATAGGCTGTCGAGGCCCCGAAGGTGCCGCTGTCGATTCATATAATAAGCAAAAGATAAAGGTTGGGTCAGGTCAGAGAAATGACAGGGATCGTACCTGCCGATGATAAGAATAGACGCGTCCATTATCGTGGCGGTATGTAGCAAAGCGAGGCGGCGGCTTCTTATGTGGCGAGCGAGTCGTCGCTTGGACCTTCTGCTCGCGTGGACCTTCGCACCCACCACCCCCCCGCACGCATTGACTCAGTCCAACAGCCCTCAACCCCAGCCTCCGCAACGCCATTTAGCCAGAGGAACAATCCAGAGATAGGGTTCAACTTCAATTGCCGACACCCCCTCTGGACCGCCGTATATAACGAGAGGCTATGCGCACTCATACAATGGCCTTATTTCAGTCCCTTCGCTGCGCTGCATCATGGCCGACCAAGACCCCAAGGTGGCTACGGCAAAGGAAATCGAGGCCAGCAATACCGGTCCGCCATCCGACGACTACGCCGACGATGCCAAAGAGCTAGCGGTCGGCACTGCCAAGGTGCTCTCGGGCAACAATGGCATCATGAGCGAAGCCGAGGAGGCCACGGCCGGTGCCATTGAGAACATCGAGAAAGAGTACACCATCGACTCGGACAACTCGCCATGCCCCGAAGTGCGCGCCAACGTGCCCAACACCGATGACCACCACCTGCCCATCAACACGGTGCGCATGTGGGTGCTTGGCCTTCTCTTTACAATTGCAAGTCATGCCTCTCCTCTGCACTACTTGTGCTAACTGCTCTTTAAGGTTGGCTCTGGCATCAACCAATTTTTCTCCATGCGGTATCCTAGCGTGACCATCACCTCACTCGTCGCCCAGCTGGTCAGTTTTCCGCTGGGCTGCGCTCTGGCGAAGGTTCTGCCAGTCAAGACGGTGCGCGTCTTCGGCTACCCGCTTGTCCTCAACCCGGACCACTCCTTCAACATCAAGGAACATGCCGTCATCACCATCATGTCCAACTTGAGCTTCGGAACCTCTTGGGTATGTTACGCATCATTTGTGAAGGAGACAATGCTGATGCATCCAAGGCCACCGATATTATCCAAGCGCAGATGGCTTTCTATAACACCCACACCCCCATCGGTTATCAGTTCCTGCTAGGCTTGTCAATGCAGCTATTCGGATTGGGCTTGGCTGGACTATGCTACCGCTTTATCGTTGAGCCACCACAGATGATCTGGCCGTCGACCTTGGCCAACGCCGCCCTGTTCGAGACGCTACACAGTAGGGCGAATCCTATGGCTGACGGCTGGAGCATCTCACGTTACCGCTTCTTCCTGTACATTTTCGTTGGAGGATTCTGCTGGTTGGTTCATCCCAAGTCATGTAAAATCTACCCTGCGTGACTAACCGAACAACAGGTATTGGTTCCCTGGCTTCATCTTCACTGGTCTGAGCACCTTTGCTTTCATATGCTGGGCAGCCCCCAACAACAAGGTTGTAAACAACCTGTTCGGCATGTCCACGGGGCTCGGCTACCTTCCCACGACATTCGA
The DNA here is from genome assembly GCA_023082095.1 of Dothiorella sarmentorum. NCBI lineage: Eukaryota > Fungi > Ascomycota > Dothideomycetes > Botryosphaeriales > Botryosphaeriaceae > Dothiorella > Dothiorella sarmentorum. Next base: position 87,176 of record JAJMVL010000128.1, read on the forward strand.
CTGGTCTCAGATTGCCTACAACGGCTCGCCGCTTGTCGTCCCTTTCTGGGCGCAGGCGAACGTCTTCAGTGGATGGCTCTTCCACTTCGCTCTTGTGGCCCCGATTCTGTATTACACCAACACCTGGTGGTCGAGCTACATGCCGCTGTCCGGCTCCGACTCGTACGATAATACCGGCCAGGTCTACAATGTGACCAAGATAGTGGACGCACAGGGTAACTTCCTGAAGGATCAGTATGAGGCCTACTCACCCATCTTCATGCCCGCCACTTTTGCTCTGAGCTACGGTCTCTCGTTTGCCGTCATGGCCTGCCTGCCTGTACATATCTTTTTGTATTACTGGCGCGACATGTGGAACTCGGTCAGGGGGGATGGCAAGAAGGATATCCACGCGCGTCTCCTGATGAGGTACAAGGACGTGCCGTGGTGGTGGTTCGGCATCATCACCGTAAGAAACTGGTCTCCAAATCACTACCGGGATCTCAACAACCGACTGACATCTCACTAGCTCATTGTCCTTGTCGTCAGCATCATTACCATGGAAGTCTACCACACGGGCATGCCCGTCTGGGGCATCTTCGTCGCTTTCGGCATGGCAATCGTCTACATCATCCCCGTCGGCACCGTCTACGCCGTCGCCAACCTGAACGCCAACGTGTTGACCGTACTCGGCGAGATCATCTCAGGCTACCTGCTCCCCGGCAAGCCAATCGTGATGCTCATCTTCAAGGTAAGTGCCGCCACCCTCAATAACTCCAACCACCAAGAAATAAAGAATGCTCATCCGCTGATTCCGTCCTAAAGTTCTACGCCTACACGGCCCTCAGCCAAGCCATGAACTACTGCTCCGACATGAAACTCGGCCTCTACATGAAAATCCCCAAACGCACCCTCTTCGTTGCCCAACTGACCGCCTGCATCATGGGTTCCCTAACCCAAAGTACGTCTCCCCCTCCCTCCCTCCCCTCCTCACCAAACCTAACCTTCGCAACCCCCACAGACGCCGTCCTCCTCTGGATGCTCCACCACATCCCCTCCATCTGCTCCTCCACCCAACCCAACGGCTACACCTGCCCCCAAGGCCGCGTCAACTTCACGTCGTCAATAATCTGGGGCGCCATCGGCCCCGCCCGCCTCTACTCGGTCGCCAAAATGTACTCGGGCCTGCTCCACTACTTCTGGCTCGGCGCCCTCCTCCCCGTCGCCACGTACCTCCTCAAGCGCCGCTACCCCTCCAACCGCCTCCTCGCCGCCATCCACTGGCCCCTCTTCTTCGCCGGCACCGGCAACCTGCCCCCGGCCACGGGCATCAACTACACCACCGCATTCGCCGTCTCGTACGTCTTCAACCGTGTCTTCAAGCGCCGCTGGCCGCACTGGTGGGCCAAGTACAACTACGTCCTGTCGGCCGCTTTGGACAGCGGGGTTGCCGTGAGCGCCGTCGTGATTTTCTTCACCGTCATTTTCCCGGGCGCGCAGTTGAGTTGGTGGGGGAACACGGTGAGCGAGACGACGGTGGATGGGAAGGGGACGCCGTGGAGGGAGGTGCCCGAGGGGGGCACGTTTGGGCCGAGTAAGTGGTGAGAGGTGGTTGGGTTTTGGTTGGGGTTGGAGTTGGGGGCATGTGTGGGTGAGAGAGGAGACAGAGTGGATACCGTTTGGGCAGTCTTGAACAACAGTCTTTTTACGATTTTTGCACTGGTGCTCAACTTGGGAATCTCGAATTGCACGTCTCAGCAGTGTGGCGGGTAATTAAATCAGTGCTCACGGACGCAATTTGATGTTAATCAAGGCTCTCCTGTCTTTGCTTGAATGAATTATTTGTGTAATCCTCATGACTTAAAAAACTTGAAACCATACTCCCTGTTCCCTTAAAATGTCGAGCAAGAAAGCTATATGGACCTGTCTATATGTATGAACTATGCCCCCGCATACGAATCCGCCTCAAGAACCTTCGTATCTGCGGTGGTTGATCCCGCCCGTAGTAGAAGAACGCAGGTTTGTACTGATGTTCCGAAAATATGTAGATAAATGTGAGCGAAAGGCGTCCACGCCGAATGTGCCATGCAAGTTATCCGCTCCATCGATGGGTCGATCCGAGAAGTGGGCGCAATTAGTGTGATTCGTTAGTCGGTCAATCGTGAGTCGTTATATGGTCGTGGATGAAAAGTCATCAAGAGAGAGCTGCCTCTTGGGGGCCTCGATATCCAGTATCATGCCCATGTTGGCATGTGAGACGAACAGCCGGCGAGCAAGAAGAGAGCCGGCCAGGGCGACGAGGAAGATGGAGGTTGCGGCAGTGGTGAATGCCAACGTCCAGGCCATGAAACGAAAGGCCGCAGACTTCAATAGTGTGAGCGTTAAGCGATCCAAGCTGATGACGTGCGCAGCTGTTGTGGAACCAAGTGCGCCGACGATTCCGACTCCCATTGCTGCTGCTGCGCCAAGGATCAAGTTGACCCAGCTTAGAAGTATGATGCAGAGGGTGAGGCCGAGGTAAGTTGAAATGGTTCCACCAAGGCCACCAACAGCCAAATCTCGGATTTTCTGAGTCTTCTCCTCAATGAGTTCATGCTGAGTAAGTAGAGTCGTCTGGATGGCGTTCTGGTTGTGGATGATGCGAGTCTGGGCCTATCAATGTTGTGAGTAACATGTTATAAGTGCGGCGTATCCGATGTCAAATACCTCTTGGAAAACCTGCTGGTCTCTCAGAGCCTGCTCGTGCAAGTCGAGATAATTGACCTGCGTGGATTTAGCATAGAATTATTTCCACTACACGACGGAGCAAACATACCACTGTTGCCTCGACACCATGGAGACGCTCGACGAGCGTAAGGATGGTAATATCGCGGACGTTCTCGAGAGAACTTTGCACGTCTGTGGCGAGATTTTGGGTTTCTCTCAGGGCAAGATCATGTGAAACTGCGCGTTCTCCATCGCGAAGGATGGCCTCGTCGTGAAGAACTTGAAGCACAGCGCGAGCTTTATCGACTTCACCGTTGGCGGCTTGGATGTTCTGTTTCCAGTTAGCTGCAGCTAGGACCATGGACAGACAAACCTACACTGTTCAGAACCTTGGCTTCGTCGGTCGTACTTTTGAAAGACTGAGTGAGGACGCCAACAAAAGCCTCAGTTGCGGAGTCGAACTTGCCGAGCAGCCTGGCTACTACATTATCGACATGGCCCAAAGCAGCTTCGTTGCGGGCAGCGAGGTCGTGCTGGAACTGTTGCACTGCACGTGCGAACTCCTGGTGCTGCGCAAGGCGATCCTCTGTTTCATGCACGACGTGTGACAGCGTCTCAGAAACACTGGCCGAGGACTCTACGGCTTCCTTCAGTTTCTGAAGATGCTCATCTGTATTCAAATCAGAGCTCGCATTACAAGATGACAAAAATTATACTGGAGGAAAGATTAACACAACACGTATCCTTACCGTTCTCCACGGCGCCACGACTTGCTTGGCAAATGACGATGGCGTTAGTCTGAGCATTGCTGTAGCTAGTCCAGCGTTGTGCGTGGTCAAAGAGAGAATCAACGCATTGCTTCAACTGTTGTGGTGTGAATTCAGGGTAGCAGGTGCGCTTGTCTTCTTCCTGGGAGGAGGCGGTCTTGAGCGAAAAGAAACTCCGGGAAGCCCTGGAGCATGCCTTGCGAGACGGCACGAAGGGAGCGCATTCAGTGGGAATCCCGGATTTGATACCCTGTAACTCACAAACAGCGAGTCTAGCGGCGTAGCCCTGCCTCACTTCGTCTAAGGAATGGTCAGTAGGGCGAGTTGAATCCTGGCCTGGCAACGAGTTGAAGGATTGGCATGAGTCGATCAGAGTTGAGGTGGCGAGCTGATGGCAAGCGGGTGAGGATTCCATCTCCTGTATGTGTTTTCTAGCAACCTCAAAGACACGAGCCTCGTGGAATGGAGCGCGACGAAGCATCGACGTCAAGTCGTCCCGGAAGCGGGCATCAACGGGTCCAAGAGAGGCATCTTCAGTCCAGGCGATAGTAGCACCGGCAGCGGCTTGAACGAGCATAGAAACGAAGAGCATCAAGGCGACAACGCTGACGTAGGTCCTACTGGCCATGATGGGTTGAAGGTCGAAGCGATGTCTGAGAGGTGATGCACTGAAACGCAGGTAGATGTCAGGGTGAGTGTAGCAAACACCAGCAAGCTGAGGAGGCAGGCTGCGCTGCAATCTGTTAGTGCTGTGGTAAGTTCAAAATCAAGCAGACACTTACCCCAGCTGACAAGATGTTGGATCAGAGATGTCAACGGGAGTAAGGTCAAACTTCGATCCGCTTGAGCCCGAAGGCAGGTGGTTGAAGCTGTCGCGGTTGCCCAAGCGTGTAGAAGAGTGATGTTGGCGGATCGCAGGTGTCAATTGATCGTGTGCTGCAGCTATTCACTTTCACTACCACGTGTGTAGTCAGAAGCACGAGTCCTGAGACCACGAGGTGATGTTGATGGCGCGTTCAAAAGTGGTTCACGAAAGGTTGACGCGCTAAAACGCGCACTAGTTGCCTGCCCACGTGATGTCGGCAAAATACCGGCCGAGCCTCCGATCCGCGCTGGGCAAGAACCACAGCATCGCCGCGGCGTTACGACCACCTCAAGACACGCCATGTTTTCCAGCGCACGACGGCGCTGCCTGCAGGGCGCAAGCGCGAGCTTGAAGCCCTCGCCTTCCAGCCAATTGCATCTTCAAACCGCCAACCACCCGACCATCCACTCCTTCCGCGCCTTCAGCACCTCGAACCCATGCCAGTCAAAGATCGGTCGCGCGCCATTGTCGGTACCTCCGGAGGTCCAATTTGAGATAATCCCGCCGGTCGTGGCCAGGAAAGGCAAGACATCAAGCCGCAATGTAAAGGGCGCAACGGTTCATGTGAAGGGGCCGCTCGGCGAGATGTCCTACACCGTTCCGCCGTTCGTGGAAATTGTGCGGGAGACAACCGGTGGACCGCCCATCGTCAAAGTGCTGGATGCGGACGTGAGGAAGCAGCGGGAGATGTGGGGTATGTTCACCAATGGCATAGCATCTGGAGACACTGGCTGACTGTGCCGGTTTTCAAGGCACTGTTCGTGCGTACTTGCAAAACCACATTCTCGGCGTATCGGAAGGCCACACGGCAATCCTTCGCCTGGTGGGCGTTGGTTACCGTGCGTCAGTTGAGAACAGCGCAACCACCGTTGAGTCCGAGTTCCCAGGCCAGCAATTCGTCAACTTGAAGGTCAACTTTTCGCATCCCGTCGAGCTTCCCATCCCGAAGGGTGTGAAGGCGAGTACCCCGCAGCCGACACGCATACTACTGGAGGGTGTCGAAAAGGAGACAGTGAAGTCTTTTGCCGCAAAGATCAGGGAATGGAGGAAGCCGGAACCGTACAAGGGCAAGGGTATATTCGTCGATGACGAGGAAATCAAGCTGAAATCGAAGAAGATCAAATAGAGCATGGTAGAGCACGGGAATATCAGGAAAATCTGTACAGCAATTGTACTTTTATTCATATTGTACGGGGTATCTTTGGCTTCTTTTGGCCAAAATAGCGCCGGAATTTATCCTGGCTTAGGCGGTCTTCGCAGAGAGGACTTCCTTGACAACATTCAGCACCTTCTCGTGAACGGCCTTGGGTGCGGCAACAACGCCAGAGTTGTCCCGAAGAGTCCTGCCAATGCTGAAGTCAAGCCTCTTGCCGTTGGCGTCGGTGACCTGACCACCAGCCTCCCTGACGATGAGGTCACCAGCTGCGTGGTCCCAAATCTTCTCCTCGTAGCCCTTCTTGACCGGCAGGCGGAGGTAAATGTCGCCAGCACCGCGGGCAATCGAGGCGTACTTCGCCTGCGAGTCCATCCGGACGCTGTCCTTTGTGATGCCCAGCTTCTGAGCAATCTGAGCTTGGTCGCTGTGCGAGGAGTGAGCGGCCTCGACACTCTCGCAGAAGGTGGCCTGGGTAATGTCCGAGATCGGCTTCATGGAAATGGGGTGGCTGGACTGAAGAGCGCCGTCGCTAAGAGCACGAGAGTTGGCACCCTGGCCCTCAATGGCGCTGAAGAGCACACCCCTGCCCTCGCTGGTCTGGTCCTCGCCGATGCCAGCATCCAGAGGCACGGAGTCGTCGATGGGCAGATTAGGGCAACCCAGGACGCCGACCTTCACCTGGCCGTCGACCATCAAGGCCAGGCAGACGGCATACTGGCCGCCTCTGAGGAAGCCCTTGGTGCCGTCAATGGGGTCCAATGCCCAGATTCTGCCCTTGGAGCCTCCAGCGCTGTTGCCAAGGTCGATGGCCTCGCACATGGCGTCCTCGCTGGTGAGAGGGCCGCCGAGCAGCTTCTCAGAAGCATCATCGCTGAGCTTCGACTTCTTGACCAGGTCGAAGATCTGCGAGCGCAGGTCGTTGTTCTCCCTGAGTGTGGTGGCCTCCTCCTCACCGACAACCTGGTCGTCCGGGAAGTTTGCGTGAATGGCGCTGATGATGAGAGCCTGGGCGCCAAAGTCGCCAATGGTGACGGGCGACTTGTCGTCCTTGGAGACGGTGCCTTTGGCCTTCTCCTGGAAGACGCGCTTGGTAAGGAGAGCGGCGCGCTGGACGGCGAGCTCGGCAACCTGGAGCTCTTTGGCGTAGGACATGGTGGCGTTGCTGAATGAGGCGGACTTGGGGATTTGAACAGGTAGATGGCGGGAAAAGAGAGCGAGTCGTGAGGAGAAGGTAGCCAGGATACTCAACGCCAGGATGACAGCAGAGAGGACGAGGATATATGGGTTGCGGAGTCCGTTTAGGCCCCTCATTTACCTGGCCAGTTTCTTAGTGGGGCAGAGCCTGAGAGCTGACGCGGGCGGACGCCGCATCTGTCTCAAAAACGCCGATATGCCGATCAATATCACCAGGAAACCAGCAGTTGCCGCATTCTTTCACACCAGCTCGGTTGGCCGTTCAGCGTCCGTCGGCTGTCCTCCAGCCACTCGGGAGACCTGCTCGCACGATAGTAGCACGTCTCCGTCCACCCATCTTAACAAAGCGGTAGTGCCGACACCCGCGCTCTGCCAACTCAGCGTACGGGTCGCCTAGCAACCCGCAACCCCCAGCTTGCTCTTGCGCCCAAAGCTGCAACTATGGCCGCGCTCACCACATCAAAGAGAAAGTTCAACAAGATCCTAGAGAGCATCACGGCCAGTTCGTCGACCACCAGCCTAGCGTCCACGCTCCCTGCGAACGCTTCCACCATGTCCGTCGCTACCGGCCAGAATGAACCGCCGTCGAAGCGCAACCGCACATCCCTGAGCGGCGACTCCCTCGCCTCCATTGAGGACGAGCGACCTGGCACCGCTACGAGCGCATCTTCTCGTAAGGCTCCGTCAACAAGCAGCCTATCGCTGGCGCAGCGAGCGAAGAGCATCCGCCTCATCAAGAAAGACAAAGCCAAGGAGAAGGTCGAGCCGAAAAAAGCCCCCAACTACACACCTTGGAGCCACGAACATTTTGTCGAGCGCATGAAGACCTTCTCCGATGTTAAGCTATGGAGTCCCAAGCCCGACAAGCTCAGCGAGGTCGAGTGGGCGAAGAGGGGTTGGGTGTGCGAGGGTGTCAACACCGTTGCGTGCAAGGGAGGTTGCGAGAAGAGGATCGTGGTCAAGTTGGAGCCGAAGAAGAAGGACACAAAGACAAAGAGGGCGGAGGCAGACGATTCTGAAACACTGGACGACGAGGTTGACGAGGCTCTTGTGGAGCGCTATGCCAAGCTCATTGTGGACGGCCACAACGAAGGGTGCCTGTGGTTGAAGGCTGGCTGCAAAGGTATGGTGATCCTCATCATTCTCCGTTACATTGAATCTCTGTTAATCAACTCTTCTTCAGAGGACATTTATCATGTACCCATGGCCAACTACGAGGAGCACATCAAGCCCGGATTGGTCGAACGCCACATGTCATTGCTGAACATTCGTTACCAGTTGCCGATATTGGAAAACCTTCAGTGGCCTGGCGCACACCCGGACAAGCTCGCCAAAGCTCTCCCAGAGGAGCTCACTCAGGCCCTCTCGACGGGTAATTCCGAGGCAGCAGCGCCTGCCGACGGCACGAACCAAAAGGACATCGAGAAGCGGATCCAGCTTTTCGCCCTATATGGCTGGCACGGAGAGGACCGCGGCAAGTATTCGATTGTCTACTGCCGCGAGTGCCACCAGCGCACTGGACTGTGGATGTATTCCAACGAGGACTCGAAGCTTGACCTTATCGAGGCCCACCGGATTCACTGTCCATGGCTCAACCCTGAGTCACAAGGCGGCAGGCCTCTCTGGGAATTGTTGCAGAAGCGCCTGATGAACCGCATTCGCGAGACTGCAAGCTCCGTGTACACATACAGAACCATGTCGTCGGAGCCGCAAGAGTTTGGAGATATTCGCCCACCGAGCTCGGCTGCAGACTCTGAGCAAGCGGACAAGAAGAGGATGAATAGGCTGAAGAAGGCGATGAAATCGTTTGGTGGAAAGCTGAAGAAATAAGAGAACGAGCTGCCGCTTGTCTTCGCGAGAGCCAGTTTTGGAGATTCTTGAATACTACGATTGATTTAATGAGGGACAGGTGCGTCAGGTGAGCAGTGCCTCAAAGGGCTGTCAAATTCATTGGGTGCTGGAGTTGCTACTTCATGTAATTTAGCGAGCGTATGAGATACCCGGTGAGCGGTCAGTGAAGATCACTCCAGTTTAATCCATCCCATCGACTTCGAGATCTTTGTGAGCTCGTGTATCCATAAGCATCTCGGACCACCAATACATGGGTGCTGCTAGACTCATATGTATGGTGTCACCAAAACCTGTCCAACCAAACGCCACCAACCGGTGGGGGCCAGGTTAGACACGAGTCTGGGTGATCAATACGTGGCACGTACCTTTCTGCCCCGGAATGGATCTGCCGGAGGCGAGCAAGAGTTCCGCCAGGAAGCTTTTTCTTGCCCGTCGTTCCCACCGCGTCCGGGCAGATCTCAACGCCGTCGCCACTTGTGCAGCTCAGCTTCCGGAAAATCCTTTAGCAACCCCCACATGTATAGAGGATCCGGCGTTATGGATGGCTCCACAGGTCTATCTTTCCACTGAGGAAGATCTTCTCAAATTACTGTCCGAGCTCGCTCCCCAAGGTCGCGATATCACGTGTGGAACCCAGCGGAACGGGTCTAGGACGCGGGTTTACAAAAGCCCGGACGCGCAAGCCGTCCTCTTGATAAGAACCTTGTTCCCTGTCGCGTCCACGTGTCGGAGCAGGGACCAGTTGTGGACGTGAGGAAGAAAGTCAGACGGAGTGCTGCTTGAACAACACCACATCTCTGCGACTCTCACCTCTGACGCAGCGCCCCCATTGGTCCTGAAGCAAGATGATGGGCGCGGAAACAGACGCATACTCGAAATCACCGTCAAGATGGCGCAGACGCAGGCTTCTTACCGGTACAAGCGCCTGAGCTCCTCCGCTGCGACGCGTCTGGTCCAGCTCCAACCGTCCTCCGCATTCGGATCCGGCATCGTAGTGGAGCTCATCGAAGCCTTTCCCTCCGGACGCGTGGAATACGATGCTCTTTCGTATACCTGGGGCACATCCGAGCCCGACAAACCCATCACCGCCAACAACGACCGCCGCCTTCTGATCACAGACAACCTGGCGAAGGCCATGCGCCGCTTCCGGCACCCCACAGAAGTAGTTTCGGTGTGGATCGACCAGCTCTGCATCAACCAGAGCAATCCCCAGGAGCGCAGCCACCAGGTCGCCATGATGGGGAAGATTTACCGCGCTGCGCGCAAGGTCATTGTTTGGCTTGGCGAGGACTTTCAGGTCTTGGGCGATGGCAGCAAGTTCGACCTCAAGCCTGGCCTGCGTCTCGCTGGCCAGATTCTCGACAAGATGCACGAGATTCCAAACCTCAAGTACGACTGGAGCACCCTGTCTGGGAGCTCTCACCTGCCGAAGGCTGGAAACAAGCACTGGCAGGCGCTCGCGGCGATATTACGACGACCGTGGTTTGGCCGCATGTGGGTCATCCAGGAGGTCGTTCTCTCCTCTTGCATCGAGGTCTACTGCGGCAAGGAGATGTTTACGTGGGACGAGGTGGGCCGGATAGTGGATTACCTGGACTGCGACGAGTACAGAGACTACAACGTCCGGAGTTCGGAGCTGGTCACGGAACTGCCGTTCTCGCGCATCAACCGCATCAAGAAGCAGCATGAGCAGGGCATCCGGCCGGATCTGTTCGAGCTGATGCTGGCCTGCCGCCATTTTGGCGCCACGGACGAGCGTGACAAGATATACGCTCTGCTCGAGCTGGGTGAGCACGACATCACCCCTGACTATGGAATGACGCCGAGAGATGTGTTTGTGGACTTTGCGGAACGGACGATTAGGATGGCTCAGCAACCGCGGCATTGTTGCGACTACGGCGCCGAGAATCCGCATGACTTCAGCTGCTGCGTCCACGGGTGGAAAGATCGTGACAGGTATCTACGCATTATGACGATGCTCTGCTGTGCTGGCGCCGCCAATCAAAGGCAGACGCTGGCCTACAGTGAGAGACTTCCTTCGTGGGTGCCTGACTGGTCTATCAATCCGAAAGTCCGGCCGTTCTGTTTCTGGGGCTCTAAGGCTTTCACGGCAGGCGGCAGCGACTATGGTGAGATATCCATAGGGGAGAACTCACGGATCTCCATCCTGGGAAAGCTCTTTGATACCATAAAGGTGGCTGGTAGCGTCAATCTCGACCTGAGCAACATCACCGACGCAAATGCTGAACGGGGTCTGATTGCTCAATGGTACGCCGAGTGTGACCACATCGTTGCGCAGAACCTCTTCCCATATCCCGTGACAGGCAAGGAGCCTCGTGTGGTGCTGAAGAAGATTTTGGAGCGCAACGACATTGGCGAGACACTGAATGCGAACCAGCGCCCTGAAAACCAGCGACGGTCGTCGGGCAACCTGATCGACGATCTTGCGAGTCCTCGGTGGGTCCTTCCTGATAGCCACTATGAGTCGAAAATGGGGGTTGCCGTTGGACGCGTGCTCTTCCTGACGACGAGCGGCTACATGGGTCTGGGGCCGCACGGCACTCGCGATGGCGATGTGGTATTTGTCATGCTGGGCTGTGATATCCCGTTCATGCTACGGCCAGTCAGCGGCAGCGGTGACTTCGTGCTGCTTGGCGAGTGCTTCGTGTACAAGCTCATGGACGGTGAAGCGATGCGCGACAACATTGCGGTCCAGGATGTCACCATCATATGACCAAGACTGGTTCCACGTTAGCTTGCGGGCCGAAGACATTGATTTGGACGGCTGCGCCGCATCAGCAGAACGACGCTTCCCCTGGTCATTTGAGCGAGGCTCCACACTGGGACTCGGGACACATGAAGGAAGTTTCCTTTGTGACGTAGGGACTCGACTCGGAGGGTCAGGATCACGCTCGGGAATGCGCGACAGGTGCATGGGAGAGAGGTGCATGTCGTGCATCGTCCACGAGGCACATGAGCTACCCCGAATGCACCGTTGAGAAGATCCACTTGCGGCTCTTGCGCAACACGTCGTTGTTTTCCTTGGGCGCGTTGCAAATCCCAGGCTTGCGCTTCCCCTCTTCTTTTCTTTATACGGCGGGACGATTCAGATTGCGCGAAAAAGTGCACTATTGTATCAGCCGGGGCGCTAGCCACGGCCAAAGGGTGGTTGGTTAGCGTAGCGGCCAACGTAATGCCGCATACCGCAGATATCTGCTGTACTAACGGCTTGTATATGAGCAGCAATTATGGACAACGAAGCCACTCCTACAGGCCAATTACCCTCCGCGCTGCTGATCAGTCAGACGTCTCGACAGCGCGCGGCACGACATGAGTCGCTGAAGCTCTTTGTGCATCAAGCCACCGCCTCGTCAGCTATCTCCGCACGCAAAAAACGCCAGCTCGCTCGGTCTTTTCCGCCACGGGCTTTTTGGGCCAGGTGATCGTCACCGTCGGGCCGTGCAGGGCCATTGGCGGCGGGCAATGCTGGCTAAACGGCCGGCGGCGGGCGGCGAAAGGAGTGGGAGGGCGTGTGCTGTTGTGTTTTAGGGCCTGGCTATGGAAAGGCAGTGGAGATCTCTAACGTAGCTGGCTACGATCGGGCCTAGTCTGCATGGAGCTCGGAGGGACAGCAGCGCTCGCGACAAAAGGCGGCGGGCGGTGGTGGTTGGAGAGTTTGGAGTTGATCTGTCTCCCTCTGACAAGGACGGGGTTTCCGGAGGAGCAGCAAATGATTCTGTGCCTTTTGGAGCCCGGCGCAAGCCACAAGGTTTCGTTTTGTCTCGAAAATCAAGAGCAAGAGCGTCCGTTTTAGCCTTGTCACGTGCCCGCTCGCTCGCCTCGCTTCCAGCCGCCGCTCAACCTGGAATCGAAACGTCGAGTCATGCGCATGCAGCACACTCTCCATCACACACCCAGACTTTTTTGCCCAACCCACCGGTTTAGCAGAAAAACCCTAAGCCGCGCGCGACCACCGCCATCTCCCTCGTTTAGCCGAGCCTTTCAGGCCCTAGCCCAGCAATTATCACAAAGAGCGACGGCAAATTGACAGCGCATCCGCGGCATCTATGCCTGTTGCAGCAAAGGAACCCCCCTCCCAACTTCACTTCACGCAACTGACCTTTTTGCCTTTGCCGCCCGAGGGACAGAGCTCCTTCACCGCCGCTCGTCCATTGCCGCAGCAACGGGGCGTCGTCTGTACGACAGACCAGGCAATCCCAATCCAGAATGTCCGCAAACTATGGGGACCCTGTGTAAGATCCGTGACCGATCGACAATTGCGAGTAATGTGCCACTCAACATATGGAGATGGAGGGAAGGGGAGCAGGATGGCGGCAGCCGTGGGCGGCTGCATGGCTCGATGGCTCGATGGTCCGTCGATGCCGTCTCGTGGTCGCCTGCTCGTGTCTTGCCTCGTCTCATGCACGGCCGGCGCGTCTTTTTGTCGCCCTGGTGGTGAGACAGTAGACGCAGTAGTCGTCGAGAGTGGGGCTTTTTTTCCTGGCACGCCTCGAAAGCTTACAAGGCTGGGGGGCGCCAGGCGCTGCCTGCGCTCTGGCTGTCTACGGCAGCATCAATCGTGGCTGTCACTCACTCGACAGAGGTGGACGAGTGCACACGCCCATTGAGGGTCAGGCTGGTGGCAAGCAGGTTTTCGGGGGGGAGGGTTGATGAGCTGTTGTGCCGGTGCCCATCAATGATGCTCACGATGTGACGAGCTGTGGCGAAGCGCGGGCATTGAACAGCGGGTTGAGCACGAGCACGAGCAGGGAGCACAGGGCGCGAGCGCGGAGCAAGCGCGGAGCAGGGCCTACCCAAGTGGAGCTCTGGTGCTGGGATGAACGAAGCGGCAACAGACGAAAAAATGACGACGGATGGGTCGACACTTGGGGCGTTGTTGGGGCGCCGCGGCAGGCGGAAGTGTTCATGATTGATAGTGGCACTGGCACGGCGCCAGACTCAGCCTCAGGCTCTGCTTTTTCGCTGGAACGAGGCGCTCAAAGGAACAATGAGACAAGACGGAGACGGCATGTATGGAGTATGTAGGGCGGTGAAGACGCGCGCCTTCCCCACCCACTCGCTGCCACTCGCTGCCTTCCTAATGGTCCAGCCCAGCTAATCATCAGACACGTGGAATGGACAAACGACTACAACTCTCACCACGACATTACTCGCCAATGGTCGCCATGCATACAACACCCGCCGTTCACGTCGCGCAACGCGGTCCGTCCGCCAACTGCCATGATGATGACCGTGACCCCTCCCCCGCTAAGAGCAGGAGCCACACGGCGCGCGCTACGCATGACGGAACGACAACTGCACGACACAGAGGCCACTCTCAGGCGCTGTCCCGGCCCAGAACCTGACGATCCTTAGGCGCCGGGTAGGTCAAGGCGCTCACCGGCAACCAATTACGCACCACAGCACCGAGAACGACTCTCCAGCCCTCCGATTGGCCGCAGGGCTGAGACATCAGAGTGAGAGCCGCAGCCAAGCCTCGCCGTCGACGAAGATGGCGCGAGATGCGGAAACGGATAATGTGCTTGCAGCAGCTCATCATCTGTAACTCTCTCCCACAGCGCCAGCGCTCTGGGCATCCACGCAACGACCGGCGCCACCGACCCGTCCAATCCCAGGTGCAGCTGCTCTTGCATGCGAAGCCTGCATTAGACCATGCATGACAAGCGCAGCCACTCAAACAACACGCCAGCCCGCCAGCCAGCGAGCGAACAAGGCCAGCCAGCGAGCGAACAAGGCCAGCAAGGCGAGCCCAGAAGCCAGGCAATCCGGGAACCCAGCTTCCCTCCGCCGCCCGTTGCGCTGCTGTCATCGTCGCGCCCGCTCTTACTCTGCTTCTGCCTGCAACGGCTACGTGCTTGCCTCTTCTCCCTTTGCCTCACGCACCCTCGTTGCTTGCAATTGATCGCCATTGGCCGCTTCCCAGGAATGGGGACAAGAGAGAATCACATTACACAACAGCCACGCAGGCAAGGCTAGCTAGCGTAACTAGCTAGCCAGCAGCACGGAAAACAGAACAAGCACCCCTGCAGCCTTTCCGAGAGCATCCATGATCGGCTCAAACGCAAAAGCCTATCGGCGGACGGCAGAGCCGGGGGGGAAAGGGCAAGGGAAAACACGAGTCGTCAGTCACGTCTACGTCTGCCTTACCATCACCCACTGCTGGGAAAAAAGGCGGGACCTCTCCGATTCTGGAATGCCCCGTCACGCCGCCCCTCCCAATTCGACACAGGGAAGAAGAGTGAAGGAGAGCGCCCCCAATTTTCATTTCTCCAAAAAATCCTACTACTTCTCCTTGTCAAATCTTCGAGACAGAAAAAACTCACCCACCAGCACGGGAAATCTCACACAATCAGGCAAACGTGGACCATGTACAATGATGACTCCTGCGAACCCCGGAGGACCCCACTCATCAGCATCATCACTTTGCCACGCCGCATCATCGGCTTCCTGTTGCTGCCGCCTCTTCTTCCGGCCCACCACCGTCCAATGGTTTGCCGAGCCCAACGGCCTGGCCCAGCAAGAGCACAGCAGCTAAATCAGCAAATCTCGGCGAGCAGCGACGGGCCAACAGCAAGGCGTTGGGCGGAGCATTCCCCACCTGTTCGAGAGTTTGCAGAAGCTCGGCTGCTGGCTGGGCTGCTAGCTGTTCCCTAGCGCCACGCACCACGAGAGCCAGAAAGACCCATCTTGACCGGTAAGCCAGGGAGGGTGTGAAAGCGAGACGCTGCAAGTGCATCAGCAGAGAGCATATAACCGCAGCAGAGACGCAGCAAAATCGAGAGTGAGAAAATCAACGATTGAGTGAGCATGAGGCAGAGACGACACACAGACCGAAGACAGCGCGGAGAGCGGAGAGCGGATCCGGGCATTGGGCAAAGCAACGGGCATCGAAAACACAACCCACACGCATGGGTAAGCAGGGCTGCGGGCAGTCGACGACGGATAACACCCATGTCGACATGCCCCCTCCAGCCTCCTCCACCTCGACCGCCCCTCTCCGCGCGAGTCCGTGTCGTCTTCTTTTCACACTCTCTCATCAGCTCTCCCTGCTACCCCCAGCACAACCAGAATTCAGGTTAACTCGCTTTACCCTGTCTGATTAGCTGGGCGGGTCTTTCTCGCTTTTTCCCTCTCTCCTTCCAGTCCTTGCACTTATGTGGTCCCGCAAAACCGCTACCACTTCGCAACCTTGGCGTAGTAAGTAGTCTGCGTGGTGAAAACGTAGAATGGTACGTGCATCATTGCGTAGACAAGTAGCGCGCGGACCCAAACTAATTTTTTTTGTTTGGGCGGAGCGGGCAGTTTGGGTGGTTGTGGTGGTGGTGGTTTGCGGCGGCGCCAAAACGACGGACGACGGGCGTCAAAAGAAAATCGACGCCGCCGTCCCACAAAAAAAAAACAAAAAAAGCAACACTCGCACAGAGCGACAATCCCGTGCTCTCCTCCCACCTGCGGCCCTTGTGGGCGTGTGCGCAATCCCAAGTGACGCTGCAAGCAACCCAGCAGACGATGGCATTCACATGACGCTCAACGGCACCAGCGAAAACTTCGCCTGCATGTAGTAAATTTCAACGTCGGCCCATCAATGTTTTTTTTTCTCACCATTTTTTCCCGCCGTTTGACGGTCGTCGCTTTCTTTTCCACGCCACGCCCTTTTTTTTTTTGTCGTTGCGCGACCCGCCCGCCATCAACTTTTGTTCACGCGGTCACCGGGCAGAAACACATGCGCGCTGACGAGTTGCAGTTTGGGAGGGGAAAAAATCAATTCTTGGCTAATTTGTGGTACCGATTGGCTTGCGTACGACTGTAATTTGCCCTATTCACTTACATCCAGTCCCCTCCCTCCTTGCTGCTGCCACTCGGAAAGTGAAGGAAGGAAGGGACGAGGATGAGGGGTGGCAAGCGAGGCTTGCGCAGAGAGAAAGCACCTTTGACTTTTCCTGGCGTTTTTCCGTTTGTGCTGGGCTGCCGTGGACATCACATCTTGGCTGAACAGCAAACACGAACGACCACCCCCCCTCTCCGAATCTCAGCCACCCTTGCAAAAAAGCATACGCAACTTCCTTCCTCTTTCCAATTCCAAGCCTCGGGGATAGTGTCGAATACGAAGGACGGAGAAGAGGAGGTGAAGGGTTAGCAAATCAATTGGCCGTGCAGACATTGGCTCTGACGACAAACAAAAAAAACAAGGCACGGCGTCCGACGCAGTCAGGCGAGAGAGGGAAGAGGGGGAGGGAGCAGCATCGGCAAGGCGTGATAATGACCACCATGATGCATAGAGCTCGCCACCTCAGCGTCAAAGCTTCAGTCATCATCGGCGCCGTAACCAATACACGAGGCGCGTCCACGCGGGGTAACCGGCGCTTCTTGTCAGGCAGAGGCCTGATCATCCATGTCGGGG
>JAJMVL010000129.1:0-66243 GCA_023082095.1 Dothiorella sarmentorum
GCGGCGGGAGGGGGGCCGGCGGGCGCGTCGGGGGCGGCGGGGACGACGGCGGCGACGGGGGGGTTGGCTGGGGGGGTTATGGGGGTGGGGTTGCCGTTGGGGCAGGGGGAGGTGTGGGTTGAGGGAGGGGATTTGAGGGAGTTGGTGAGGAGTATCAAGTGAAGAGCGGAGGGGAGGTTGTTGCTTCGGGGGTTAGGGAGGGTGGGGGAGGGCGTGTGAGTGTCTGTCTGGTTTTGCAATGCATGAGCGTTGGGTGTTATTTTTCGGGGCTGGTATGAGATAGCACTCGGAGAAGCTCGGGAATGGCTATCACGAAGGGCTCTTGGTGGGATGTGGGCTTTCGAAGGCTCCCTGGAGGACAGAGGCTTACTTTACTCTTCTAAAGTTTTTTGAGTGGTGGTTACCGGATACGGTAGATCAATCTGATAAGATAAGTTCAATCTCCCACCCCGCATGACGTAGGAAAGATGGGAAGCAGTCTCTACCCAAGAGATCTCCACGTGCAGCTTCCGCTCTTTTCACAACGTACATGCTCCAGATTCACAAGTATCCACCATGGTATACGATTCGACCATCAGCTTCACTCTCGACACGATATGCCCGTGGTAACTGATTCCTGGCGATCCCAAACGCGCGGCCACGAGAGAACGACTTACCAATAGCGCAGGACGTATCTGGCGCGGCGCCGCCTGCAGCGCGCACTCGAGAAGGTCAAGTCGTCGCAACCGGACAGCGGCACCACCTTCACGCTCAAATACTTGCCGTACCAGCTGTATCCCGAAGCCAGCAAGGAGGGCGAGGACAAGTACGAGTGGTATAAAAAGTCACGATACGGCGACAGCGAGGAAAAGATGAACATGTACACGACGCTGATGGGCGCGTTCGGGGCCGACGCCGGGATCAACTTCAAGTACGTGCGCATGATTCTAAATATACCCGCATGTCCTGACGCGAATACGCCTCGTCTCCAGATTCGGCGGTACTGTCGCGAACACGCTGGACGCCCATCGCCTGATTCAACACTTCCAGGACAAAAGGGGCCCGGAAGTGGCCGACAGGATTGTGGAATGTACGTGGCAGCAGAAATGCGGCAGTACCCGCCAAAATGAGCGAAGCTGATTTACTTTTAGCATTATACAGCCAGTATTTTGAGCAGGAAAAACACCCAAGCTCTGCCGACACGCTGCTCCGAGCCGCCGCGGATGCCGACATCCCTGAATCCGAGGCCAAGGCCGTCATCGAGGACGAATCCGAGGGCCTGATGGATGTTAAGATGCTGATCCGTGAGCAGGTGGGGAACGGCATCGACGCAGTGCCGCACGTCGTAATTGAAGGTCGGCGGCGGGACCTGACGCTGGAGGGAGCACGAGAGGTGGATGAGTATGTCAAATCTCTGGAGCGGGTTATCAAGGAGAACGCATGACAGATTGCATGCGGGGAAGAAGAGGCAATTGTCCGGTTTCGTAGTTTGCGTTGAGCGAGTGGTGGAATGCGAATATTAAACTTCAACTTCTCGGTTCTAGACTCGCGCCCCGAGCTCTAGAATATAACGGTCGAGCCACCCGGATCTCGTGTCCTGCTCTTGCTCACGCTAAGCTTCTTACCTTCTCCACAATGCTTTGGTTGCATATAATCGCCGCGTGCTGACCCGTTTGCTTATCCCATCGTCAACTTCTTTCTCCGCCTCTTCAGCGACAAAATATACTCACACAACACCAACAAACAACACACCCTTCCACCACCACCACAACAACAATCCAATTCTTCCGACATATATTCCCAGAGGCAGCGCCTCCACCACCCACTCAATCGCGCACACCTCCCTCTCAAAGAAAACCATGAAGTAAGTCACCTCCCTCCCCCAACCCGCGCTGCCCCGCGCACTAGCTTCCCCAACCCTCCCACGCAACCAATCAAAAACCACGCAACGCACTAACCCGCACCCCCCCTCGCAGCACCACAACATCAACCCCAAGCCTAATACCAACAACGCTCCAAATCCTCCTCCTCGGCAGCAACACCAACACCAACACGGCGGCCCACCCCCCCATCTCCCTCCTTCCCCCCTCCTCCTGGCTAGCCCACCACCTCCTCCTCAACACCAACCTCCTCACTCTCCTCCTCCTCCCCCTCGTCATCCGCGAGATCCCGACCATCATGACCACCACCCTCGACCCGCTGCTCGACTACGTCTTCGATCCGTGGAGCTGGGCGTACTTTCCCGTCTGGTGCGCCGAGGTGTGGCGGTTGGTGAGGGATGAGCGGCACGTGTTGTTTGTGGAGGGGAGTAGTGGTGGGGGGGCTAGTGTGGAGAGGGTGTGGAGGGAGATGGGGGTGGTGGAGAGGGTGGAGTTGAGCGTGGGGAGTTGAGGTTTGGGTTTGGGGATGTGGGTGCTCTACTGGGGGGTGGCGGCTATGGATGGTTTTTATGTATAGACATGATGGGAACTGAAAAGATGGGGCGTGTTTTTTATTTCTTAGATTTTGGGGGTTTGGGTAAAACGGCAATGCTAGAGATGCTTTGATTGTTTAGGAGGGGAGATGCTTGCCCGTGAGAATGGTGCTTAGTTCAGTGTTTTGGATTTCCTGGCAAATTTCGACCAAAGTTTCAGGGTAAGTCTTCCATCTTTGGCGGTTCATGAAGTCGCGTCATGAGGTGGTTTTACCTGCCTAGTAGTTGACTTGACAGCTTGGCAGCCTCTCCAGGGCCATCCGGATGACTACTTCAACTCCCTACGCAACGTCAAAAGTGCGATTAGGAGTTTTGGCCAAGAAAATTTACGATCCGTAGGGAGCTGAAGCGTTCATCCGGATAGGGCTGCATAAACATGCAGAAGCCATCCAGATGGCGGCTTCAACTCCCCATCAATAATATGCTTCAGCTGGCAAGATGTATACAGTCCGTATATGGAGTTGAAGCATCTGTCCGGATCAAATGTGCTCTTAATCCTTCACAGACATAACGTCCACACTACGTCTGTAAACAAGTATGGACTCCAACAGAAATAACGGAGGTTGAGTGGTTTTTGGCCAATCCCATTTGTAAGTGAAGAAGTGTTTGTCCTACTCATAGATCGCACGTCATTTTTCTTCCAATCACGCTTTCTTCGACATCAAACCCGACATGACTATAACAGTCAAGGTCGAGGAAACTCTCATTTATCAAACCCAGTCTAGCATGCGTGCCGTAAGCCTGCACCAACTTATAGATGGCATGCTCCTCACCAGCGAATAGGATATGCCAATTCCTGGATCCTAGATGAGCCACTCACACTACCCCTCATTGTGATACCAACCCCACTTCGTGTTGCTAAACGCCTTTGAACTACAATTATCAGTAGTGTAGCAAGGAAGATACTCGATATACCAAGCAACTGGCAGAAACGAAGAAGAAAGAGTACAACAATGACTTCCACAATGCTTGCACAAATCCAGGTCGCCCCAAGGCAGACATCCCCCGATCGACTGTCGCTCCACTCTATTCCAACCTTCCAAGAACAACAACAACAGCAGCAGCAGCAGCAGCGAAAACCCCAATCTGTCTCCTCCACGACCACCGCCAGCCCCAGCAGCAGCACCCACGACCAAATCCACGACCAAACCTCGCGCCTCCCCTTCTGCCGCCTCCCAACCGCCTATCTCTGCCTCGCCACCATCTACCTCGTCACCTCCCTCGACATCAACGCCGTCGCCACCGCCCTCCCCATCACCACCACCACCACCACCACCACCACCTGGGCCGGCACGTCCTACCTCATGGGCCAAGCAGCCCTCCAACCCGTCCACGGCCGCCTCTCCGATGTCCTCGGCCGCAAGCCCCCCCTCCTGCTCGCCTCCATCGCCCTCCTCGTCCTCGGCAACACGTGCTGCGGCTTCGCGCGCTCGGCGCCGTGGCTGTATGTACGCGTCGAGGGCGGTGAGCGGCGGCGAGGTCAGCTCGCTGGTACAGGTCACGGTTGAGCTATCTGGTGAGCTTTGCGGGAGAGGGGGAGGTGGCAGGGGATGCTGAGCGGAGCAATTGGGGCGGGGGTGTGTGCGGCGGGGATGTGGGTGTTGCTGACGGTGGAATAGCGCGCTTGTTGTCTCGATGCTGGTCGTGGGCGCTATGTCGTTTGTCGTTTTCGTGGTGGTGGGAAAGCGGTTTGCCAGGATCCCGATGATTCCGCTGCATTTGTTCGGCCAGGCGTCGACGACCGTCATCTATATCCAGAGCGGCCTGTATAATCTCGTGTGGCAGGTTGCCCTGTATTTTCTTCCCGTCTACTTTCAGGACGTCCGAGGGTACAGTCTGTTGCAGAGTGCGACGCTCGTCCTGCCCCTTCTCCTCCTCCAGAGCGTTGCGGGCGTGCATTCGGGGCCGTTGATGACGAAGCTCGCTAGGTATGTCGATATCTGTTTTAAAGTACTCTTTCTGATTCATGACATGCAGATATGCTCCCGTGCTGTACGCTGTAATGGCGCTTTGGACGCTTGGCGCAGGACTCAAGCTACTCTTCTCGCGGACTACACCAGTCCGCGTGTACGTGACCACGCTTGTCATTGAAGGAGCCGGGGATCGGATTTGTCCTTCAGCCAGGTCAGTACCCTGCACAGTCGTGACGGTTTGCTCACACTTGCAACAGCCCTCGTAGCAATCCAGGCCCTCTCCAAGCCCCAAGACCGTGCCGTGGCCACTTCGACACGCAACTTGATGCGTGCATTGGGCTCCGTCGTTGGCGTCGCTTTGTCAACCGCTGTCCGTTCTGAAATCGGCCCTGCCAAACACACTGCTTTCCCCCCTGCGAGCGCAGGTAATCCATGGGAGCTGGCAGAGAGGGGATCCCGGTTCAGAAACGTGGGAGTCGGACATCTTGAACGCAAAAATGAAGGGTATTCGTGCCGGTTTCTCCATGTTGGTCCCGCTGATGGGATTCTGCCTTCTGGGCTGTCTTTTCATCCCTAATGCAGTGTTGAGAGGGGACGACGCTCGTAGTGGGAAGTCAGTGCGACGTAGAACTGATGTACCAGTATCTTCCATGCTGAGAGTTCAGAGTAAATCAGGCGTGGAGCTGAATCCTTCACAATAAGCAGTTAAGCTAACCCTCTGAAAGTTCAGGGGAGGGGTTTCTGTCGACGTTTACCACTACATCCAATTGACCCCAAGCACTGGTTTCGACGTGTATTACGAACGAAGCATCGACAAGCAAGATTTCCGTGTGTTCCCTCTGAAGTACTCTGAGATAATCGGATCCCGTAACAGAAATAGGCCGTCAGTAAGTGTAATGGTCCACATTTCTGTTCGTCTAATCGCGGTGGAAAGGACGCGACGACCAAAGAAATAATTGTTTCAACATGTGCCATGACCGGCCTTGGTGATTCTTCCAAGAACATGATCAAGAAACTTCTCGGGATTCCGCGCGTTAAACACCGTCAATCCAAACACCAGAATGAGAAAGACGCCGTAAATCCCCCACAGCATACCTGTATACCAATTGGAATGGCTTTCTGGTATCATTGACATGCTAAAGACCGCCTGCACATGTGTCAGTACGTATAAAGCTAGGATATTGAGTGGCTTACAGTGACAAGCGATATCGGAAGATACAACTGCGTAGTCTCGTTAGTTTTTTGTTTCGTTGCTAATGCGCTTATATCCAAACTTACAACAGTCATTTTGGTCAGTATGGCAATGTCTACTCCTTGCTTCGTTGCCGCCTTGCTTTCTCTTAGAGCTGAGGCATTAACAAGCTGGTTCAGTCAGTACATCATAAACCCTTTGGCACAAGAATCAGGAATTTGTGGCTCACCCCATCCCGCATGCTGTTGAAGAGCTCCAGCTTGTTGGCCAACAGTTCTCGCAGGGACTTCAATTCAGAAGCGTTCCCTCGTGCGGCGGCTACGTAGACTTCCCAGCGCAGACGTAGCGAATCACTGCCGGTAGTTTGAAGATACTCTATCTGACCCTTCTCAAATACGTCCCAAGCGTCAATGGTACTGGAAATGGCATCTCGGAACCGTCGGATGGCAGAGACGGCAAGTGTCAAATTGTTCGTATGAGTAAGGTCGTCGTCATCGATGATTGTGAAAAGGGAAGCTTGTTCCTGTCGGGAAAAATCAGTGCACCAAGCCATAAGTGGGAGAGGAAAGAGGCAGTGTGATATTCTTACATATGCAGTCATACGTTCATCAAAAACAGTGACAAGTGTTGACCATTCCCGCGTTGCCTGGGTCATTCGTCGTTCCAGAGTAGAAAGGAAATGTTCGCGAGGATTCCAGACTGGAAACTGAAGCCCGTGAGCGCCACCAGTCGACGGGTCCTTCTCATCATCAAGGTACTGTTTCCAGTGACTCTCACTACCGAAGTATGTGTCAACGAAGCAATAAGATGTCCACATCCACTCATCCACTCCGACAAGCAGGAAAGATAGCTGTGCTTCATGATACCAGTACGTCTCTTCTTCAGAATTACGCCACAAAGGCAATTTTCGTGATTGGCGAACGGGTTGTTTAGGGTCACCGTCAAAATGGCGAGTATCATTGTCGTTGGGGCTCCTTTTCCGCAGCGCAAAAAATGGTATATGGAACTCCAGGTTGAACGCATGGACCTGTTGTCATTTTCAGAAAAAATGGGAGTAGTAAGAACAAGAAGGGAGGGCTGACGAGTGAAAAATGAACCCTAAACACAGATTTGAAGAGAAGATGGTCTTGCATGAATGCACGGAAGGCTGGGATGGTTCGGACTGCAAGAGATTCCACGATGGCGAGAACTACCTGTGGTGAGATATTCACCGTGAAACTACCAACATCAGCTCCAATCAAGATTCTGCCGAGTTTACGTACATAACTCGCTTCGTGGCTTTGGGCGGATCATGCTGTTCTGTGTCAATAATTTCTGGGGTCACACTCGGCCCTGACTACTCACTTGCTGGACCATCGAATCCTTGAATTCCGCCAGATCAAACCTCTTTTTGAACAAGATGTCACCTATTGGAGGGAAATCCATATAGCCGTGACCGTCCTTGGCTTTCTTTTCCGAGTCCCAAAGTCTTGTCGACGAGTTACCACCGGTAGGGTCATGCCGCTCGTCAAGAAGCACACATGATGTGTGTGCTGAGTTAGATTGAATAGATGATAAAAAATGGCTCAAAAGTGAGTACATGAGAGCCTCGGGAGGATCTAAGCTTCTTTTGCGTTCGCCAAAAAACCTCTTGATGAGCTCTTTCCGCCGGCTGTCGGCATCCGCGATCCGAGCCAGATCAGTGTATGCATCTTTGAGCCGAGTATACTCGCCTTTGTAAACTTGTGCCGTCCGTTGCCTCGCATAAGACTTGTCCCAGACGAAGGCGGTTTGCATACTGTCTAGTACCGTATCAGTTCCCCTGATGTCATCGTATGCGAAGGACAGACGAAGGCGGTACCTGATTCCTCTTGGTGTGCCACCGCTACCAGTACATCTTGTGCACAATGCTTTCAGAATGAATGAGGGTAGATGGTTATGGCGTGGCAGCTCATCCTGCGAGAGAGTACAGCGTTGTTTTGTGAACAAGGCTGAAGAGGTTCATAAGTATTTTGGAAAAGGGATACCTCGATTTCATTCACTCGCTTACATGCACCCATGCAATTAGTCATCCGGGGCGGCAACAGGATCACATGGCTAGAAAATTCTCATCTCATAGCAGGCTGAAGACTCAGCGCATTTCCACACGGTTATCATCGGTGTTGGAAGTCAGAATCCCTATCTTAAACCATACACTTAATCGAATAGCCGTCCGCTCACGGCTTCTGGAAGTACTACTCGCAGCCATGTGGTCACTCGATGGCATAGCCGCTCAAGTCGATGTTCGACAGGCTCTGTCGAACAAATTCCCACATACGTGCCAGGAGGCAAGCCATGCCCGGAGCGGATTCCGCGAGTATCCCTGGCAATGCGTCAGTTCGTCTTTGCAAGAGGTTTCTTCTTTCATCTGACAAGACCAGTGCAATGGTGATTGCAATGCAAGCAACTATGGGGATGTATGCAAAGCCTGCGATCATACTCGGTGTTCCGGTTGCAAGAATGATACGGAGCTGGGGCCAGCGGTTTTGAACGAAACTCAGCCCTTGGATGGCGAGCAAACCTGGTATTGTGTATGCACAAGCACCTAACATCGAAGCAAAGACGATGCTGACTGGGGACAAAGTGCAACTGCGGACAAGGTCCATACCAGACCTCACTCTATGGTGACTGCATTAATTGTAATCATGCTCGATGCTACTACTGCAAGATGGATTGACGGTTGGGCGCACCGCCATGTAGTAGCAACCCATAGCTTAGTCCCCAAGTTTGAGTGTGTGGTCATTTATCCGTCAAATATCCATACTTCCTAGTCTTCTGCAAAGCATTGGTTGACGTTCCCATCGATCCAACTCATTAATGTTGAAAACTCACGCCTGAGCGTAGATTTCATCCTACCAATACGCCTAACGCTCAACACTCACCCTGAAACCCGGCACTACTGCACTTCCACATCCCCCTCTCCGCCTATGCCTTCCCCTCCTTCCCAAACGCCTCCTCCACCTTATCCGCCATCTCCCCCAAACTCCCAAACCTCCACGTCACATCCACCCTATCCCCAAACTCCTCAATCCGCCCGCCCATCACACTCTCGACCTCCCCCTCCCCCGTTCCCCGCGCAATCCACGCACTCACCAACCCCGCCTTCCGCGCAGGCTCATGATCATGAAACAAACTCTGGGCCGTATGCAAGATGGCCTCCCTCCCCACCCCCAACTCCTCTCCACACGCCCTCACCAAAAACTCAAAATTCCGCGCATCCGGCTTGTAGCTCCCAATATCCTGCGCCGTGTACACGGCATCAAACCGCGTCCCCCCCAGCGGCCCCGCCACCGTATTCCCAAAACTCGCGCGGTCGACATTCGACAAGATGACCAACTTGTACCTCCGCCCCAACCGCGCCAGGGCCTCGACCGTGTCCGGGAAGGCGGGCCAGGCGCCGACGCTGGCGCCGAAGACGGCGCACTCCTGCTCGTCCGGGCGGTCGAGGGTGAGGTCCTCGGTGGCGAAGTCGGCGTAGGCGGCGGAGAGGAGGGCCGAGTAGGGGAGGGTGGGCTGCGCGGCTTGGATGCGGGACTCGTGGGCGACGAAGGCGCGGAGGGTGGCGGGGCGCGAGGTGTGGAAGGGGTGGGTGGGGGGCAGGCGGTCGAGGAGCGGGGAAAGGTGCGTGTAGATGCCGAGCTCCCAGTCGATGAGCGTGCCGAAGCAGTCGAAGGTGAGGGCGTGGAAGGAGGTGAGGGGGCGGTTGGACGGCATTGTGGTGGGCGGGTTGGCTGGAGTGGTGGGGTTTGATTGGTGGCGTGCGCGAGTGGCTGTTGGAGGTGAGGTGTGGGCAGGTGTGGAGGGGTGAGAGCTATATATCAATTGGTCGGCGAGGTCGGCAGCCGGTTTGGGAATGAGCAATTGTGATTGATTAATCGTGGAGTGTTATGTTTTGGTCGTTGCTCGGAAGATGTTGATGCTTCCCGAGCAATGTGGGGCGTAGGGCGTGCGCATGCAGCTCCCCGCACCGGCCGGCTTGTGAATATTGTTGCCGCTTCAAGTGCGAGAAGTCCGCGATTTATTTGCAAGGGTTAAATTGTACTTGCCGATGAATATCCTCCAACCATGGTACACCACCATGCAGGGCAGCCAAGAAATGCTCACAGAGAATGCAGACTTCACTTTAATGGCTCAGACTACTTCTCCGTTGCGTTAAGGTCGTTTCTCGTTGCGAAACATTATACAAACTATTTTTTTATCAGTTATTAGGATGGCTTCTATATATGTGTAGATACAAATCTATCTAGATAATTACTTTAACTCCCTATCAACGATATTCTTTAGCCAACAAAATACATGTAGTTTGTGTGGCGAGTAGAAACATCCATCCAGATACAGGGATGATATATATAGAGAGAGACAGAGAGAGAGAAGCCGGCGCGAAAGTCGGGGTCGATGGGGAGCCAAAGCAATCATCCGGATATATATAAATAGGTATCCTCCATACATTTCCAACTAGATGTTGGAGGTCACGAGACTAAAGTACACAACAACCACAAGGCACAAACAAGCAAAAATTACTTTTAAAGGAACGCCCATAACTCGGGCAACGACTCTCGTTATTAGATCGAGGGTTTCCTTGCCATGATGGCCCACGACATCAAGCCGAGAGAGTTGTACGGATCACCGTATCTAACATACCATGGACGTAAACTCATCGTTGTATCAATGGACGTTAAAAATTTCGAGATCGACAGGAGAAACCCCTTCCTCAGATACTAGGAGGGCGCAATGACCGAGTTTGGTTTCTCCGTCCTAGACCTCGCTGATGTATGGAATGTACCGCCTAGCAACCACTACGAAAATTGGTTGCCCCTAAGTACACTGCCGCCTGCTGTATATATATAGAAGCCATGTCGATGACGACTTCAAATCCCTACGCGTGCGGCTTGTTATATTATTATAATCAAACTGGCTTAGGTGTGCCACGTAATTTTCTAATCGCGTGACGACATCACAAATGGTGGGAGTCCAGATTTCTCGATGGTGGACCAATACTCCAGGCAGCGAGACAGCGGAATTCCTTCTTCGTGCTTCTCGCTTTCCAACCGATTAGCCAAAGCGCGCATAATTGTACATACTAGATCGGCAGCTCCATTCATATGTGTAGAATTAAGTCAATTGATTCATTTCCTAGGAGAAGCGTTCTAGGTCCAGCCTTTACTCACCCCTGTCTCCCTGGTAGAAGAATAGAAACTAGAAAAACTTCACACTTCATTGAGCGCCTTGACACCACCCTCAACCCTATCCAAGACGTCCTCCAAAATCCTTAGATCCGCCAATCCCTCCGCTGCGCCACCTTCGCCCTCCTCGCCCTTCAGCTCGCCTCCTTCTAACGACTTCCTGAACGAGCCCACCGCTTGCCTCAGCGGGAAGAGATAACTACCCCCAATATCATTGCCTTCGTGCAGTCCCGCAACATCGAGGACCGTGTGCAGTGGTTTTGCTGACAGCAAAAGGTAGTAGAAGTTCAGCGTGGCCAGGTAGAATGACAAGTCGAGCTTGAACTTCTGCCAAGCTTCGGAGATGGACGGGCCGGCTAGGTCGTGCGTGATTTCAGGGAAGAGGAACGGCGCCACCGTGGCCAGGGCGACGGGGGTTGCGAAGATGGATTGGTCTCCTGGGTCAGTAGCGGACGAAACCGTGCGAGAGTGACCAAGCCCTTTCGTCGAGGATGGGGCCGCCGGTTGCTGCGCGGCTTTGAGCGTAGCCAGATTCGCCTCGATCGTCTCACCCTTGAGCCAGCCGACTGCGGTAGCTTTGAGGTTCTCATACGGGCAGTGCTCGAGCGTGTCGCGGATGAAGGTGAGGCGCACTAGGTCCGACGGATGAGAGCGCAAAACCGTTGTTGTGAGGTAGTGCGCGTGGTAGCGGAGAATCGGAGACGGGTTATTGGCGGCGAGCAGGGAAGTTATCTGGAGGTACTTGATGAAGTCCTCATCCTCGGCTGGTTCCCCAATCTGATTCTTTTCAACGGCCAGGATTCCAAGCGTGAGAAGGCTATCCACCAAGGCGTCGGAATGAACACCCGTGTCCATGGCCGATTCGAGGTTAACAAAGTTGTGCAGTATTGTTGCATGGTCCGGGAACAGGGGAAGATCCTGGGCTTGGGGTGGAAGGTCATAGATGACTTCTCCTATCTTTCGTGCCGTGAACAGGTACAGCGCGCCCGTCTTCGAAAGCGGAATTTCATCTGCCGTAGTCGGTGGGTCCTCTTCATCGTCTTCTGTGAGAAGTCGCCTGGCCTCTGGCTTGGTGTCTTTGATAGCAGCATACAGGTCGGCTGATCTAAGGCCAAGGTCCCTGGCCAGAGCAGCCAATTGGCCAACAATCCCTGTTCTTGCTACCAGAGGTTCGTCTTTATTGAAACGATCTGCAAGGGTCTTCTTGTTGGGAATGTTGCGTTCCGGATGGAGTTTTTCGTGCACACGACCCGCCCAGGCAAGCGCTGGAACCTCATCAAATGTCGAAAACGAGCCCAGGTAGTCCTCGAAGATGTGTGTGATGAAGGACTGCAACAACTTGTTCTGCATGTGATCCTCCTCTGGCGATGCTGACTCGTGGGAGGCTTCCGGATCGGGCGCTGGTACGGTGATGTTCGGGCTCGCAAGTGAGAAGCTGCTGGTTCTCGGGGGAAGATGAGGCCTCTTTGTACCAGAGATGGTCTTGATGAACTTTGTGACCGCGGGGGTGAGTTCGCCAGCGTAGGGTCCAGCCTCGTCATAGCTACTCAAGACCGCCTGCAACGAGGTCGACAGGAACCGGCTTGGGTACTTCGTCTTGATGCGTGGGTGCAAAACAGAGAGCATAGAAAGCAGCTCCTCGAACTGGATGATCGGTAGACGGGCTTTTGCAGTGGACGCAGCCGCTTCACCTGCGCTTGACTCACCCGTGACGCTCTCCTCGTCCGAGAGCATGGCATTTTCCGCCGCGTGCGCAAGCACCTCGTCATCATCCTCCTCCTCTTGATCAAGGGTGCTGAAATCGATCAGTCGTAGCGCTTCTGTGACCTTGAGGACGACCTCGCGCGGGTTGCCAAGGCGGGCAATGTCTTGCAGGCACTGCTCCGAGGCGGGCAGCAGCGGGAGTAGAAGCTGCACCAGGTCCCAGCCAATGTTGATGGTGAGCTCGGGATCCTGTAGTACCTTGTGTAACAAGGGCAGCAGTTCGGGACTTAGATTGTGCTCTATGAGCGTGAGGTACGTCAGATAGTCCATGGCGGGCGGGCGCCCCGCAATGAGGGGATGGTCGTTTTCGGTGCTCATGGCGGGGCACTGTCTGCAAGATGGCGGGCAATGCGGGATGGTGAAGATACAGTTGGAACGAATGCGGAGGGTGAAGAAGAAATGTGGGCGGGCGAGACGAGGCGTGCAGATGATAATGATCGGTGACAGGGTTTGGGGAAGGCAGTTGGCAGTGTGTTGGTCACTCTGTGAAACTGCAACAGCGTCATCGTCTCGTGGCGTTTGCTGCGCCGCTTAACCCGGACAGCATCACGTGGCGCTGCGAGCATCGCGCGAGTTGAATAAACGATTTGGCCTGGTCAACGACTACGATCAAGGCGCAGGCTGTCGCAGCGGCTAGTGAAACGCAGACGTGCGATGCTCCGTTCACGGACAGCCAGTAGGAGCCCGCACGAAAACGCGCCCGCTCGTTCCTGCCTGGCGCGAAAGCAGGTGACTGGTCTTGGCATCAACATCGCGGCCGACGCACACCAACTGCCGTCATCACCGCTGCTGTCCCGCACCCCGGCACGCTCGACGCTCCTTTCTCGCCCCAACCGCGCCCATTCCCATCCGTCTCGCGCCCAAGGTCGCCTCCGATCCCCCACGCCAATCCCCATGGCTGACGTCGACGAAACCGGCGCCGGTGCCTCGGTCAACGAGCCGCTCGACCTGGTGCGCCTGTGCCTCGACGAGACCGTGTTTGTCAAGCTGCGAGGCGATCGCGAGCTCAAGGGGCGCCTGCACGTGAGTCACCAGCGCCATTGCCTCCACCCAGACCCTTTCCCCGTAGCGCCCCAAAATGCCCTGCAGCAAAGCTCGGGAACTAACGGTTTTCTCGGCCCGCCCCAAAACAGGCATACGACAGTCACTGCAACCTGGTCCTCGGAGACGTCGAGGAGACGATATACGTGGTCGAGGAAGACGAGAAGGAGGAAGAGGTTGTGAGGGTATGGCTGCCTGGAAATCACGCTATCGCGGATTTCACCGCAATTGTTAACATCAGCCCAGACCGTCAAGAAGCAGTCGGAAATGCTGTTCGTAAGAGGTACGTGGCCAAAAAGTCGCGAGGCGTGGGCTGAGAGCATGGATGTGTGGAATGATCATGTGCTGATTATATGCCCTCACCAGGCGATTCCGTGGTCCTCATCTCTCCGCAGGCCCCCGCAGCATGATGAATTACGACCCCACCTGCAACGAGCGCATCCAACGTGTTGTCATTGGCGAGACCTGAGGAACGGCTGTTACAGGATATCCACAGAGGGAGATAGAGCACAGTGTGTAAATGGAGGAGCTACACAGGCCACATGCGGTTGGATTTGGAAGAAGCCACAAAAGAGCATCAGCGTGATCGAGGTCCGCAAAGTCTCACCAAATCAGGCAGAAAGCTTCAGCGGCCGTGTCCAGTTGGAACTAGCCCTCTGCATATCTTCGCCGTTATCAGCGAGCTGGATAAATGCGTCACCGAAACCAGAAAACATTGTACTTGGCGAAAACCTCAACTTTTGCGTGCCTTGACCCGAGTCGCAAGCATTGCATATGCAGATTTGGAAGCGTCTGTCTGACGCATCTCGATAAGCATACTCACCCCCCAACATGTTACAGGGAGGGGGTTCTGCATCCGACCGCTAAGTAGCGTAATCCATCTGGATCCCGGATGACCTAAAAAGACATCCGGATGAAGGCTTCAACTCCCTATGGCTCTTGTTAGGTGGAGAGGAGGTCAGAGCTGGTCAGAATCGTCCGGATAAAAGCTTCAACTCCCCATGGCTCCTCTTAAGTGGGGAGAAGGGCAGAGCTGGCCAGACTCGTCCGCATGACCGCTTCAACTCCCTATCGCTCTTAGGTGGATAGAAGGGCAGAGACTCGTCCGGATAACCGCTTCAGCTCCCTATGTTGTAGAGTAAAAACAAATACGCGCTAGCGGTCGGACGCAGAACCCCTCTGTATGCTCGAATGAGACAACCCCCATATCAGGCCTCCTAGGGGAAGCATTCGGGAATCTTATCACGAAGTCACAATCATGCAAAGAACAGTGAAGGGGTATAGTGAGTAAGATTTTGACCCAGCAGTGTGATGCAATCGAAAAGTAAAAAGCCCAAGCCGACGACTGCGTGCTCGCGCAGTACACTATCAGCCATATCAGCAACATGAATAGAAGCCCGTTTTTCCTCGCCGTCCCGCCGTCATCCCGCCATCATCAGTCCGTCTGTCCGCAGTAGCCGTGAGAAAGAAAATTAACGCAAAGGAAAGCAGAGCATGATCTCCTCCACTACCCCTTTGAACCACCTTCCGAAGAAAATTCCTCCCATTAGCGCCGTATCCAGGAAGAAGAAACCAGCATCGAAGAAACCTTTTCTACCCATCGCCAGCGCCAGCTGATCCACCGCGAAGCTTATACACAAGGGAGAACGCAAAACAAAGCCTGAAAAAGAGGAAGGGGCGCAGAACAAATCTGGGGAATTTGGGGGAATAATTGGGTAAGGGATTAAGGTGTTCATATCGTCGTGACGTCGTAAGTACTCTTCCTGTGTATGCTTTGTGGTGATGGATTGTACTCCTGTGTCGCTCGACCTCGTGAACTGCGGAAAGAAATGCAGAATGCAGCAAAAGAAAGGTCGTGTTCGTGTAGTCCATCACTTAAGGTCGTAAGGGGTATAGTAGAGTATCCAACTATCCCTTTCCAGCCTTTAGCAAGTGAGGAAGAGGGTGTTGTGGAGTGATTCTCAGCTCGGCCAGTCCAATAGGTGATGCCCAAGGCGTCCAACCTTCAGGAAGGCATGCTGGGCTTGCGCAAGCGACAACCGGAACCAAGCAGATCCATCGAGTGGGGGGTATAATAGCTAGGCTTTGTCTCATGGACAGTGGCCTAGTGAGAAAGAATGGTAACATCAGCCAGTTCTCCAAAGAAACGTCCCAAAGTGCTGAGGTACACCAGTCCTCGGAATACAAAATGCCAAAGGAAAGCTACCCAAGCCTTGATGGGCGGAGGTGGAACGTACAAAACGTTGCGAAGCAACGAGTGCCGCTGAGTAGTGAAATAGCCGAGACATGATTGCGATCACTTTCGGTGCCAAGAGCCGGTGCTGTAGCTATCACGACGGATCTGCTGAGGCAGCTGGAAGCCCTTCTGGATTTCGGCTTCAACAAATAGCGATGCGCGCTTGTAGCGCTTGTCGGCGTACTTTTCGAAAACGGCCGAGTGGTGCTTCTGTGGTTGCTCGCTGCACTCCAGCATGACCGACACAAGCGAGCGAAGCTGAGACCATGTGTAGCCCGAGTAGTGGACGTGTGCTTTGCTCTAAAAAGGGTTAGCGCTGTAACTACACGGAATGGAAAAAACTTACCCAGTCGCCCTTCTTGAGCATGAAGCGGGCAAGGCAGTGCGCGCCTGCCGCCAAGAAGCTAGGAACGCAGCCAACGAAGCGTTCATCCATGATGGTAATCTCGAGAAAGTACTTGGCGAGCGTGCGAGTCTCCAAGTCGTAGTCATCGGCCTTGCTGATTCTGCGAAGGAAGCTCATTGGGCCAGGCCAGCCAAGCTCGAACTGGAGCATGCTAAGCATGAAGCGCTCAGCCTTGAGGATCTCATCCACGGTGTATCCACCATCTACCATGTAGACGATCTCCGAGACAGAGGGGCAGTTGATTTCTTCATACTTCGCGGCGACGAAGATGGCAGTAGCACCAACGAGCTGGAGCTTGCCCAGAGACACCACTTTGCAGGAGAGGAAGCGATCGACGTAGTTGACCGCAAGGAAAAGAGTTTCTGGGAGCAGAGTGAATCTGTGGTGGACTTGGACAAGCCAGTCCATGAGGACTGAGCGCATGGACCACTGGATCTCGGCTTGGTTATCCATGTAGAAAGGGTTAGGTCTCATGCGGTCCTACGTAAAAAGATTAGTTATTGTTTCCAGATCAACAGAGGTCCAATGACATACCTCCAGCTTGTGCATGTAGTCGAAGATCTCATCGCCATACTCGGCAACCATGGATGTGTCCCAGGCCTCATCTTCAACGTCCTCTGGAGACTTGATGGCGTCGACGTAAATCGCGGCCTCTTCTAGCTCACGACGGGTACGCGCAGTAACTCTGGGGGCAAGCACAACGGTGACGCCATTGGTGGTGTTGTCGGTCCTTTGTCTCAGCGAGCGCGTGGTGTATCCAGTGTAGCCGTCGCCCTCATAGTACTCTTCGTCTTCCTCATCCCAGTATTCTTCGAATCTCTCGGCCTCAGCAGGCGCAATCTCATGTGCCTTAACATCATGCTTGTCGTGTTCGACATCCTCCTCCTCTTCCGGGACATCAGAGTGTTCTTCGGTAGTGGGGAGGGCCTCTTCCTCGGTCAGCACGGCACCAGGGCCGGCAATGTAGTGGCATTCCTCAGCAGCGATGGCTGTTTCGAGACTGGTGGTAGATTCCTCACGCGAAAATTCGACGTTCTCCTCAAGTACTTCCTCAACGACGCGTTCGATCCTGGAAAGCTTCTCGGAAGGCGGCGAGAGCTGGGGTGCAGTGTTGCTTCGCTCGCGGCGACGAACCGGTTCGGCTTCAACTGGCGCAGTAGACTCCTTGAAGACGGTCGTGGTACGCTTGGAGGCAATCTTCTTGATTGGGATGGGGTGGGGCGCGACTTCGGCGGCACTCTGCTTGGGCGCCAACGAGTCCGACGCGACGGGCTTCTGCACAATGGACGAGATGGGACGCTGGGCGGGACGGAGTATCGCTGCAGGCTTGGAGGTCTCTTGGATGGGAGCGAGCACAGCGTCCTTCTTGGAAGCAAGAGCACCCTTCGCAGCGACGACCGAGTCGTCCTTGGCTAGGTGCGTGTTGCGCGTGGTGTTGCTGACATCGGCGAATGCGGTGCGCTTTGCGGCAGCCTTGATGGCACCACTCTGGGCGAGCGACGAGAGGGCGGGTGTCGACTTATTACGCTGGTGGATGGTCTTGTCGGAAGCAGGAGCAGGCACACTGTTTTCGTTGTGGATGCGCAAGGCGCGCATCGGGCGCTGAGGCTGCTCGCGACACCCGATTAGCTTTTTGCTGCGACAAGAATACATTGGCTGGAGCGAGACGAGAGTGGGGAGGGTGTTCGGCGAGTCAGCGTGCATGAAGCTGGGGACAGGGTAGCTTCCAGAGCTTTGAAGCCGAGACGGAGTGGAGGGTGCGCAGGCGTTTGGAGCAGGCATAGGGAATACGTACCTTTGCATCCATGGTGGTGGCAGGTTGCAACAATGCGTTGGTAGAGGTGGCGAGGCAGCGGTGGAGAAGGCTGGTGGAGTGGAATCGGTAGGGCGATCCTCAGCGCTCGAAGGAACGGTGAGTCTCGCGGACACAACAAACAACAACAGCGACGGCAGCGTTCCGCGGCGCACGCGCGCGTGGGTGGATCTTGCGAGAGGCTGGGAGACCGACGCACAGTCAAGCCGCTAGAGCATGTATAACAGTGCTCGCGGATAAGGCGGTGCTGCGGAACAATGGACGGTGAGGCGGTGGAGAGCGTGGTCGAGAGGGAGTGCGTTGGAGCTCGACCGCTGTAAAAGGCGCGCCTGGCTGTTTTGGCGAGGATTGGGTATAAACACGCAGGGATCGTTGCCCAGGGCGCAGAGGCGGAACGCTAATCCCCAACGGGAAGTGTCCATGCGTATGACATCGAAATCCACCCCGCAAGCGCGTCTCCAGAATCCGAGTCCCAGCACGCACACGTCCGCCCGCACCGCAACGCTTGCCGTATGCGCGGTCTGCCGCCTCTATATGTGTGGTAGACTCCCCCGCCCAGCAGCACCAGCTTCTTGGCCCGCCCGCTCCCACCCGCTGCCGCCAGCGTGGGCCCTGCGTCCGCCGGGCTCTGGCCCTAGTCGCGCCCTAGTTGATGCGTCAACGGCGCGCGGGAACGTGACCTGGCACGCGCCCCTCTCGACATTTCAGACCTCACCGCGCCGCCATCGCTCCGCCCTGCATTCGACTTGGGCGCGTTCTACGCCTGTTCTGTGCCTGTTCCGCACCTGCGTAAAGGTGCTGGCAGGCTTTAGGGCCGTTCGATGGCTTGTGTCGAGTGCCAGCAGGGCGCCCCACTCCAGCCTATCAAGTCAATCGGCACCCGCTTTCCCAAAACCCACCATCCTGCAAGCGATTTGAACCTCGCCCGGTGCGCTTCTGCTCGCGCCGCTCTCCAATAAGCACTTGCACCTTGACGACCTCAGCCGTACCCGGTGGCGCCAGCGAGGGCGCTCCCGGCGACCCTCTGACGCTCTGCCTCGCGGGTAGAGTGTGCAGATCTGCCGTGATGCCGCCGTCTCTGAAGAACTCCCGCCGACTCCACTCGCCCGTCCGCGGCCTTGCCAGGGACGCTGCAGATGGAATATATGGCCTGCTTCCGCGCTCTGCGCGACGGACGGTGTGGAGAAGGGCCGCGTCGCATCACCATCGCCTGTTCCCGTAGGCCTGACGGCGCAATTGCGGAGAGACAGGTCTTGCGCCGGTCGTTGCGATCTGCTACCGTGCAGCTGCAAGAATGCGGACTCGGCAACGGCGAGAGCGCGGACTCGCCAGCGCGCGCACTCTGGTCGCCTTTGCACGCTGTGTTTGCTCGAATCGACGGGGGTCGTCGCTGAGTCGCCGTACAGCGGATGGCCATGCCGGGCAGTCCCTTCTGTGGAGCAGCCACCTGGAGACCCATCAAGACCGCCTCAGAGGCGCAGCGCGGCGCCTGCCCTGTCCCTGCTGCGCTCAAGCCCATCTGCAGGCGTATGCGACCGCAACGACGATGTTTTGCAGTGCGGCCGCCCTGCCGTTTGGCGTGCGCATGGCCGGTGGAAGCGCGGTGCGCGGCTTCAGATTGTGCGATCCGCCCCCGGCGCCCGCAACATATCTACGGCAGCAGTTGCCATTGGCGGCACCAGCCAGTGAGATCCATGGCGACATAGCTACCGCTAGCGTGAAGAGCTGTCCGCTTAACATGGAGCCTGTAGGGAGGTGGAGCATCCGTCCGAACGCAAAGGAGCGCGAGCACATGTACTCTGGACTCTGTTGTCTGACCGAATGCCTCAACTGTCTGCGCAAATAGGTGAATTTTCATGTGCACAGGAAAGCAGCTCACGCTAGCACAAGCTGAGTTTCTCGTAGCGACGGAGCTTGTCTGGCATGCATTAGCAGCGCTGTTGCGGATTGGCCCGCTGCGCTGAGCTCGGGAAGTCTGGCTCTTCGAACACTTGCGCAGCAGCACGGGTATGCGCCGCCGCCGTCGTGAGCGTGCTGTCCGCACAGGTCTGGCCTGTCCTACCGCCGCTGCCCGTGCTCGCCTTGTCAGCCAGCGAAGTAGCTGTGCTGGGGGCTAGTTTCAACTTTGGATACCGTGAGGGCTGCCAGCTCGATCCGGATTGCAGGGCCTGAGGAAGCGGCTGGCTTGTCCCGGGCACCGCGCAGCACAGCACAGAGCAGCATTGCGCCTCTGACCTCTGCGACTGGGGGTTTGGTGTTTGGCACTTGCGCCTGCCCCCGGGTCGCTGTCCGCTGCGTCTCGTACAGCGGCGCACATCACGTTATATAGGAATCTTCCGAATAAGCTTGCATGTGAGGCGCAATTGATGGCCATCAGAGTCGCCTCCTGCCTATCCAGCCCACTTTACCACTTGAACCCGCATTCTTGGGATTGTGGTGCGTTGTTGAGCGCATAAGTTGAGCATCCGGCCCGCCTGACACTCGCTAGTCGAGCGTCGCTGGCTGTCACACATCCTCCTCTCCGACTGACCTCCCAGCCTGTGCCAACAACACCCACCACCCGGTACAGCACCTCCTGTGAGTACAGAGACCCTTTCGCCAGTGCCTCCCGGCGCAGTCCTCACCTTCTGGTCGCCCACACCCTTCGCCTTGCCCACATCGTGCCGTCTGTACTGACGTATCGGTGTGCCACAGCCAACCATCCGGCGCTTCACGGAACGCCCTCAGCATCAACGCCCACGCCTCATCCTCCTTCAAAGGGTATGTCATTGCTTTCCTATGCCACTTGCGACCGCATCCACATGCATTTAGCATAGCGGATTTCTCGCATCGCACCTGGGGCAGTTGCCCTCGGCGCTGCTGATCCGCCCTTGGGCGCCTCCCATCCCGTCTGGAGACGCCACCAGCGAGCAGCAGCTCCTTATCACCATCAACCCTCTTACACACGACGAGCGAAGGCCTCAAATATAGATTGCTAACAAAATTCGTGGTCCAGGCCGCTGCCCTCCTCCTTTGACCGCTCCTCCGCCGACCCCCTCTTCAACTCGCGACACCGGCAGGATCGGTGTCTGCCCGAACAACTCCCACGGGCACAACACAAATTCTGAGAGCCGGCGACCCCAGCGGAACCCTCCATACCTCCTGTAACACCCGGTTACGCTTGGTATGGAAGTGTCGAACCTACTCACCGACTCCACCTACCACCACCAGAGCCGCCAAGCCAAAACACCGACCGAAATCCAACAAACAACCCAACAACACCACAGAGAGAAGCACTCCATGGGCGACAACGTATACACAATGGGTTCTCTGTACCAAATTCAGACCCCGGTTGACGTCTCTGCGAACCCATGGTCGCAACCACCGCCGGTCGTCAATGCGAAGCCCAAGCACGTCAGCTTCGAGCTGCTGCTGCAGGACTCTCCGCATCATCGCGCGCGCCTGCCGATGAGGGTCAATATCTGGCCTCATGACACGACCGAATCCATCGTTGCGACCGTCAAGAACTTCCACGGCATCTATGACGGTCAGGGTTACGGGGTGAGCTTCGAGGACCATCACGGCAACACCCTCATCGCCAGATACGAGAACTTCGAGCACAACATGACCGTCTACGTGCGCCGGATACCGCAAGAAGTTGATGACTTCTCTCCTACTCCTCGCCAATCCCTCTCTCCTCGCAAGAACCGCCTCGAAGAGCCTTTTCAAATGCTCCCACCACAGATGCTCTCTCGACCGCCCTCCCGATCAGCCAGGAACCGCAGCATGTCTCCCGATAACCAGCGCGGTCGTCGCAGCCTCTCCAGGAGCATCCGTCCCAAGTCTCGCTCCCACACCGGCTTCAAGCCACGGGCGACCAGCTCGCACGGCAGCCTTGCAGACTTCAATGGCGACTACAGCGACAGCGAAGCAGGAGAAGGATCAGTCACGAGCTCGCGCAGAGAAAGAGACAACGTCGCGAGCGCTGAGATCAGCCTGGATAACATTGTCGAGGGTGGTCGACGAAAGCGCGCGAAATTCGACAGCTCGGTAAGCCTCCCGACGTGCCATACTTTGCACGTTCTCAGTGGTCTAACCAAGTGTGTTTCACTCAGGAATTGCCGCTTTTCGCGCCCCCTCAAGTGCCCATGACTGCGTCAATGTCGTCTGTTTCCCCGCAGCGGCGCATCAGCAGCAACAATGGCGCATCGCCATACTCGTATTCCAACCAGCAGACGTTTTCTTACACGCACCCTCTCCCTTCACCGCAAAGCCATGGGGATGTTTCGTACATGCAGGGGTTCCAAATGGGTGCTCCGTACTGTATCTCAAGCGGGCAGCCGCACGGACACCGTCTGCGTACACGTGGCACCGGTCAAGGCTTCCCGCGAAACTCCTACAGCACTGTCCTGCCCACGCCGGACCCTACGATCGGCGGAAGTGTGATTTCTGATGAAGATGTCGCTCTTCAACTCATGCGCCTTGGCGATGCCTCGAACTTCTCGTCTCACGGCCGCCAGTCCACATCAACCGTTGATGATGCCCTGAGCGGCAAGGCGGAGCTTGCTTCGTCGGACGAATGCAGCGAGGATGGCAGCGAAGTAGAGCAGTTTCCCATGTACGAGGAGACTGTCCACTCGGGCGCGCATGTCCACGAACATCATGTGCACCAGAGCTTCGAGAGTGCCGACGAGAGCGATGAGTACGACGACAGGGACGATTCATTCAAGGGCGACAGCGACGAGATGGTGGCTGATGACAACGGCATGATGAGGCCGAAGTTTATGAAAAAGCGCGCTGGGTCCTTGGTGACCAAGTTGTCGACCAAGGCTGTGAAGTCTCGCCCTCACGGCTACAAGCCCAAGGTCAAGACTCCCACTGTGGCAAAGGCTCCTATCTCGCCTACCTCTTTGCCTCCGGCGTCGCGCAAGACTTCTAGCGCCTCGCTCTCAATGCCTACTTTTGCACCTGACGAGGAAGACTTGTCCACCAAGCCTCGCTGCCAGCGTTGCAGGAAGAGCAAGAAGGGTTGCGACCGTCAGCGGCCGTGCCAGCGCTGCAAGGACGCTGGCATTTGTGTCGACGGTTGTGTCAGCGAGGATGAGGGCAACGGCAGAAAAGGCCGTTATGGCCGTCACATGGGTGTTCCCGTCAAGAAGACCATCCCTGAAGCGCCAGCGTTCCACGACACACCCAGCGCTACTGCACTCGTCGGCGGTTACAACTCACTCGTTGTAGGCGTTGACAAGAACAAGAAGCGCAAGAGATGATCTAGCCGTCGCACTCTGTATGTTCCTCAGCGACGTTCTCATTTGGTCTTGGCACAGGCGTTGGCGGTCAGCGATCAGGTTTATTTTTCCAGCTCAGTGTTTCCAAAACAAAGTCTTTTTTCCTAGCGACGATCCGTTCCCTACTTTCATTCTGTCATGTCGTTTTTAGCCATGGATTTCATCGCTTGAAGCGCGTTTGGGATGGTGTTATGACCGAGTCACGTTCTTTATCACATGGAGTTGAAGTATTTCGTCCGGATGGGTTGGGCGAGTTTCTTTAACTGCATTTTCGTCCGGACGAGCTCTCCAAAACTCAGTTGATTTCCAAGAAAAAAGTTCAATCGGGCATCCGATCTTCCCAAGAGCCAGGTCGCCTTTCACATGACGAGCATGCTGGTTCCTTGTGTGTGTACGAGGTTTGGACAAATTGCACCGAGGGGAAGCCTCGGAGATGGGGATATGACGGCTGTGGTGGCGCTACTGGTTATATATATCGACGGCGCGATGGTGGCTGACGACTGGGGGGCGGCGGTGGTACTCCTTTTCCCTTTTTCTCGTTTCCCACACTATGTCCTTTCTTACCGTTTGTTGGTTCTATCTGGCTACAAGCTTGCTATGGTGTTGGAATTTTGGAGAACGAGGGGGAAATCCTTTTATACAGTGTCCAGCGGAAAGAAAAAAAATACTCAAATCACCAGTTGCTTTTCGATGATGGATGGTGATGGATGGTGACGTTTTACCGGAGCTCAAGCATTGCGACGACAAGCACGCTTCAAGACGATGGGCGCATAGCCAGTCAAATTGCGGACCTTGATGCTGGTTGGTTAAATAGGTGGAGCGCTCACTTGGCACTCGTGTATGGAGAGTTGAAGCAATTGTCCAGAACGTGAAGAGTCATTATTGAAGGATATGCTTCAAGTCTCATGTACAGTGCCGTCATCTTGCTGCTGTAGTAGTTTGCAAACTCACCAATAGCAGGCCACCAACGCTAATTATGCCCTTCAATACGATACTTCGGGTCCCCAACCAGATAAAAGATGCTAGATGCTTCTACTGTGCACGTGAATTCCCACTTGACCGGCGGCTGCAGGCCATGACTCCAGACGGTTACTCCCATCCATCCTCGTTCCCCGGTCTTCTCCCCGTTACAACCTGCCGTGCCTGTTAAGACGGCTGGGGCCACGGGCCGTTCCCGGAGCAAAACCTCGATCGTGGTGGAGGCACAGGGGGCAGGGTGGCACGGTAGCCCGTGCGGTCTAGAATGTTGTCGTCCAGCCAGCCGAATTTTATTATTTTTCTCCAGGGTGTGAAGGGAGCTGTGGCGACAGCAGAAGGGAGCCGAATCGGGTTGGTTTCACGATATGCCGTCCGATCCGACCAACGCTTTCGCTGTCAACGTTTGACTTCTGGGCTTGCCCCGCTGACTCGCATGGACTCTGGTGCTCGTGCCGCTCAGATCATCGACGCGGTGGCCAATTGATACGAGGTCCTTGCGTAGAAGGATTGGAACAGAAGAGCAGAGAAAAACAAAACAAACAAGACGGAAGATCTGGGAATGCGCATCCCAAGGCCGTGGTAGACGAGGAAGTACCTAGACCTATCGGAAGTGATGAGCCAAAACGCAACTGGACAAGATGGTGTAGTCGTCATTGGCACACGAGGGAAGGATGGTCAAACCCTGGTCTGGCCCCCAGAATAGCTCAGCCTCGCGCTACCAAACACCACCGCATTCCTTCGTGCACATGCGGCGCCGCTTTGCCGCCTGAGCTACCAGTGGTACCACTGCATCTCTGTGTCATTCTTTCAACGCAAAACTTGGTCTCTCCCTCTCCTCGTTCGCTCGACAGCAGCGCACTGCGGCGGCAACGGCCCGCACCTAAGGACAGACCTAGCGCCCCACCATGGCCGACGAGGCGCCTATTCCCTCACTCAAGGCGCGCATCGCAGCACTAAACCTCCAAGAAGCTGGCGTGCCGCCTCCTCCTGCAAAGAAGCGCCCGCCGCCTCCGCCGCCTGCGAACCCTCCGCCCCGCCTGTCCGAAGACGCCCGC
This sequence comes from Dothiorella sarmentorum, assembly GCA_023082095.1. Taxonomy (NCBI): domain Eukaryota; kingdom Fungi; phylum Ascomycota; class Dothideomycetes; order Botryosphaeriales; family Botryosphaeriaceae; genus Dothiorella; species Dothiorella sarmentorum. The sequence continues at coordinate 25,319 of JAJMVL010000129.1, forward strand.
AGTCAGTCCGCCAACCATGCGCCAACCACTCAAAGGCCCATTGGCAATCAGCCTGCCGACTTCACCACCCAGCAGAAGCGCATTCTGCCCCCGCCGTCCCAAGTAGCTGAGCAGCCAAGACCTACGCTCCCACCAAGACCCTCGAGATCGCTGCAGCCCGCCCCCGGCCTGCCTCCGCGCCGCCCATCGGCCCAGAGCATACAGCGGAAAGAGTCCCAGGAATCCATTTCGACAATCGCATCCGCCCGCTCCGTGGGGTCAGCTCTCTCGAGTCGCACAAGCGTGACGTCAGGGACGACATATGGCGAAGCGCCCTCCAACCGCGTCAAGGCTCCGCCATTCGACCCTTCAAAACTGCCACCGCTGCCACCAAAGAAGACACAGGAAGAGAGGGATGCTGAGCTGGCGAGGCACGATCCCGTACGCGCAAACTACTTGAACAGAAGTCCAAGCTCCACGAGCTCTCAATCTTCTGGGAAGCCTCAGCCTCCTTCTCTCCCCTCGAGACCAGCTCTTCCAGCCCGACCCAACACCATTCAAACTGATGCTGCTACGCCCCGGAAGCCCAGGCGATCAGCACTGGAATGGGGATTGAACAAGAACACCGAACATGCGCCTGCACTGCCCACGAACCGACCAGGTCAAACGCCCGCCGGCTCGCCTCCTCCCATCCCATTGGGCTCTCGACCTGACCTTGCTGCCCTCCAGTCCAGCAAGCCAAGGCCTACCGCTCAGAATTCGTGCCTCAAGTGTCGCGATTTCCGCGCCGTCGATGCCCATGCCACTCGCTTCCCCCGCGAGGCCATTCCATCTCACGATCTTTCCTGGCTGGCACACCAGCTCACCGATCCGTTCCCCTCACTCACCGACAAAGCCCGCGCTCTCTTCACTTGGCTCCACCACAACATCGACTACAACACCCCCGCCTTCTTCAGCAACAACGTCAAGCCCAGTACTCCGGCCTCCACCCTCTCTACCGGTCTCGCCGTCTGCGAAGGCTACGCCGGCCTCTTCACCGCCCTTGCCACAACCATCGGCCTCGAAAGCGTCGTCGTTGGCGGCCACGGCAAGGGCTACGGCCACTCGCCCCTCGGCCCAGGCTCCCCCATCCCACCCTTCTCGTGCGGCCACGCCTGGAACGCCGTGCGCATCGACCACGGCGAATGGAAGCTGATCGACTGCTGCTGGGGCGCCGGCAACGTCGTCGGCAACAGCCAGACGTACAACCGTCACTTCAGCCCTGAGTGCTTCTACATGGACAACAACGAATTCGGCCTCAAGCACTTCCCGGAGAACCCCCGCTACTTCTTCCGCACCGACGGCCGCCCCTCCCTCTCGTGGGAGGAGTACATGACGCCGCCGGCGGGCCCCAACATCTTCGGCCACGCGGCCGAATGCGGCCTCAGCCTCACGGCCTTTTCGCCCTGGCAGCCCAACATCCGCATCCACGACCGGCAGGGCCCGGCAACCATCCGCTTCATGTTCGAGAAGCGCTGCCCGCACTACGACGGCGTCGCGCTGGGCCACGGCGCGCCGTACATGTTCTTTTTGACCATCGAGGGCAGGGATGGCGGGAACAACCAGTTCTTGCCCATGGAGACGGACGGCCGGGTCTGGTGGCTGGATGTCGAGCGCCTGGAGCTGGGGCGCCCGGGCCAGCGCGTCATGGCGTGCGTGGGGGACAAGTGGAGGAGTGGGCCCGAGGGGAGTGGGAGGGGGGTGACGAGGGAGATGTGGGAGGGGGAGAGGTATGGGTTTGGGAATTATGCGGGGGTGTGCGTGTGGGAGTTGGTTTGAGGGAGGTGAAGTGGTCGATCCTGTTTTTCGAAAGGAAAGGGAGAGATGTGGTGGCGATTGGCGGTGATATACCCTAGAGATTGTGTCCTATCTTTTCTTTCTGATTCGCATGTGGATGTAGTGTTTTTAATGCATTGTGGTTCTGGATCTTGATGTCTGTTTCAAGGTTTTGGTGCTTGCGGAAAGTTGTTTGGGGGGGGAGGCCGATGGGTAAGAAATGTTACTATATAATACCACGGTTTTTTGGTGGAAGGGAACAGGTTGAAAATACAACATCCTGCGAGATATCGGCTGCCAGGTGACTGCTGCAAGACTTCACGGGTACTCCATTGGCTGTTACTGCAGACGCTATTACAGCTAACAGTGTATGGCTCCCATCCCGGTACTTATCGACACTGTAGGTACAGAGGGTCTCCTGCTTCTAGAGACGCTGTTCGGAACTTAGTGTCGATAATCCTACCCCGCGGAAAAGACAGTATCTCCTCTCTCTGCGTACCGATCACCCACTTCCTTACGGCGTGATGTCTATATGGAAACTGCTTTTAGAGGCAAACTATCTTACAAGGATGGAGTGTAACCCCAGATATTTCTCCAAAGCAGCAACAACCTGATCCGCCTTAAGCCTCGCATGTTTCTCAACCATGTCCTAACAACCACATTACTCGAGTTACGGCACATGTTGAAGCAGTCCTATCCTTGGCAGTCGCGTTCTTTCTGCTACATGTATGAAAGCATAGATTCCTATGTTGGCTTTTCTGTTGTATGTATATCTTGAACTTGTCGCAATTGGCTGCAGCGCGTTACGACCTCAGTAGGCTGCGTTATGACTTTTGTGGGCATGTCTGGTCAATTAAATGGTATAGACTCAAAGGTGAATATTATTTGTAGGGAGTTCCGATCTTGCATCAAGTATTCCAGGCGCTTGGAAGATCTTGGTACTGATTGGTGGTGAACTGGGTCACATGCATATAAGCGTCGTGTCCCGGATGCACAGTGGCTCAGCCTCGTAAGACCAGACCTTTTGGCAACGAAGCACATCATTATGAGATGGAGGTGGTAGAGGACTAAACTTGTCATGTTTTTTAAAATGTCTCTCTCTAAGTATACCATGGAATCGACAATGACTGAAAAGCACTTGGATAGTGGTGAAAAAAATGCCTTAAAGTCAGCCGGGCTGCAGCCAACAAGGCTGAGTCGGGTGGCATATGCGGGGGCCAGCTCATCTAAGATGAAGCGACATACTTAAACCAGGCTGTGCGTACAACCGAAGTAACGATTCCCCCCTTCTCACCCTCACGCGCAGCGACGGACGACTATGCTGACCGCGCGAAGAGATCCCGCTGCTTACGTTCACTCTGCCGGATCTCTAAAGTTAACAAACCGAGATGGAGACGATCGTTCAGAGTTCTCGAAACATCACGGCGACTTGCTGCTGAAGTCAGCGGATGATGGATTTGATTTTGGTGTCGGAGAGATTGTTCACGGAGGAAGAGTTGACTACGCTACGAACACACTTATGCAGGATGTGCCGGAGCATCAGACCGGCGGCTTCGGACACAAAGAGTCGGAAGGTGAAGTGGGGATTCTTATGCGACGTTCTGGTCCACTACCTCAATCAACGCTCTCCATGACGCGTGAGAGCCTTCTATCGAAAGCTTTAAATGCCGAACGCGTTGGGTTTATGAGTCGAGAGTAAGTGTCCCAGTGATAGAGCGGCAAAAACATGAGCTCTACACTAAGCTATTTCTCTCTGGTATGTGGTGGTATATCGATCTCCGGCTAACTTCATCAAAGAGGCCTCCGGATGCCTTCTTTTCAACCTGGTCCAGAATCAATACCGCAAGAATTGCGGTTTGGAGGCAAACCAAAGTCAGGCACGGTTAATCTCCGCCGAAATCGAGCTTTTCACTCATTGGCAGAGCTTGATCTCCGCCGGAATCGAACTTCTCAGTCATATCAGCCATGGTTGAACCTCGTAAATGATGACAGCCTGCCTGCCGATCAAATATCGCGAAGAGAAACGACGACACCGCCCAACCACGTCGACACACACGGCGCAACTTTGCAAAATTCTGCTACCAGCTTCGTTACTACGGTATCGAGCAACGCCGCAAGCTTCTTTTCTGCAAGAGGAGATAGCCTGAGAAGCCGGAAAAGTCCTGAAGCTTCATCCTTGGCTGGGATTTCCCAAATTACTTCCTGGAGAACGTTTCTTCAGGAACAAAAGCTTCTGCCAACCCATCTCGAGGAACAAAACTGGTCCGAGCGAGGTCAACACGCGGAGTATGCCGAACATGAACAGACGGAGGTGCCACTTGTAGCCGCGAGCCGTATACTGGGGCACTCTGGAAGCGCAGTTGTTGATGTCGTCCGTTGCAAAAGGATAATTCTCGCACGCAAGACCATACGCTGCAACTATCGCATGAAACGCGAGGATGCAGCAAAGGAGGTGGAGCACCTACAAAAACTCAACCATGCACACATCGTCAGGATGATCGGTACATACGTCTTCAAGAACAGCAAGGACTTGCATATTCTGATATACCCCGTTGCCGACTACGATCTGGAAAAGTTCATGGAGAACGACATCGACCCGATGAGCCTCATGAAGTTCTTCACTTGTCTCGCAAGCACACTCGCTTATCTCCACAGAGAGCTCATTAAGCACATGGACATCAAGCCGAAGAACCTCCTCGTCAGATACAACCAACCGGACCACAGTCCAGACCGAGAACCAAAGATATACCTTGCTGATTTCGGCATTGCGCGGTCGTATGACTCCGCTCTGGACGCGGAAACTTGCTCCCCAACCCCTTTCACCCGCATCTACGCAGCCCCCGAAGTCGTAGCACAAGAGACGCGCGGTTTCAAAGCCGATATTTTCTCTCTAGGCTGCGTCTTCGCCGAGATGCTGTCCGCTCTCGAGGGTTCATGGGAAGATTTGGTAAGAGTAAGGGAGAGAAACAGCGCGGACCGATCGTTCCAAGCGAATATTGACTCAGTGGTCGAACATATCAAACATTTACCACGCCGGAAGTCAAGCATATTTTGGATACCGCAGCTTGAATTCATTAGCATGCTTAATGCTGATCCTGACAAGCGACCGAGTGCAGAGGAGCTGGCTGCATTTTACGGCCCGCATATGCGGGCGAATGGCTGCTGCAATGCAGGCGCTGACCGTCTTGAGGCTACCACGATTCCATCGGACCAGGGCGAGCTAGGGGTACGAGCAACATCAAGAATTCGTTATGCGAACCATACCTTATCTTCCGATCATTCCATTTGAATTAGCTCCTGCTGTTATGTACCTCCCACTCAAAGTATCCCATCCAAATCGCCGTGTTTCAGGCACCTGCTACTTCCAAGATCTGAGCCCCATCGCTATCATTGGTTCTTCGTTCCGGAAGCCTAAGCGCGCGCTATACACACCCAAAGCTCATTTAACGCTCTGGGGTACTTCCGAGTTCCGAATTGCGAACGCAATTGCGGCACGGGACGTGTCGACCAATGGTATGGCCTGTCGTGTGGCGCATGGCGTGGCGCAGACGCATTATCGACTCCACAATACAGTTCAGCTTGCTTCTCGTACTTTGACGTTATGAGGCACGGCAAGGCTGCAGTGTCTTCAGCCAGCAGCGAGGCAGTATTTTGAGACGGCAATGAGGAGTAGAAGAAATACTTAAGAATGGTCGTTCTTCACTTGGCCAGTGGTCAACGACTCCTCAAGCTACCTCCATTCACTCCACCCACCTGACTGGCCCTACCGATTCCCTTACCACCGATCCATTCTCTTCGTAAGCATCTCCTTCAAGTTCTTCCTCCAACCCTCCACCGTCCCCAACGCCCCCCAGAACCAACCACTAACACCCCAAACGCAGTCAAACCACCACCACCATGCCCTACTGCCACCCCTGCCGCAAACCCTTCGCCACCCCATCCGCCCTCCACCAACACACGGCCAACTCCCCCGCCCACGCCCCCGCCACCTGCGCCGCCTGCAACAAGACCTTCCCCCACCCGGCCGCCCTCCAACAACACATCCGCGACTCCCCCGCCGCCGCCCACGTGCCGGAAACAGCACCCACCCACGCCTGCAAGCGCTGCACTCGCACCTTCGCCACCGCCGACGCCCTCGCCCAGCACGCCCGCGCCGCTCCCTTCCACACCCCCACGCTGCCCTGTCTGCGCTGTCCGCGCAGGTTTCGCACGCTGAATGCGTTGGCGCAGCATGAGCGGTGCACGGCTGCGCATGGGGTTGGGGAGGCTGCTGCGGTGGTGGTGTAGATGCTGGGGCTCCTGGTTCCTTGAGGGGATTTTTAGCTCGTGTTCGAGGGGTATGGGTCGGTTGGGTTTCTTGTATGTAGTTGGTTTAGCATTTGTACATACACGGATGAGGAAATAAGGTTGGTTCTGTGGCGTCAGAGTTGCTCTGAGATGGGGCTGATTGGGCTGGAACGGATCCTTTTTGAAATGGTGTCTGACATTTGGCTTCCTTAGCCGTTTGGTCGCACGTGAACTGTTTCTGCTCCGGTAGACTGTGCACTTGGGGAGAAATCTTCTCCAAGTAAATGGTTACCTTTCGTTAGGAGCATCGGTGAAACACCTCCACTTTTGAAACTCAACTCTCCTCCCCATATCTTCTGTCGGCTGGAATTGAACCAGCGTTAAAGCGGTCGAGCACTGCTTTCACAAGCTTACTGTCAATCCTCTTGAGCAGTCTCACTCATCTGTTCACTGCCAGTTGCGCTTGCACCATTCATGAGTATGTACATGTCTTTTCATTACTAATATCGGCGTCATTATAAATACGTATGCCTCCTCAACCCCAGGCCATTACCACATCCCATCGTCAGGCGATTTACGCCTCATAAATGCCCAGCACATTCGTCGAGTTATCATACTCGACGCCACACTTCTCGCTGAAGCCGCCAAACCTCTCGCCCCTCTCGGCGACCCAGGCCTCAAACGTGCCGCGCGCGCAGCTCTCGCCGGGCCCGTCGTCGCAGCCGTCGAGCGGCTGGGGGCTGCTGTTGACGAGCACGCGGTAGAACTCGTCGCCGGCGTCCTCGTAGCCGTAGCTGTCGCAGGCCATCTTCTCGATGGCGATGTTGGTCAGGAAGGGCAGGATGTGCGAGCTCTTCCAGGCGCGGCGGTGGTTGATGACGTTGGTGGGCATGCTGGCGTTGGGGTTGTTGGAGCCGGTGAAGGCCGAGTTGTTGAAGATGCCGAGGGCGACCATGACGGTAGGGGGCAGCTCGCGGTGGGTGAAGGAGACGTAGAGGTCCTGCGAGGCCTTGTCGTCGAAGAGGGAGGAGGCGCTGGCGTTGACCCAGGGGAAGCCGAGGACGGGCGAGATGGGGTTGCCGTAGCCCGTGTTGTGGTGGTACATCAGGTCGTTGGTGTACTCGAAGGCGAGCCAGTCGTCGGGCGTGAAGAGGTCGGTGGAGCAGAAGGGCGAGGTGCCGCGGATGACCGACTCGTAGCCGCAGAGCTGCTGCATGCCGTAGATGTCCGACGAGGTCCAGTTGAAGCCGGGTACTTCGGCGCGGAAGCGGGCGATGATGGGGGCCGTGTACTTCTTTTGGAAGGTCTGCGAGTGGTTAGTGGGTGTGGGGAGTTGGAAGTGGGCTGGTGGTACGAACAGTAGACTGGTCGCTGCCCCGGGACGAGCTGTAGGCAGGGCAGCCCTTGTAGGGCGTCAGGCTGTCGGCGCCTGACTCCTTGCTTTCTTCAATCTGCGTCAGAGCGCTCAAGTTGCTCGTGCGGTCCAGGCCCGAGATCAGGCCTTGGGCGCTCTTGACGGTGCGCTCGGCAGTGCTCGTCCACACCTTCTTCGGGGGTGCGAAGGAGGGATAGCGCCTGTCCAGTTCGACGCCCAGGCTCATGGCCTCGAGGGTGCCGATCTTGGTCAGTTGCTCCATGTCGCGGTCCTCGTCAATGGGATCGACCCATGTCGAGAGGAAGGCAAGAGTATGCGACTTGGTGAAGTCGGCCGAAGTGTTGGTCAGCTTCTCGGTGAAAGGCTCGATGTACGACTCATAATCAAAGTCGTTGGCGTAGATGGCGGCGTGGCGGACCAGGTAGGCGGCGCGCGTCACGTTGCAGCCTTGGGGCGGCGCAGGAGAGAGCGGCGGGTCTTGTGGTGAGAAGTAGGGAGCGATGCCGGCAAGGTGCTCGAGCGGATCGAATTGATAGTTGTCCGGGCTGTAGAGGATGTTTTGGGCACTGGCGAGGGCCAGCGACGGGAGGGCGCCGAGGAGGACGGTCGACTGAAGGAGGCCAGGCATTTTGGGTATAGTTTTGGTGAAGCTGGGATGGAAGAGACCAGTTGCTTGGTTCAAAAACACAAGCAGGCGGCGAGGGTTATGGATATAAACAATTGGGCAGGCTGGGCAAAGGGGCAGCCCGAAATGAGCAGATGAGATGTGACGTCAGGAATTAAGCTTTTGGAGCGGGCCGCGGACTGGAAGCAAGGGTTGAGCAGGGCTAGCGCAGGAACAGAACAGGTTTGGTTCCAGCCCTACGTTAGGCTGCCGCTGCTATTCGGCTGTCACGGCTCGTACATGATTTCATCTCACCGCTCCGTCCCTGTTTTCTACACTTTCTTGCTCTCAGAGTGGCCTGAGTTTTGATTGTGCGTTGGCGTCCTGAAATTAGAAAAACCGTTGAATGGGAACGTGCGGATCATCATCATCAATATGGTCCGTTCGTCCATGTTTTTCGATGGCCCGACGATCAGGCACCACCGCGACTCAGCAAATCGAGAAACGACCATGGCAAAGTTTGAAACCTCCATGAATCAACAAATCTATAACGCCCGCTCGAATTACTCACTCCCGACTCCATCCTCCTCCCTCACGCCTTGACCGGATCCAGATCCTCCATCGCGTCCGGATCGTAATCCCCCGCCAGCCACTTGTACGGCGCGATGAAATCCACATACCCCAGATTCGGGCTCGAAATATCGTAGCCCATCAGCCGCTGCATCTCCCGGCTCCACGACGCCACCTCCTCCTTGCTGTGGATCAGGTACTGGTTCTCCTCGGCGCGCAGGTGGCTCTGGCAGAAAAACATGGCATGCATCGGCCGCCGCCAGTCCGCCGTCGTATTCGCCCCGCCCGCGTGATACAGCCCCCCCAGATGGCACCACGCATCGCCCGGCTCCATCGTCGCCGGCAGCGCCTCCTCCATCTTCGGGTACCGGTCCATACCCCAGAGGTGCGAGCCAGGGATCGCCTAGAAACGCATCGTCAGCAAACCTTTCCACCATTTGTCCGCTTCTCGATGAGGAAGGGGAATAGACTCACCAGCGTCGCCCCATTCTCCACCGTCGTCTCCGTCCCCGGCACCAAAAACGCAATCATCACATCACTCCCCATCCGATACCCCTCCGCCGTCTGGTCGTCGCGCACCCCGTGGTGCACCTTCTCATCGCGGTGCAGCCGCTGCCCCGCCCCGCCCGGGTTGCACTCGAGCGTCATGCTGACCGACAGGATGGGATGGACCGAGTACTCGTGCCGCGCGTCGTTGTACCAGCAGGGCGTCGTCTTGGTCAGGAAGTGGTTGGTCAGGTTGGTGACGAGCGGGTGCACGAGCCAGTTGTTGCGGACGGTGGGCGAGCGGTGGACGAGGCGGGTACACCGGCGGGTTTCGGGGGGGAAGAGGGCGCCCTGGGTGGAAGGGTTAGAAGCTGAAAGGGGCGGCAAGACGTGGATGGGGGGAAGAGGGTGACTGGCTAACCTTCCAGGGCTTGTCTTTGCGGAGGTAGGGCTGCGTTTCGGCATTGACGCGGTCGACGAGGTCGGGGGTGGTGAAGTTCTTGATGATGACGCCGCCGTCTTTCTTCAACGCTTCGATGATGGCATCGGGGTTGGAGGCGTCGATGCGCTGGACGGCTGGGACGGCTGAAGGCATTATGGTATGTACGGGATGAAAGCGGAGGACACGAGTGCAGGAGTACCGTTGGCTTTGGTCCTTTGGTCACTGTCTCGTATGCTAATATATGTATGCAGTTACGGGCTGGTAGTTAGCCTCGCCACCCACCACACCGCATCACACCCCATCATGTTCCCCCGATAAGTATTTCCTGGGCGGATTGGCCAGCGCTTTCCCAATCAGAGCGCGGCTACCATCGGGGAGTGCTGATTCCTGATATGTTTGGTGTCTCGGAAAGGAAGGCCGAAGCGACGGGAAGGGCAGGCACAAGCGACAGCCAAACGGAGAGCAGCATAACCAACGCCAACTGATTTAGAGCACGCCCTATGTCGTCCTTTATCAAGACAGCTGGCCAGGGTCTGGTCACATGCGTCCAATCGTATGCACCCACTTACATACAGCCATCGCCATCCGCCCCACTCTCGGGGGCGATTGGCGTTTCGGCATCTTATCTGCACGACTTCAAACTGACGCAGGGATGTTGGGCTTCTATATCACCTTTGGGATGGGCAGCAGCGGGGTGGTGATGCAAATCACTGTGAGTCACTTGGTCGGCCGATAACACTTCGTTCCCACGGTTGAACTGTACAAGTGATGCCAGCATTTTGACTTCATTTTTGACTCTATTCGTTCTTATTTTCCAGTGGCTAAACCACATGCACCTCATGACTTTGCGACAAAATCCTCCTTGGCCGGAATCTCGACCTGCCCCCGCGTCTCCTTCGTCCGCCACTGGATCGACTTGCAAATCCCATACAGCACCTTCAACGTCGGCATCGGCACGCCCAGCGCCGTGCCTTCCCTCAGCGGCTCGCCCAGAATGTTCTCCACCTCGATGAAGTTGCCCTTGCGCAAATCGTTCAGCATGCTCGGCGGCAGGTACATGGTCAACGGATCGATGTTGATCATGACGTCGGCCACGTCGGGCGCCAGCTCGTGCCCGGCCGCCTTGGCCGCGGCGCTGATCTCGGCCATGGCCGGGCGGACCAGGTAGTCGAGGGCGCAGTCGGCGAGGCGGATGCGGCCCGTGTCGAGGCCGGTGATGGCGCAGATGGAGTTGAGGCAGGCGTTGTAGACGAGCTTGCGCCAGCGGCTGTGGCCGACGTCGGCCGTGTACGTGCACTGCGTCTTGCCGCCGGCGCTGTAGATGCGGACGAAGTCCTGGGCGGCGGCGTCCTCGCGCGCGGCGTCGGCGAGGGTGGGGTTGTGGAAGGGGCCGAGGACGAGCTGGTCGTTGTCGTCGTGCTCGATGACGCCGTGCGAGACCTCGTGCGAGCCGATCATGCTGACGCCCGAGAGGACGGGGTTGTGGGGGAAGGCGGCGAAGAGGGGCTTTTCGATGTTGAGGCCGTTTTGGATGAGCACGATGGTGGTGTGGCGCGGGGTGACGGCGGGGCGGATGAGGTCGACGAGGGTGGGGGGCACGTCGGGGATGTTTTTGGTGGTGCACACGATGTAGTCGAAGGGCTGGAGGGCTTCTTTTTGCACGTCGGGGATGCTCTTGACCACTGCCAAAGAGTTAGCACGTGCTGGGGCGGATTTTGGGGGGAGGGCAACCTTTCGAAGGGCGCCAGCCGGTGATGGTGCCGTGGTCGCAGGACTTGATGTGGAAGCCGTTCTTGACGACTGCATCGTGGTTGGACCTCAGGACCGCCGTGACGCTGGCCAGGCCGCCGACTTCGAGGTTCAGGGCGCCGATGGTGCCAACGCCGCCGCTGCCGACCAGAAGAACGTTTGCTTTTCTCTCAGAACTCATTGTTGCTGCGTGTCGTAGGTTGGGGTATCGAAGAATTGGGGGATTGAAGTGTGTTCGGGGACGTGTTAAAGTCGAGAGACGCGACGACCACGGCGTTCGCATAGGTCCCGATGACGCGCCTCGGACTTTGGATAGGGCAGGCCATGCCGACGACGACCGGCTAGCGTCGGCGGGGCTCAGGGCTCCGACGCGCCCGAAACAACAGCTTATGGGAAGACGCATTGCGGAGGACCAGTGAACCCGTAACAAGGCCGATATCGACGTTGTGTGGAGCAAGCTTGTTGACAATAGGGCGTGTGATGGAGGGGAGATGGCTTATCGGGCTTATCGTCAGGACTAGTGCGGGGAGGGGAAGGCTCTTGTTTCCCGCCAACTCTTGCTCATCTCTAGAGGTTGTTCTTATCAGTGACAAAACTTTCTAGCCCCGGTCGCAGTAACGCTGTCCTGTAAATGCAATAGTTTGTATCGCCCCACTTCCATGCTAGATGCCGAGCTGTCAACGCCGATGTCGCCCGCCTCGGCTCATCTTCCATGACCCGAACAGACGAGCCGAACCGGCAACCTCTCAAACACCCGACTACGTATAGCGAACTGTCTGCGCACGTCCCCCATGTCGCCGGCGACGGTGGTGCCGATAAAGGGGCGTGCCGTCGCCGGCGAGACTCACGGTGCGGAAACTTTCATTATCTCAGGGGAGAGAAGAGGAAGACAAGAGCATCATCTTGTCATTTGAAATCATGATTCCAAGTCTAAGCCGTAGGGGGAAAGGTCTTACGACTCAGAGGTCTTAGGCGGAAGAGTTGTCTGCTCATATTTCTTCGTGCATCTATACCTCGTGTATCCATAGGTAGTGTGAACCTTTTCCTTTACTTGAATCAAAGGCAGTATCTCGTTCCGTCACGGCCGATATGGCTTCTCTGGATCCAGCTGAGGTTGGGAATGAGGAATGGAGAGAGTGGCTGAAAATAAGGGTGACTGCCACAACTGCTTATCCCCGCATGAGATCCCTGCTGTCGATCTGCCTCAACTTCGGGCCGGCGCGCGTCATCCGTTCCATCTTTGCTTCGAATCGAATCCCCAACTCCGCTCGCACCACCGCAAACACCCACAAGTTGCCTCGCTCTGCACACCACTTCACCACACCGCAAACCCACACCAATCGTTCAAGACTCGCTTCATTGCAACCTTCGCACCTCGAAAGTTGCTCCACCTTCCTCCGCCCAGGTCCCTCGCATGGCCTACGCGACATTTGCATAAACACACATTTCGAGATATCGCAGAGCTGGGCAGGATAAGAGAAGCGCGCCATGGCCATACCCGAGGCAGCATGGGGCTCGCTGTTGGAGACGCACCTCGCGAACCTACGCAGCCACCGCGCCGTGCTGGACCACGTCGTCAGCCTTTTCGGCCAGAGCAACATCGACGCCGACGCGGCGGCAAGACTAGAGCTGGAGGCTATGCGTGACCGGGCAGAGAGGATATTGGAAGATGCCGTTAGGGCGGGGGAACTGCTGGTACGTGTCTCTCCATTCCATAGTTTGGGCTGGAATTCCATGTTTGGAGCATTCACCTGGTCAGGTCTTTGGTGTCTGAATGGATGCTTTGGATGCCGATGGAAGCATTGTAGTGTTGCATGACGAAGTCACCATCATTCGTGCATTGAATTATGACGGTCAAGGATCATACGACTAACTCGTGCTGTCCGCAGAACGACACCTCCCTCAGCGCCACAAGAAGCAGAACACCCGCCGAAACCCCCACCCCCTCGAAACACAGACGCATATCGACCGGACTAGAAGTCGACAGAGCGCCCTCGCCCATCGCCGAAGAACAACCAGAACAAGACGACGAGAACAGCAGCGACCCGACAGCGAAGCGGATAGTCATAGCCAACATCCCACCCAACATACCCCCAATCCAGCTCTGCGAGCACCTCCAAGCCTACTGGCCGTGCGTCCCCACATCCCCTCCTTCCCAAAAAAAAAAAGGCACTCCCACAGGAAAAACCAAACTAACATCCCCCAGCATCAAACTCCTCCACCCCTTCCGCGCCCCCCAAAAATCCGAAATCCACATCTACGCCCTCGACCAAGCCAACGACGAAGACGCCCACGCCAACGGCCTGCTCGTCAAAATCGACCTCCCCACCCCCGCCCACGCCGCCCGCGCTCTCCGCTCCCTCCACGGCTCGCGCATCGCGCCCCACCATCCCGCGCCGCTCATCGTGCGCCGCTACGTCCGCGAAGCTGCAATCGTCTCGGAGGATGCCGGGCAGAAGAAGCGGCGCCCTTCGGGGTCGAGCAGCCCCGTGCAGCGCGATGGGAAGAGGCAGCGGACTGGAGATGTGCCGCGTGCGAAGGTGAAGGCGGAGGCGGGGGCGGGGGCGGGTGGTGCGGCTTATCCGTTTACGTTTTCGCCACCGCGGGCGCGGGGGGTGGAAGCGGAACCGGAACCGGAACCGCAGCAGCAGCAGCAGCCGGAGGAGACGGAGTTTGAGGACATTAGCAGGGAGGTTGAGGCGAGGCTGGCGGAGCAGGCGGCGAAGCGTGCGACGGCGAGGTGGAAGGAGGGTAATGGTGGTGCGGTGGCGGGGAGGAGTAAGAGGAAGCGTGAGGGGGAGGAAGGGGAGGGGGAGGAGGAGACGTGTGCGGCGATTGCGGGGATGGCGTTGGGGGAGGGGGAGAGGGCGAGGAAGAGGGTTAAGGAGGAGGGAGAGGGTGAGGGTGAGAAGAGGGGGGTGAGGAGAAGGAGGAGGGAGAGGAGGAGGGGGCAGATGAGGGCGGATGAGAGTCCGAGGCCGGTGAAGAGGGCGAGGGGGGGTGGTGGGGAGGGGTTGGCGTAGGGGTGGGGATGATGTGTCTTAGGGGCTATGGGACGTGAGGATTGCTACTTTTCTGCGGAAGAGGAGTTGGGATGTACAGTTGGTGATGCATTTTGTGACGGATGTGGTGGGCTTTTTTTGAGTACGGATCGCAACTTGTGTTGGTTGAAGCGGTACTTTACATAGTCCAATTCTGTACGAGGGAAAAACGGGAGAGTCGAGTTAAAAAGAACGCATGAAGCTCTTTCGCCGTCTTTTTGGAACCCTGCACACTCATATCAGACACTAGGGAAAAAAAAAAAAGAAGTAACGAATAAACCTGCACGTCATAGCTTGCCGGATTTTTCAAATAAGTAACTGCGCCCAGTCGTAGGAAGACCTGGCAACGGCCATAAGAGGACTTGGACAGATATTGTGTAACATGTTTGCGCCTTTGCTTGAAAAAATGCATTGTAATAATAGAAAAGTTACTAGATTTTGAAACGTTCGATAAAATAAGGAAGCGCAATAGAGAATATGGAAAAGACGTCCAAATGGAAGATCCCGAAAGCCGAGAACGAACAAAGATAGATCGCTCCAAAGCCCACTAGCTCTCTGTCTTCTGTCTTCTGCTCAAACAATAGTAATCTGTTCATAGACGTGCCTGATCTTCTGAAAGGTCTCTATAAACTCAGAGGAATTGAGCCACAGTTGGTATGACCCGACGCGTTTAAAGGTGGACATTCCCTCGGTCCTTCTCAAAAGAATTCCATGGAAGTAGCCGTATCCACTACTATATATAGGAACCAGAAATGTTTCTTCTTCCACAAGGAGGTAGCTCGGGTCATCCACAGTGCAGATTGGGGTTTTTTCTAGAGAGCGAAAGAGTCGCGATAGGTGTTCATCTTGTGATTGGAACACTATATGGCAATATGGGATGGTATGGTCCGCGAGATGCTTCTGGAGGTGGCAGGGGATGACAATACACCTTAGGTTTATGTCCGCGTATCTCAGTGGTCCGTATTTGTTGCTTCCATCGACTAGATCGACATTGAGTGTTTTGACTTGTGCATATACTACACTCGCCGAAATGTCTACCGCAGGTAGTTCTATTGAGCCATCAACACTAGCCCAGCTCCAGGTAGGTGCACGATATTGGCTGTCGCCCGGTCTTGTGGTGGGTGAATGGAATGACCAAGCCAGTTGATGTGGTAAATGACAACGGAAGAAACCAGCCACATAGTCGTCGTAGAAAGCTCCGAAACGCTGTGCAACGCCAGCAAAAGCAGCTAGCTTGTCTTTTGAAGGAAAGCTGAGTGAACGACGACTGTAGTCCAAAACTGTAAATCTCCACGTGGATAGCAGCTCATCCCTTTGCGACATCCTTCCCGCTCGTGTACGGAGTGGCACTGGGATTGAGAATGGGAATGCGAAGTGCTGGTCAAGTTGACAGCCTTCGGGCAGAGACTCGCTGAGCATTTTGGACGTGTTGCACTCCCACGTTATCTGCTCGCCATAATGAAGAACTCTTGGGGACAGTAGTCTCTCCTGGAAGACCCACGCACGCTGTTGCAGAGGATCTTTCATAAGCGTACTGAAGCCCTCACTTTGCTCGTCGTAGACTTGCCACATCTGCTGAGGCTCCTTCCCTAGGTTCCTCAAGATATAGCAGCTCTGAAGTTGGTCACTGATGCGTTTCGTGCGTGTCGTAAACGCTCCTTGATGAGGATTGTGCGCTCGATCGAGAGAAATGTTGAGAAATCCGTTGAGGTACACCAATTGCATGTCATGAACGTGCTCTTCCCAATCTTGCTTGTATCCGGGGCCCGACTGCAGTATACATAGACTGTCAATCCACAGATAGCGTATGCCAAGTCTTGCAGCAATAAGAAAGGCATCCTGGAACGATTTGGGAAGCTTTCTCCAGGGTATTCGTTCCAGCATGTCTTTTTCGTTGTCTTTGGAGAGCGTCAAAAAGTCAGGATGTTTGCCCCAACAATGGCTCAGTGTGGCATAGGGTTCGTTGAGTGAGACAGTATGCTTCAGCGCCAGCCGCGGTTTCTTAAGGTCGCTGAGATCCAAAAGCCGTTTGGGATATCATGTGGGGTTTCGAGTTGGACCGTAGAACTCACATTCCGGATGGCTGGCGAGACAGGTGTTGAGCCAGTGTGATGATTGTTGAGTAATCTGGCGGTGAGCCGTACTACAAGGTATGTGCTTGTAAAAGGGGTCCTTTCTCACATGCCATGGCGATTCCGCGAGATCTTCAGCTGCTGAGAGAAGAAATCCAAGGTACTCGTCCGTCGGTGTGATATGAGGCGACGGCTGAAGGCATAACTCGGCAATCCTTGTCCCATCTTGAACCCAAATTACGGAATCTTCGTCTGAGAATCGATAATCCAGTTGTTCCTCTTCCAGCACACCATCCATACTAACGTCTCCGCCGAGTTGGAACCAGCTATGGATCGCGAGACAGATTTTGCAGCCATCATCAGCGGCCTTGACGACATGGCTCAAGCGGGCATGATGCTTTCCCGTTTCATCGGGTTTCCGAAACATTGAGATGCACATTGCGCAGAGCATTGTGTTCGTTCGATGTGCGATTTTCCAGCTGTAGGGATTGAGTGAGCCCCTCGTGGACGCCGAAGTCGTGGGGCCCAAGAAGCGTTGTTTGAGTGTGAGTACAGCTTCTTGCACGACTTTGCTGCTGCAGTCCTGGAAATGAAAAAGTAAAGACGCAAGTCGTGGCGTTGGGAGATCCTAAAAGTTTTGATCAGGTCCAGTGTAATGGAGGCGGTGGTTGTGGAGGATTGAAAGCCGTGAGATTTGGAGATCAGTAGACTTCGGTGAAAAGATGATGTAGAT
Organism: Dothiorella sarmentorum; assembly: GCA_023082095.1. Taxonomy (NCBI): domain Eukaryota; kingdom Fungi; phylum Ascomycota; class Dothideomycetes; order Botryosphaeriales; family Botryosphaeriaceae; genus Dothiorella; species Dothiorella sarmentorum. Next base: position 42,472 of record JAJMVL010000129.1, read on the forward strand.
GTGCTACGAAAGGTGGAGAAATCTGGCAGGTGACCCTACTTAAGCCTTCGCACGTGTACAAGGCTGGGCACAGTCCCATCTGATGGCTGCCTGCAGCTTGGCTTTGCATAAAATATTCGCCAGGCAGATAGGCTCCATGCCATACCCCTCCAGCCTTACATGTCTAAAACGAAGAAACGAGCTGGAATACTGTGATGGTTATGGAATATAGTCAAGCAAAATTTCTGGTACGAAGCGGTCTACGCTTCCAAACACTAGATACTGCAAATCTTTCATGCCTTTTACGAACCCCGCCTTGGATGAGCCTTTGTATATCGCCACACTGACGGTGCTGCTGTGTTTGAGTTTTCATTGGTTCATCATTGCTGACGGAGAGCCACACTGCAGTTCAGCTCCATCCCGATGCCCCGATCAGGGACAGCTGAAACCATCATCCAGATGCAACAGCGCACCCACAAACGTTCCACAGCAGTGCCGCGCAACGAACAAACTCCGTAGCCTGTACACACATACACATAGTTCAACCGTCAGCATTAAGCTCGCCCTTACTACTGGGGCCCTTACCGTTCGGCAACTACTTTAACTGGATCTAAAAGGGGCCACCTCGTGAGCACATCGAAGGGCAGTAATAATGACCCTCTCTTTCGTTGCCTCTCTACCTCGACAACGACGGTAACAACGACAATAACCCCAGATGCCACATCATAGCACCACAGCGCATGCACGCAATATAAGAGGAAAATGCCGAAAATCACATCGGCATCGGTATATTAACTCTACTCCACTCCACTCCACTTTCTAGAAATCTCAGGCGTTATTTAGAGACAATTAGATTAGATACCACTGGAAGCCGGGCAACTTAGAGGGACTGTGGGTGAGTGATGGTCGTAGCAGTAGTATTATTCGGAGATACTATGATTGTGTATTCAGAGGTCTCTTGCCGTTTTCTTCGTCGTCGTCCTGGCGTTTCCTCTTCTTTTTCTTCTCCTAGTCATCGGCCTGCTTGGCCTTCATCTTGTTCTAAAGATAAGAAGGAAAAGAAGAGTAAATGCGAGAACAAAAAGAAGGACGTCTTATCCTTATAGGGCCGTAGCAAGGATAAGTAGAAGGACTCCTGCTGCGACGGAGGCGGTGGAGATAGCGCGGGCGTTAACGAGAAGAAAGAATCATTTTATGCATAGAATCCTCTTATTGGTCTCCTTCGTCTCCTTCATCTCCTTTTTTTTCATCTTCTTTGTCTCCTTCTTCTTCTCCATCTTCTCCATCTTCTCCATATTAGCCTTCTTGCCCTTGGCCTTCTTGCCCTTGCCCTTCTGTCCTCCTTGCCCTTATCCTTCCTATATTTACCCTTCTCGTCCTTGCCCTTCTTGTCCCTCTTATCATTCTAGTTTTTCTTATCTTATTACGTTCGTCCTCCTTCTTCTTCCTGCCCTTCTTGTCCTCCTTACCCATCTAGACTGGCGGAGCGGGTAAGCACGAAGACTATATAGAGAGAGGCGGAGAGGTCGCGGGCGCGGGCTGGTTGACGACCCGGAAGCCGGAATTAGGAGATAGAAATAACGTCTCCGCCACAGCCGTGGAGTATTATCATGGAAAACGTAAGTCTCTAAGGAACTTAGCCGTCTTGCTAATCTCCTAGAGTATAGGAAAGAGCGGCGTACGCATTAACGAGAAGATTAACATTATTCAAGAGGAACGCGGCCCCTTCCTAGGACCCAGGAGATTGATAAGAGGGTCTAATTGCTGGAGAAGATAGTTTTCTTCTCGCCATCGCGAGCTCCCAGAAGGATAGGAGGAACAAGAAGGACAAGAAGAATGAGAAAGACGAGAAGGGTAAGAAGGACAAGAGGAATAAAGGCCGAGTAGGCTAACAAAGAGGAGACGAAGAAGGAAAAGCGGACGTACGAGGAGAATGATGACGACGGTAACGACAACGACAACGAGGAGTCCGACGACACTGTTTTGAAGCACCAATACTGGTGCCCGATTCTCCACGAATGGGATCTGGGGATTGTGGGAGAAGAAGGGAATCTTCTCCAAGCATAGAGCCTACTCATTGACTTCCCAGGATCCGAGACGTTGAAGAGAAATGGTCTTAATTCAAGAATGGGGCTCGCTCGTTGACCTTGACGTTTTGGGAATCACTTGAGATTCCCAAGTGGTAGTTGTGTTTCGCCGCCGGGTCGATCGTTCGGGGGCTATAACGTACCATGGATTTTGTACTGTTGCCACTTCAGGCAGTCGCCAAAGCAATGGCATGCACAAGCCAACAGGACACGTGCAGTAGCTAAGGTATCGTTTTACGTCACGTCGTCCATACGGCTACGCACCTGTCCGTCCGTTCGCATTACATTTTAAGCGATTGCCCCATCCGGCCTTAGCGTGCCGCGCTAACCCCCCCGCGCGCTAAGGCACCCCGCAAACCGCTCTTGTCGTCTCCACACACCACGTCTCACCACAATCGAATGACGTTCCACGACCATCCAAATGTCCCATCTCCCAGGATTTCCGGGTGCCCGGTTCCAGGGTAACCCGCTGATCATCCGGATTTTCCTGGATCGACTAAGGCGGGCCTAACGTGATCCTCGTGGGATGCGCTGGGCCAAGCCTCTTTTTCCCCCCTCTTGCTGACTTCGCGTGTGAATTCTGTTCGACTTGCTACCAGAGAGAGCGCAGTTGCATCGTTTTGATTTTCCGAGCAACTAATTGCCGTGATTCTCGCTGCGTTTTAATCGATGGGCCTCTAGATATACGCAGAATCAATCCCGCGTCTGGACGGCTGCTTCAGCTCCCTATGCAGGTGCTGCTTGAACCCAACTCGTCGGTGTGGAGCTGAAGTACTCATCCGGACGGCTTTTACATGTACGGAGAAGCACCTCTGCGTCCGGACCGATGCTTCAACTCCCCACGCTGGTGCTGCTTAGGTCCAACTCGTCGGTGGGGAGTTGGAGCATTCATCCGAACAGCCTCTAGATGTACGTAAAAACACTCTGCGTCCGGACCGATGCTTCAACTCCCCATGCAGCTGCCTGGCGTAAAAGCGAAAGCGTGCGATGGGTGGTAGACAATAATCACATGAAGGAAGTGCTGTTTTGGTTGTGTAGCCACGTGCAACGGTGGATTTCGCATTAAAACTATCTTCGTCTCATCATGCAGCTCATTCTTTGGGTTCAACAAAACAAGACCTCCTGAAATGCATATGTCCAAAGAAGTGTCTTGCAAGGAAATTGCCGATCCGCCTAACCAAATTAGATCTTGGTCGCCTCCTCGACCCGCTCAGGGCTGTGGTCCACGCCAGTACCCTTCTCGATATCGCCGCGCTCGAGAGCCTTGGCGACGCCGGTGCTAACATTTGTTTTCCAGGCTGGGATGCCAATGTATTTGATGCCGTTGACATCATCCGTAAAGATTTGCTCAATCTCCTCAAGTGTTTTTCCAGATGTTTCGGGGAACATGAAGAAGACGTGGACGAACATGGCGAGACAGAACACTCCGAACACGATATAGACCCTCCACTGGATGTTGACAAATGCGGGTGGCACAAAATATGCCCTGTAATAGTGGTTAATTATGGGTGGGGGAGGTTGGGGGGGTCGGGGGGTGGCTTACAAGGCAAAGTTGAAGATCCAGTTCGCCGATGTGGCCAACGCAACACCCTTTCCGCGAACTCTGAGGGGCAGGATCTCCGGAGGCAGGATCTTCAATGTGTTAGCTGCGTTCTACGCTTTAAAATAATATAATAATGTTGTGGAAAACTTACCCAAGACACGGGACCCCACGTCGGGGCGTACGAGGCGACAAACAGGTACGAACACGCGATGATGCCCTTGGACGCACCGCCGCTGACCTCCCACGAAGCCTCCTTGATGCCATTGACACCGTCGGGGCCGGCGTAGTGGCCGTGCTGCGCGAGGATGCCGGCGTTGGCGAAGAGCCAGGTGGCCATGAGCAGGGCGCCGATGAGCAGCGTGGGACGACGGCCCCAGCGGTCGACGTACAGCAGCGCCGGGATGGTCATGATGACGTTGATGACGTACTGGATGGACGAGGACACGAGCAGCGTGTCGCTCAGGCCGGCCATGGTGAAGACGTAGGAGACTGGGCGAAAAAGTCAGTTTTCGAAAAGTCGACCACAACACCATTTGTGGAACCGGGAAACTCACTGTAGTACATCATCACGTTCATTCCAGTAAGCTGGGACCACAACTGGGTCATGACGGCGATGTGGGTGCGGTTGATCATGGACGGCTTCAGGAGCTCGAGGTAGGTAACGTCGGCGTTCTGGCGCTCAAACTCGACAATGGCCTTGATCTCGGCGAACTCGGTCTGCACGAAGCGGTGGGTGCGGTCGCCCTTGCCGTGGACGAGCGTCAGCACAGCCTCGCACTCCTCCCAGCGGTCCTTGCGGGCGAGCCAACGCGGCGACTCGGGCAGGAAGAGCATGCCGCCGAGGAGCAGGATGGCGGGGATGGCCTGGAGGGCCCAGGGGATGCGGAAGGCCGACGTGTTGCTGATGAACGAGGTGCCGTACGAGATGTAGAACATGATCAGGATGCCCCAGGTGATGGCCCACTGCTGGGCGCCGACGACGGCTCCGCGCTTGGTGGGGGGCGCCAGCTCGGAGACGTAGACGGGGACCTGGGCGGAGCAGATGCCGACGCAGAGGCCGTTGATGAAGCGGGCGACGATGAGCATGGGAATGTTCTGCGAGGCGGCCATGATGGCGCAGCCAATGCACCAGATGCAGCATCCAATCATGATGGCGTATTTGCGGCCCAGTTTGTCGGAGAGGAAACCTGCGGTAGACAGTTAGCGTTGTGACGCATGCGGAACAGTGTGTGCTACGTACCGGAGATGATGGCGCCGACGTAGGAACCACCGGGCATGGCAGCGGTAATGCCACCCTGGGTGTCAGACTTGGGGCCGGAGCAGCTGCCATCGGGAACAAGGTACTTGGGGCCTTGGTTGAAGTAGCAGAGGTACTGTTTGGTGGAGATGATGGCCGACATGGACGAGATATCGAAGCCGAACAGACCACCGCCAATGACGGCGATGGCTGTGATGAAGTAAATGTTTCCGATCTGGTACATGGTGGCTACCAGAATAAAAAACACCCGCGAGGTTGGGGTCCTCTTCTTAAACGTGTGTGTCGAGGCGTCTTTGTGGCCAGTGCAATGGTGGGAGGGAGGACTTGACGGACGGCACGACGGCGGGCGGGCTTATAAAGAAAAAACAAAGGTGAAAGGACGGGATCAGCGTCTGTAACATGGGCACATGACAAGGACTATGAAATGGAGGACGGCGTGGACGGGCAGACGAACCCCAGGTGCCCCAGATCGGCCAGTCTAGCTGATCTGGGGATGGGGAAGGGCAGGCCTGAACCCCGGCATCCGGGTCGAGGCTTGGCTCTCCTCGTACCGAGGGCAGCAATTGCGGCGCTGGCATGACGGGTGGAGCTGGTGAGATGCTGTTTGGGCCAGCTCCGAGATGGCTGAAGGGCCAAGGCCAATCACGTCAGAGGCTTGCGACCCACAGCGAGATCCTTCGAGTGTCCCAGTACCCAAGACCACAGCCCTGTCACCTGCCTTTTGGCCCCGTTTCGCCAGCATTTCCTTCTCCGCGCCCCTCTCTCTCGCCTGCACTCCCCGCGGGGCCCAGGAGACGCGGCCTGGAGTAACGGAGTCGCCCGCTAGTCGCCCGTTGGTCACCCTTCCCTTTCCGGCCCCCAACAGCCCCCTCCGTTCAACCTGCGTCCCTCAACCCAAGCGCTGGGGCATTGAAGATGACTTGACTCGCAGCTACGCCCACTCGCACAAGCTTCCAGCGCCAAGTGCGGGAGCGGCAAAGAGGCGCCGCCCAACGCATGTAACGTTGGCTGACCGGGGTGGTTGGAAAAGAGCACACATGGACGCCTGCCGCAGGGCCGCAGCAGCCACGGAGACGCCACGCACGGCGTCCCGTCCCAGCGTGTGATGGCGGAAAGCACCGAAATAATTTATGCCGAGTCAGCTCGTGAAAGCGAAGCCGAACGTCAGCATTCTTCGCGCCGTCAGCCAGAGCGAATAGCCGGCTTACCTTTCAGCCTAGTCTCCAGATGCTCATGCTCGCCCATACAGCCTGCTCTCCTGCCTGTCGTACCATCCGAAGACGGTTGCTGACAGGCAACCGGAACCTGTGACAGCTCATTCTCTATTTTTTCCAAGTCCAGTCAGTGCTCAATGTCCGACCGACCAGCCTCGGCCTCGATTCCACCGAGACAAAGCACTTTTTCCCAACTCAGTCAAAGTTCCGCATTTTCTTCACGACAAAGGAGCCTGTAATCACAGCGGTGGAGACTTGATGACGGTGCAAAAGCCGATAGCCCGGGTAGTGGTCGCGGCATTATTTCCCTGTGCAGTGCTTGAATCCTGCATGGGGCATATGCAAGCGCCAGGCGCAAGCGCTCGGAGCGTCCAGGCGATCAACGAAACAACAAGTACGAAAGAGGCGTTTGTAGCGGTCTGTCCAATGACGCTGCCGAAGGACGCTCTCTGCAAGTCAGCTGGCCCTGGACGAGATTGTCACCGGAAAAAATGGATCGGTTGCGTTGCATCCAAAAGAAAGAAAAAACAATGCTGCTTGGTTCTCATTGTGTTCGGTGCATGCGACTGGTTGGCGAGAGTTCCGGGTGCGGGCGAGAGAAAGGGTGGCACAATGGCACAGTTGTTGGTGTGCATCCGCCGGAATGCTCGCGTGGGCTTTCCCCAATCCACCGGGGCGCCGACCCCTCTCATTCCCCACGTCTCAAACTCCGCCGCGGGGTCCCCAAGCGCATGGACCAACCAACTACACCACAACCTACCTAATGGTCAGCGACAACCACAATGCAACCACAACGCTGACAAGGGGCAAAATAAGAAAAAAGGGCGAGAGAATAATTCCAGAATCCCTTCCACTCCATAATCCCAGCTTCCAGAACAACCTTTAGAAGCACCATTGCATCCCATCGCCACACCATCTACAACGAGACCAACCAAGCTTTCCCTGCGCTTGTTTCAGCCCCTCCAACGGCTTTTCGCGCCAAGCCTGAGAACAAGAAACACGATCGACGTCAGCAGCAGCACCAAGCCATCTTTTCCCCGGGGAACCGCATCCATGGGGGTTAGGGTGAACCTGGGATGGCCTGGGCAAGCCACCATGTGGTTTTGCGGGGGAAGAAAATGGCGCCGCCGCATGATGCAAAGACAGAACGCCAAAATTCCTCGTGGCGCGCTAAAAGACTGTCTCACCTATTTAGCAACCAATCAGCAGGGAGAGAAACAATAGCTTGTGTCCCTGTTTTGGGGTTGCGCTGAACCCTGACACGATGAAAGTCGCTCCTCCAAGAAAAGAAAAAAAAAACAAAAATCGGTTGAGTGAATGATGTGCGGGGTGCGGCTGATGCGAACTCGTTAGCCTGTTGTCCAGCCACGTTTAGTTCAGTCAGTCATTCAGTCAGTCAGCTCCTGTCCCGAGGAAGGAAAATGAAATCCCCGTGATGGAAATACGAAAAGAAAATTCTCAGGTAGATCACGAAACAACGACCCTGGGCAAGGAAACAAAAATAAAATCCCAAGGGTAGCGCGACCAAGTGGGGGCTGGCTGGGGAGCGCCACGAGGCTTCCGCACCGTTGGCCAGGGGGCGTGACCATGTGCATGTCCATCGGGCAGACCCCCACAGCCCCTTCCACGTGCGGGCACTCCCGCACGTAAGCTTTTTCATTCTCAGGTGTTTCTTTTTCCTTGTTTTGCTCCACAGCGATGATCTGCTCGAGCGAGCGGAGGCAGGGGAACGATGGCCAAGATTTGGCGCCAATCGCGGCATCAAGATTCCGAAGGTTGGGGAGAGAGAAATAATAGAAAGCCGTTGAAAAAGGTTCCTCGGGTGCGCAGTTTTGAGAAAGAAGGGAGGGAAAGGAAGCAAAACGCACGAAGGCTTTTTGTTATCCCTTCCCGCCATGCGTTCATAAATGCATTGGCAATCCCGGTTGTTGTGAATAGGTAGGTAGACCATCCGGGAAACGTCGGCACTGGAATAAAGGTATACGGATCCCGAAGACCTATCATCCACCACCGCCATCATTTTCTCCTGCGTTGCACGCGTCGCGTATGTTGCATCCTCAATTGTGCAGCCTGCACAGCTCTTTCGTCCCACAACGCTCTCTCCCGGATAAACAGGCTAAGGCCACGTTGGTGGCGCCCGCCAAGCAACTCTGCGGCTAGCCTTTTTCCTTCCTCCCCGCCGTGACCGCCGCCCCACGGGGAAGAAAAAAAATAAAGAAGCTTTGCGGAGAAGAACGTGGGGGTAAACGTGGTATAAGGAAGAACCAATCAAATTTCATCCACACTCCCCCGTCGAAGCCAAAGCCAAGGAGGTCCCACCGCAGCCACCACTGGCCAAGGGCGCCACGTCGTTCCAAAACGGAGGCCACGGCCGTCCATGGCTTCTTGGGTGGCTTGCCTGGGCTGTTTGGCGTGCAGCAGATCTTCCAATATTTCCGGTAACCAGGCGGTTGGGAAACGGGAGGTGAAGAAAAGAGACCAGGCTCCCTGCCGGGTTGCGCGCCAGCCGAACGGAAGGAACAAAGCTTGGCAAGGTTAAATGGGACGGAGGTGGAAGGGAGGGAAGGGGAGGCGTTCGTTAGGCCTGGGCGATGAAGACGAAATGGTACCGTGTTTACAAAAAAGAAGTGGTGTGGAGACTGCCGAGAGAACTTCAACCCTTCACTTGCTTTTTCCGCGCTCTTTCATCGTTAGATTCCTCTTACTCCTCCTCTTTCTCATGACCACTAGCCACATCCTCAACCTCTGCTTCCTCTTTCGTCCTACCCTCCGCTTCCACACCCACCTTCTCCCCCTTCTACTTCCTTAACATCTCCACCTCAAAGTGCGTCTGGTCGGCGAGCAGTCGACAAACGTCCTTTGACCCCTTCTCCATTGCCACACCGAAGGGTTCGAGTTCGAGTCCCTGCTTCTGCGAAAGTTTCGGACTCTTCTTGTCAATTGGGATCTGATCGGATGGCAGACTCGCTGCGTTGGCGGCTCGAGCGTAATTGTTGCGCAGCCGGACTGCGTTTTTTCCGAAGGCGGCATAATCTTGGGATAAGGTTATCTTGGCTTCTCCGATTGCCTTGGAGACGTTCTTGACCGCGTCCTTAATTGTCTTGCGTTCCTGTGCGGTTAATTCTGTTGCGTTAAGAGTGTCTGCAAGCTCCGCCAAGGCCTCGTCAGCCGTGTTCAGCAACGGTATAGTATCTGTGGCCACTTCTTTTCCAGCCGCTCCGTAAATCCTTCCAATTTGGATCACGGCTTGGGTGGCGAAGCGCCCCATCGCTTGACCCTGGGTCTTCGTCGGGGTTGCTTGAGCGGTCTGACGACCCCTGGGGGCGGGCTCTTCCGCGTCGGTTTCGTCGGAATCCAACCAGACAGAGAGTCGCAGGCCTCCTTATTAATGAAGCAGCAGTTGCAGAGCATTCTCGAAGTGGTCCAGACTACGCCCGTCATCTCCGGCGCGAAGCTCCTTGTCGAGTCAAGCATTTGGAACAACATGTCGAGACGGGTGGGGATGCGCCCAATATTGAATTCGAATAGTTCCTTGTCTCCAACCTTGGCCTTATATATTCCGTATTTCTTGCTTGTTTGGTTGGATGTGTGTTGGAAGCTGTCAATCATGTCCTTGCTGGTGACGATTCGGCCTTTGGACTGAGCCTCAAAAATGATCCGCTTCCGTTCTCCTAGCTCTTGACGGAAGAGGATCTCGGCTTCCTCCCAAAGGTCCCTTGGCTTCTGCTCCATGCTTTTCATGTGTTAGGTAGGAACGCAGTTAGGGAATACCAAACATGAGATTCGTAATTACTTTAGCGTGGATCAAGGGTCTATATATGCAGGGCAACGTGGATGGGGATCAAGTGAATGACGGATCAAACGGCGCGGAATCATTGTTCCTGGTGATATGCTAGTCGCGTTAGCCAGTGATGGATGCAGCCAGTCTTCAGGAGGAGGGGAGGTGGAGATGCTGGCGTGAGCGAGACATGGGGATTTCAGCGCTCGGGCGCTAGACCCTAAATGGTTCGCGTCGGATTTCCCGCTCTGTGACTCTGTTTACTTATTAACGAGTCTTATATAATGGCAAGTAAAGAAGTTATCTTGTACGTACTAAAAAGAAAAATAGACTGCTAGCTTTAGGGACGGATATTTACTTAAAGAACTGCAAGGAGCTTTGCACTATAATATATGAGTTCTTCATCTAGCAATTCACTAAGCAAGAGCAAGAAACCAGCGACGTTCAAGTCATCTTCAACGTCAACGGACAGAGATTGCTGAAGCTGTAAGTTCAAAATCACGCTACCACGACAGAGGCTAACGTTATAAACTATCACCTGCCTAGTCTTGACTTCACGATCTAATTACACACCAACCAACGGCGACAGCAAATGGAAAGGCGAAAATGGACTCTATGTAGGCGGATACAGGGGTGGGGTCGTGAGGCTGAGGCTGCTAGAGCGGCGTGTATGAGTGATGAGGGATGATGAAATCTGGCCCGTTCTTAGTGTACACTCCTTGGTTTTCTTCACTTTCTTCTTTCTATGTCGCGTAATACTCATTGTTCGTCTCTGGGACTGACGTTTGAATATTCATGGCACACGCCCCTAGTTACTCTCACAGCCCAATAAGCCCCATACACGCACTACAACAAGCAAGAGCACGAATACTTGTATGGCCGCGATGAGGACCTGCCATTCTACCTCCCCCCTTACCGCAAGCCAGAATAGGGGACCAAACCCCTGAACGAGCAGACTGCAACATTCATTCCGCAAAACGCCATTTCCCCTTACATGTGTTCCCTAACCATAACGCCACCGCTCGTTATTAAACTCGCGTGTTCCTGTTCTTTTTTGTTGAAAGAAAAGAAAAGAAAAAAAGAGAGGGAATCCGGCCAGTTAGCCTCAATACCTAAACCCATCCGTCCCCAAAAATGTCGCCAGGTCCCCCAACCCCTTGAGATGCTCGTCAAACGCCGCCGAGTCATGCTCACGAGCGTCCGTCGAGCCCTTCCTTACAGCTGCCTGCACGCCGCTGTTCGGATCGGTCTCGTGCGACGGTTGTGCACTGCCCGAAGCAACCGTGAACGGCGAGGGGAGGCGGTTGCCCGTGCCGTTCAGTTGGCCCTGTTGGGTATGGCCGTTCAGAGGCTGCCAGTTCCCTGTGCTCCTGCTGCCGTTGCCATTTGTGCTGGACACGTGATGGCTGTCGTGGCGCTCGGGGGCAGGAGGCTGGCTGGTGCGCGCATCGAGCTTTGTGGTTAGGCGGCGGAGCTCCCAGTACCAGCGCTCGGCAAGGGGCCAAACAGGGGTGGATTTGCGGAGGATGTCGATGATTGGGATGACAATGGAGGCGAAGAGCTTGTTGTCTGCGTTGGCGGCGCCGTTGGAGGCGGTTGGATTGGTGTGGTGGTGCGTTTGCATGTCCGGCAGGAGCACGTTTTGTAGGGTCATGTTGGCGATGGCTGAGGCGGAAGTATAGGCCGCGAAGAGGACGACAACGGGGTATGCGGGGGGTGTGGTTGCGTCTCCGACGAAGCTTGCGTTGGCGTCTAGCGTGGTGATGAGGGCGGTGACGTGCTGGGCCGCGCGTGAGATTGTGTCTATGGCAGCGGCGGCGTCGGCTTCTGTGTCACGGCCTCCTGTGCGTCTGCCCATGCGGTGGAGCTGCTTGCGCGCCAGAAATATCAGTGCGCAGTAATAAACACTGTGCGTGAAGGCAAACGAGTAGCCGTTGCCCACTTGGATGTGCAGGTCGATCTTGCCCGGTGTGTCTTGCTGGCGTGACGGAAGAGACTTTGCCCAGTGGTGAAGGTCAGCCAAGATCTGGTGGTACTGGGTATCATCATCTTCATTTTCCGGCGGATTCATGACCCATGAGATGGCTCGGCGCCAGAGGATAGCTATCCGGATCATGTGGCCAAACTCGCCAACATCTGTTTTGGGACAGTCCGGTGCGGCATAACTTGGCATTCCCCCGTTGAGCGTGGGTGTGCTCACTGAACTGCCAAAGTGGTAGTCGTCCTCACTGCACGGTAATTGGATGTGCAGATCCTCAGCGCGCATAGCAGGAGGACGTCCAGTTCCGCAAGACAGGAACTGATCCATAATAAAGCATGTCCAGATGGCACGACGGGCCGTCTCAGCGGCGATGAAGTCTTCGTCGCGAGAGGTGGCTTGTGGGAGAAACATCTGAGCCATGCGCGTAGCCATGCCGAGGTAGACGTAGGCGCGAGTTCCACGGCCAGAACCCCAGTGGTGCATGGTAAGCAGACAGAGCGACTGCACATCGGGAACAGAAGGGCAGTCCATGCTGGAGACGATGTTGGCCTGCGCCTTTTCTGCGAAAAAGTCGGATGCGCTGCCGGGGGAGCCGAAACGGCGGATCAGGCCGGGCGAGGCTCTGTAGAGCAAGTCAGTTACCCGATGGAGCACTTGGGAGCCAAATCAAGTTACCTAGCGCCAGAGGAGAGTATGGCATAATTCAGAGTCTGTGGCAGATGACCCTCCTTCAGCTGGCGCATGAAGCCGGGACGGTGGAAGCAGGGAAATGGCCACAGGGCGAGCGAGCGCTCGCAATCCTGAATGTGGTTCGGATGCAGCTCGAGCTGGCTGGCGAGGTCAGAGGGTTCGGGCGGCGGAGGAGCATCGTGGTTGTGTTTGTATTGGATAGGCGTGGTGGAGTTGTTGTTGTTGTTGTTGTTGTTGTTGTTGTTGTTGTCGTTGTTGGTGAGAAGTGGCAGGCCTGCTAGGACGGGAGCTCTCGGGGCACGCGGCACCTTCCCCGGGAAGACGCACTGCTGCTGAGCCTTGAGGCAGCCCCGGCAAGGCTGGCCGTTGTCATCATGGAGACACTTGGTCTTTTGACGGCGACAGCGGACGCAGGCAGTGGCAGAGCGGGTGGCAAAGGGCTGGGGTGGGGCCGCGCTCATGGCGGAGAGTTGTCGTCGTCGTCGTCGTCGTGGTTTCGTTGTCGGGAAGGAGGACGAGCTTGTTGCTGGACTAGAGATGGTCGCCTAGGTACGGCCCGGCTCGCTCTCACTAGTTTTGCCGGGTGAACGATTGACAGGCAGGGATCCGCCCGGCATTTTATTCCAGTCTGCAACCAAACACTCCCAGCCGCAAGCCGCGTCATCGCCCTCCCGCGCTGACATGGTTGTGATCCTTAGGTCGGGCGTTGTCTGTCCTTTTCCGACCTGGGAGCGCACAAACCTGGCCGGGCATTTTTTGCCGATCCACCCGGACCGTTCTTCGGAACAGCCGATGCACTTGTGCCGTCATCGGAGCCTGGACGGCGATCCCGGCCATTCCACTCACACGCAGCCAATCCGCTTCGTCACGAATATAATATGAATCACACAGTTTCGCCCGTTTGCCAAGTCTTGTCTTGTTGACTGCCGACTGCTCTAGCCTTCAAACGCTGACAAGGGTATAGCGCCGCGGAGATCAACCTTCCCGGAAACAACACCCGGCTTGATCAATTCAACAGTCAAAATGCTCCTTAGCCATAGGCTTCCATATATTGGTGAGTACAGTCAGTAAGATGAAACGCTTACCTGAGTTGTTAATTTTAGGTGTGCTGACTCCCTTGCTTCTGGACTTCTGGACCCTTGGCTCCTAACCAATCATACAATCCATCACAACGAAAATAAAACAGCACGATATCCAGTTCAAGGCCATTACAGCATCTAACAGCTATCCTACAAAGTAGAAAAGAAAGAAAACAAGTATGAAAAACTCCCTACCAGTATATCGTTAAAGTCCAGAAGAAAAACCTATTAGCACTACTTAGATCAGTCCCAAATCGTATTCTCTTCATACCACTCATCGGACTCCCTCATCGCCTCCACCGCCTCCGTCACATTAACCTTCACCTCAATCCGCATCCCCTCCATTGCCTTCGTCAGCGCCTCACACACCACTTCGTCGCCGCTCCCATCCCAATTCTCCGTTAACCTCACAGTCCTCGGCTCCACATGCCACACCTTCACCACCGGCTCCACCCCGTCTTTCCCCGCCACCTGAGCCAACTCTTCCACAACCGCCGCATCCAGCAGCGCCCTGAGCATTCCAGGATCCTCCTCCGCCGACAGCACGGTCCGCTGAAAGCTCCCGTTGCCGATGAGCGCGGCATTCTCGTCGAACACATCGACGTCGACCTTGGGTAGTTTCAGCGCCAGCGTCGACTTCTTGAAGTAGTCTGTCAGCTCGGCGTAGGTGCCGTCAAGCTCGCGCGTGAAGCCGCGGATGCCGGGTGTCTGCAGGGTGCCGGCGAGCTGGAAGTTGTATGTCATGTTGTCGTTACCGCGTTGCCTGCTTGGTCCGACGAACCCGAGGCCGCTGAAGTTGAACAGCACAGCGCTGCCGATGCCTCCCGGTTTGAACGTGTCGATGCCGCCGGCGCCTGAAGTCGGGTTGGTATTTAGCAAAAGACGGGAAACGTGAGGAAGGGTGACCCGGCCAGCGTGAAGAAACTCACCATTGATGTACAGCGTCTTGTCCCAGGTGATGGGGTACTTTGGCAGTCCCGGCAGCTTCATCTTCACCTTCTCCGTCGTCTTCATCCGGACCTCGACCTCCTCCTGGGTCATGACTTGTCTGAGAAACTCGGCCATTTCGTCAACATTAGCATCCGTTACGTTGATGTACTCCGATACGTAAAAGTATTTCGCAGACTTCTTCAGATGATCGCCGAGGTTATGAAACGTAGCGAACGGTTCCGAGTCCTTGAGCGACAGCGTCCCGATCATTTCGTCGAGCATGATGTTCCGGTACCGGCTGTCGTTGTTGTACAACACGTCCCGGAAATCGAAACTCAAATGATCCGCACTAGTCGCGAATTCGAGCTCCATCATCGGGCGGTCGCGGGCGAATTGCATGGCGTTGATGATGGCTTGCGCCTTGACTTGCATGAAGCCGAAAATGCTGCAATCCTCAACATGTGAGCCCCTCATGTCCAAAATCCTGAGCATTCCACTTATACTAGTAGCGGAGGGGAAGGGAAAATATAATGGTAAAGACATAATACAGAAGAGAAGGGGCAAAAAATAATAATAACATACGTCGCGCATATGATGGCTGGCACAAGAACCACGAACCCAGCCGCCAGCTTCTTCTTATGCCGCCCGCACCACTGCACCCATCTCCGCGGCGGCCCTCTCGGCGACGGTCTTGGATATGTGTAAGGTGGAGGCTTGCCGACGTATGCAGGGGGCGGGCCATCCGAGTCCTCGATGCTGTTGCTGGTGGCGCGGTAGACGCTCACCGCTCTGTCGTCTGACCAGCCAGAGTCGTCGTCGGCTGCCAGTCTGTTGTATTGTGGTAGCTGTGGTCCCTCGGTGCTGCTCCTCCAGTTCGCGGTGATGTGGTCGTCGGGTTGGATGGGGGCGTGCCGGTCGACGAGTTCCACACCCGTCAGGGAAGTTGTTTGCGTGGCCATGTCTTCGCTTTGCCTTCAGGTTGTTCTCTGTGTGTGTGCACACCGGCACGGCTTACAGCATGTCACGGGTGCTGTTGATATGCGAGCGATGTCTTGCAAGCAGGTGTAGTGTATGCTTGCAAAGCTATCCTTCTTGGGTATTAACAGAGCAGAAAACAAGTTAGTGCAGGAAATAGTAGGACATATATACTTTATTGGTGAAAGATATTCGAAACTGGACAAGGGGACCTGTTTATGTAGTATGGTTTTCCTCATTAAAAAGGCCCAGCCGCGCGGTAGTGCTACGAATGAGATGCGGGCGGGGAAAGTCGTACTCGTGACAGGTTCGTCGAACCAATACTCATCATGACTGATAGAAAGACTTCGTCGATAGTATCCGCAGGATTGACACTAACGGAGGATCCGATTGGCGGTGACACCGGTGACTGGGTCTAAGGTGTGATGCTGGACAGAACAACTTTGAAAATAACCTTGCCCCCATGTCTCAGCCCCAAGGAAATACGATATCTTCGGCTGTTCGGCTCCATGGGGCATGGTTAGGACAGATGTGGCCATGCCAAGTCGGTTAGGATTCGCAAAGGATTATCCTTCGTATTCTTGATGACCGAAAGCCAATTGCCATGCAGGAATGCGAGCGATGTTGTCTGGACTCATTGCAATGGTTCGATTTTTTTTTTGGCAAACGTCTCGGCTCGTAGGATTTTCGGAGAACAGGTTATATACTGGGCGGACTGCTGCTGACGCTATTTGAGCTGGATTGCCCTCGTGACTGTTTTTAGGTGAGTGCTTTTGGTAACTTGATGCGAGATTCGACAAGCGACAATACATTGTTTGACATGCCATGGTGGGTGACAAATTGTTGGGGTATTCTTGTATTATCAATAATCTCCTCGACGTGCGTTCCAACTATCCAAAGAGAAATTCATTATATCGTCGGCCGGACGGTACGACGTGAGACAAAACCAGAACTTTATCCTCCAATACCGATGTTTACTGCGAAGAGCCTCCGGAAATGGTAATCACTTGGCCTGAACGACTGTCAGCCTGCGTATTCAACGAGAAGCGATGCGTAGACTCACCATTGACCCATCCACCATCCTCACTTGCCAGGAAGCCAACCACCCTCGCGACATCCTGAGGCACAGCACAGCGTCCAAGTGGGCAGTGCTGGGCCATGAGATTCTCAATCTTCTCAGCAGGCCACTCGGGGGTGCCACCGGGGATGTAGTGCCATGCGTTCTGAGTGAACATGTCACTCTTGATTCCGCCAGGTGCAACGCCGTTGACAGTGATGCCCTTGACGCCAAAGTCGGTTGCGAAAGCCTTGATCAAACCAATGACGGCCATCTTGCTGGCACTGTACAGGGCATGGTCCTTCACACCCAGCAGGCCGGCGGCGATGCTCGACATGAGGATGAGACGGCCGTTGTTCTCGAGGTGCTTGAATGCAGCCTGGCCGACGAAAAACTGGGCGCGGGTGTTCAGGTTGAAGACGTGATCGTACTTCTCCTCAGTTATCTCCTCCGTCTTGTCCCAGCTCTCGGTGCCAGAGTTGCTCATGACGATATCCAGCTTGCCAAACGTCTTTTTGGCCTCTTCGAACAGTCGGTTGATCTCGGAGACCTTGGAGACGTCGGCCTGGATGGAGACGGCCTTGGCGCCGTTACCGTAGGACTCGATCTCCTTGACGACTTCTTCGGCAGGGCCTTTCGAGGAGACGTAGTTGACGATGACAGAAGCGCCGCGCTTGCCCAGCTCGAGAGCACAGCCGCGTCCAATGCCACGGCCAGCACCGGTGATGAGGGCAACCTTGCCCTCAAGGCTGGCGGAGGGAACAGCGACGACCATGATTGCTCTATTCTGGAGTGTTGAGGTTAAAAATTGCAAAGGCCGGCTGGGGCTTTCTTTGACGTACGGGTATAAGACTGGAGAGATGGGCTGGCTGAAGAAAGCACGAAGCAACAGCGAGATGGACAGATGGATGAAGGCTCAAGTTTGGAAGCTAGGAGAGCTCCCAACGCAATGCAAGATCTATATAAACAGAGCCAACAGAAAAATTGGCGGGGTGACGCGACGCGTCCGCATTCGGATCCCCGCCCTCAGTCCGGAACACTACTGTTAGCCTCAGCACCGGAAGCAGGGCACTTCTGGAATTGTTCCACAGTAATCCCATCGGCTTTTTCTGGAGGCCGAACAGCGCGATTGGCCCGGTTGTACAGAACGTCAGCCTTCATTGATGCAACGTGGGGCTGAGGGTGGGCTGGCGGTGATATTGCAAGGCCAAGTCCGAAGCGCTAGCAGCTGAGGTGAGTGCGCCGGCGGGTGAGGGGCGATGCGAAGTTGTTCAAAGTACCAGCTGCCGGCAGTAGACCGAACTTTGGAAGTAGTAAGTTTTTCGAATGCAGGGACGCGACGGAAAGATATGAAGGAGTGATGAAGGAGCGCGGCCGAGAGTCGGGATCAAATGGTTATCTTATCTATCCATGGCCTTGACCCCTCACCCGAGTCTCACAAGCAAAACAGCGTCATCAGCAGGCAAGACCAGCCAGCGCACCAAGCACCAGCTGTGCGCAAGCTTCAGGGTACCGGCCAATGGTCATGAGAGCCTCATTGCTTCCTGCATCACGGGCAGCGCTATCATGAACTCCGCCGCCCCAAACCTTCACGCGCCACGCAGCCATTCCACATGGACCGGGAGAACAAGATGCCGCAATTGACGTGCTTGATTTCTCCCGCGCTCTAGCCCCATCCCCATCACTCACTCTCCACTCTCCACTGACCCTCCTGAGCAATCGGATCCCCCAGCCGTGTGGAGACAGACCGCTGCACGCCTGTTACAAGGGGCCCTTCCTGTTCCTCACCGGCAACCCACGTCAACCGCCGAAGCTATCCGCGTAAACCACCTGCACCACCACGACCGCCACCAAGATGCACATCCTCGTAAGAGCTCCCCTCACCTCGCACACATCACCCACACACGTCATTGACGAAAACCCTCTCCCTTAGGTGACCAACGACGACGGCCCGCCGTCCAACGACTCGTCGCCCTATGTCCACCCCTTCATCGCCGCCCTTCAAGCCCACGGCCACACTGTCTCCGTCGTGCTCCCCCACGTGCAGCGCTCGTGGATCGGCAAGGCACACATCGTCGGTCACAGCATCCGCCCGACATACTACCGCCCGGTCCCTATCCCCTCGACCCTGCCCGTCTCCTCAGACGGCACCCCGCGCTACCCCAATACTGGCACCACCAGCTCGCGCCCTTTACCCCCGTCATCCGATGCCGAGGAGTGGCTTCTCGTCGACAGCACGCCCGCCTCGTGCGCCCAGATTGGCCTGCATCACTACTTCAGCGACCGCGGTCCCATCGACCTCGTCGTCTCGGGCCCCAACTATGGCAGGAACACCACGGCCGTGTTTGCGCTGAGCAGCGGCACCATTGGCGGCGCCATGGAGGGTGCCGTCTGCGGGAAGCGCTCCATCGCGCTGAGCTTCGCCTTCTTCGACCGCAATCATGACGCGACCATCATATCCGAGGCGTGCGAGCAGGCGATTAAGGTGATCGAGCACCTGGCGGCGAATTGGGGTGACGACGCGCACCTGTACTCGGTCAATGTGCCGCTGCAGCAGGGCGTGACGAAGAAGAAGACGGTGTGGACGGAAATGTTGCAGAATGCGTGGTCGAGCGGAAGCTGCTTCCAGGAAGTGTTGGTGCCCGAGAGTGAAGACGATGGCCCGGCCGAGGCGGAGAAGGAGCTGCGAATGGAGGAAGTGGGTGCGGAGAAGGGTGAGAGTACTGGAGGCGGAAGTGGCGCCGTCACTCCTCATGCGAGATACTCGCACATGCACTTCAAGTGGGCGCCGAAGTTCAAGGACGTCTACGAGAGTGTGGAGAAGAGCGAGCCGGGCAATGACGGTTGGGCAGTGAAGAACGGTTTTACCAGGTATGTCGCTGTCCACATGAGAAATAGCATAGTACTGACCTTGATAGTGTAACACCTCTACGGGCTAACTTTATGCATGCCTCAGCAAACTACAAGGGTGAGCTGAAGATATAGAGGAGAGATTCGGTAGGGTGGAGCCGCCTGTACACCACTAGATTTGGATAAAACCACCGGGCATGAACAGAGCTCAGGCCAACCATCACCTTCTCTGATCCTTTCAAACGTGGTGCATTGATTGAAGGCGCAGTACAGCGGAACAATCCTGGGCTAACGATGAATCCCGGAACCGCGTCTTACTAAAGAACATTAATTCAAGGAAAGTCACATCTATGGATTAATCGAAACGACATAATTCCCACCGAGATCACCACCGGAGAAAGCATGCTACATGTTGTGCCTCAAATCCGAAGCATTCCCAACTATTCGAACATGGGTGACGTGGGTATTTTGTGGGATGTAAGTATCAGCGTCGCTTCTTATATATTCCGATGGGGCGTTCTTTCCATCTTTCGACCAGCGCCGTGGAGAATCGCAGCGGCTTCCGCACTCTCATGTCTGCGAGCTGTTCGTCATTTCCCTGGACTCTTTCCCTGCACTGCTCCTTCTCGTTTCAAGGTGCGCGAAAGCCGTCCAAGATGCCCGCCTTCGTCCCCTCACTTCAATAAACATCAACACCTTCAGGCATCTGCATCGCCCATCATTCCAGTCCGCTAACTCGTATCATCACGATTTATCTGCTCTCATCCATAACAAGACCCGTTCACTGTGGCGCCGACAAAAGAGTACGGCCGCGTGGTCCTTTCCATGCCGCTCGTCTGTGTAGACTGCATCCAGCCAACCGGACCTAAATTGGCCCAACCCCGCGTAGAACCAGTTCACTCAAAGACTGCCGAAATCTCATTTCCCAATCCGATCACTCGAGCGCAGGGGATTTTGGTGCTTTTTCAGCAGCGCTTCTCTCCTTAGTCGGCAGAAGCACCAACAGCCTCGAAAAGGGCCAACAAAAATCCCTCAAAAATGACCATGGCAATAGTTTCACGGCAGAGAGTAAGTGTGCGCTCAAGCTGCGCCAAATTTGCAGCATAACTTATTCTTCGCCAAACAGATTCTGGAGCAGCTCAACGAAAAGAACAGCTACTTCACTATCCGCTTCTCTACAGACGAACAGGACTACATGCACGTACACACCCGGAATCTCCCATTCCCCCCTGAAGAGTCTGTCAACGCCAGCAGTGATCTTAGCCGCAGAAATTTCGGCGGAACATACCATTTACTTTTCAAGCCTCGCCACAAACTTGGAAGGCTCACACGAGTGGTAATCTATTCCAAGCCACCGCATGCCTTGATCTGCTAATGGCTACGCAGACCAGCGCAGGCGAGAACAATACGACGTGGGAACTGCACGACTTCAGAAGCAGCAATCAAAAACTGTCACTGTGTCTGGACAGGTACAAGTCCATCCTCGCACACAAGTGTCTCATCCACGCCATGGAGGGCAATCTCCGCCT
This sequence comes from Dothiorella sarmentorum, assembly GCA_023082095.1. Classification (NCBI taxonomy): domain Eukaryota; kingdom Fungi; phylum Ascomycota; class Dothideomycetes; order Botryosphaeriales; family Botryosphaeriaceae; genus Dothiorella; species Dothiorella sarmentorum. The sequence continues at coordinate 63,422 of JAJMVL010000129.1, forward strand.
CAACCCCAGCCTATTGGCCGCGTGGGAAGAATCCATCGCCCTCGTCCGCGTCGCCGCCTCCTACGGCGCCCTCGCCCTCAACACGATCAAACCCCGCATCGCCAACTTCCTCGAAACCCGACCCGTCGACATCCCCAGGCTGCTCCGCACCGACACGGCGCGCGCCCTCGAGCTCGCCATCCATCTCAAGCTCGGCTGGCTCTTCCGCGAAACCCTTGTTCACGTCACGGCCCTGCCCTCGGACAACTACGACCGCGTCATCGCCAGCCTGAAACGAGACGCCGACGATGACACCTGGGGCTCGTCCGTCCCGCAGCTGGGCCCGCACCACCGCTACGTCGTCAACCTAATCGAAGCCAAGCGCGTGGTCTTCCTCGCCATGATCGACGCCGCCAACCACGTCCTCACCACCCTCATCGTCCCGGACGCGTACTTCAGGTACGCGGAGGACAGGCGCACGTACGTCCGCCTGCTCGACTGGTTCCGCCGCCACGCCCAGAAGCACCTGCACAAGGTCATGATAACGCCGCGCGACCGCGACCGCGACAACGGCGCCGCGACGCGCTTGCTGCCCGACTACGCGTTTTTCTACCGCAACGTCACGGACGCGGACGCCATACGCGACTTTGTCGAGGCGGAGGCGGTGCTGGCCGAGTTTCCGTACGTGGCGAATGGGCGCGCGATACTGGAGCGGATCAGGCTGTGCGCGGCGGAGGTGGTGGAGCCGCTGTTGGTGGATCGGAGCGTGTTTCACCGGAGCGTGTTTCGGCATCCGCCGAGTCAGAAGGAGGATTTGAAGCGGGATTTGACGTGCATTCTGGTGGAGGAGGATGAGTGGCCGTGGGTGAGGGGGCCGGGAGGGGATGTGGCGGGAGAGTGGGAGGTGGAGGAGGGGGAGGGGGTGGTGGAGGAGGAGGAGAGGAACAATGAGTTGGAGGAGGGGGTGGAGGTGGAGGTGGATCAGGAGGTGAGGGAGATTGTGCAGAGGTATACGGGGGACTGGTTTACGAATATCGAGCATTGATTGGCTGGGGCGGGCTTTCTTTAGAGGTGGCGTGGGGAAAGGGACGGCTCCTGTTCGCTCCCCTTTGTGTCCTCGGCATTTTGGGGAGAATTTTAGGGGCCTCGTGAGTATCCAATCGAGATGTTCCGCTTGCATGGCTTTGCATGGGTTTACAAGACGCTAATTCGCGTATCGGAGACCTCGCGCCAGGCGGGATGCATGTGAGGGAACTTGCGCGCAGTCAACGTCTTTTATGCAGCCTGATGAGCTGACGCAGGAGATACAACTCCAATATGGTAGGACGGCTTCCTTGTCGGAGTAGGATTGAACACCAGCGTTTCGCGTCGAAATAAAAGGCCAAAACCTTCTGTAGGTGCAGATCACGCTCGTTCATGTCGTCACAGCATGCTCAAAACACGCAGACACAAATGCTGTCAACCCTGCCGCCTTGCAAAAGCAACTCTATCTGCTCGAGGGCCTTCTGGATTATTCTTGGTACCATACAACCTCTCGCAAGCCTCGCTGGGGATGCAGCTCATGCAGCTTTACAGCTTGCCGAGATGAAAAGGATTGCCCAAGGATCTAGATATCATCGTCCCTGAATACCAAAAGTACCGTTGGTAAGTACTTCACTCTAACGTATTCACTAATTGCCAGGTCTCCCTGTCAGCGTTTCTGTGATTTTTACGACAGTTATGTCGCTAGTTTCTTTTCTTGCCATTGACATAGTGTATCTGGTTCAGGTGTCTTTGGAAATTCATAGCTGAGCTCCTCAGTGGCAGCAGCCCGTTCCCAACCGAGTTGACTTTTCGGGATTCAAATATCCAAATCCTTGCATCGCTGGAGGTGACCATCTGCAGCGGGTGAGGCTCGTGCATTTGGAGCCGGTTAAAATCCTCAGCCACGGTAGTGGTGAAAGGCCTGAAGCAGTCGGGGTGGCGGTGTGATGGAAGATGAGAAATGATGATAATGAACTAAGCTAAGAGGCGCTGGGCCGTATATAAGATGCCCAGAGGTGGCCTAGAAGGATCGAGAGCCTGCCTAAGGCAACACCAGCGCCTGCTAGCATAATCCATAACATGCGGTATTGGGGAGGCACGGCGAGAAGAATAGCCATTCCTGGCAGGAAGGAAAGTAGACGGAACCTTTTTCGGGTTCATGATCCCTGCTTATGTCTGGTTTCGTCAGTTAGTAAGTTGCGGTACAATATGAGTCTGGGGATCGTACTGTTTATACCGTTTGTTTGATTAGGGATGGGGTTTGATGCTCGAGTGCGGTACGCGCAGACGGACGTAAAGACAGCTGTTGGCGGTATGGGTGGAGTTCGGAAATTTCACTTTTTAACGGTGCGTCTTCTCATAGCAGTAGCTGTCTGTGGTGACAAGTACCCGCCAATGGCACCCTCAAGGTTATTGCGACAAAGAACCAGTGCACGGAGAAGCTTCAAAACCGCAAAGATGACGCGAACGCCCCTATTTAACTGTGCATGCATCAAGTGCCAGCCGGCAGCCATATACCGAAAGACCTTCAATGGGATGATCAAGCCGGGAAATGAGGCGACGTTGTTCTGCTCAGTAGCCAAAGAAGCTTCGACGGCGGCTGAGGTGATGCCGCTGTGGATCAAAGTTGCGTAGTCGAGTATCTCATCCATGACTTTGCCAATGCTAGACGATAGATCAACGCCGTCGCGTCTTTTGGAGAAGCGCTTGCTCCTGCATTTGCCGAGTCAAGTGCAATTTAGTATGCAAAAAAAAAAAAAAAAGGGGGGGGGGGGGGGGGGGGACCTGTCGAGATTAAAAAAAAGAGCGGAACCGAGGTT
>JAJMVL010000129.1:66253-103996 GCA_023082095.1 Dothiorella sarmentorum
CCCCCCCCCCCCCCCCCCCCCCCCCCCCCCCCCCCCCCCCCCCCCCCCCCCCCCCCCCCCCCCCCCCCCCCCCCCAAGCTGTCTAGAGTAGACGAAAGATCGGAAGCGAGGTTTCTAGGAGTAGGAACAGCATAGGTCGGTCATATAACGCGGTCGGAAATGATAGCAGTTAGTTTTCAGGATATCCAGTAGCCCTTTATAAGTAGAGCGAGTGTTCTTTGCTTGTTTCCTTTTTGTGAACCTGTCTGCTATGCGGCTTGATTTCCAACTCACGTGCTATAGCATACGGTTGCCCTCCTTTGAAGCCATCCGTAGCAGTTGTTTGGCTATCTAGGTGTCACTTAGGGTTAGGGTTGGATTCCCGATGGAAAAGGGTTTTCAACAAACCAGTGTCAAGAATGGCAACTCTTTCAGCAGCCCACCAAGAATGGTTGAAACTTTGTTTATCTGTTCTTCGTTCGTCCACTGGAAAAGGTAAAGATGCAGCCTTCGCGTGACTTTGCGAATCTTCCCGGATATAGATTCGGAGATGATCATGCATCTGATGGAATTCATGATCGTGGGATTCCTCATGGACGAAAGCCTGACGGTCAGCAAGGCTTTGTCAAAGGTGTTGACGAGAAGAAAAGAGAAAACAGAAACAGGATAGAAGGAGAGATGGCAAGAGCCCTTCTCGCAAACACACAATTGAGTTGAAATCATCGCAGAACAAGTGCTGCTCTTTCTTTCTGCGTTCTTGGTCTCGCGAAAGGTGACATTTGACTCGTCGGCACCACCGCAGACTCTAACAAGTCATAAGCGCACATCTCAAGGTGCTAGAAAGATCTAAAAGAGCGGCAAGAATAGACTTTGCCAGCCTGTTGCGAACAGCACGAAGATTGACACTAGTGATCGGAGTGAAAAATCCAGCGGGATAGGAAAAAGAACAAAAAATATCACATACGCAGCTGGAGGGGTCCTCCGATTAGCCTTCGACGGGAATTAATCGAACTGTCCATGTCAGGAGCCCTCTCCCGTACCTGCATACCAGGGCCGGATTGCCGCTTGCTTCCACCCACAATTCGCACCCAGCTCCCTGAAGCAGTTTCGTTTTTTCTTTTACCTAGAGACAATCGATATCCGCGCACCAGGAACCGGGACGAAAATACTCAGGAGCAACGGAGCGACGTCTCCGCTCACTCGCACGCAATTATGCACACGCGAAGAGAAGAGATGCAGATAACAACGCCTCCTCACGCCTTCCCTTCCTTCCTCACAAAACTTCTTCCTTAATCGCTCCAATCGCTTACCGCCGCAAACGACACGAGGCGCCATCGTGCTGTATCGAACGTACCACAGAAGAAACCCAAGCACAGATACCCTCCGGTCTGCGTCTGCAATGGCGCGAGAGCGCACCAGTCCATGCAGAAGAGGAGCGTGACACGCATGCGAAAGTGCCTCTCCCTTAACGGGTTCCGAAAAAAAAAAAGAAAACATAAGCAGCGCGCGTGCTGGCTACCTAGGGCACGTGCTGTACACACCCTATGTTTGGTATACGTGCAGCTGTACTGGTGGCGGCGGCGGGCGCCATCATCTCCCGACCTGCGTGGGACATCGGATGATGATTGATGAAAGAAACAAGCTTTTTTCCATTCGTTTTCTGCGGCGCCGCACCCGAAAAAAGGAGGGCGCCCACGGAATGCCTCTTTGGCAAATAAATTTTGCCCGCCGGAATTGCTGGCCGTCGTTCCCTGTGGCTGGCTTTCTGGGCATGGGCGATTTCGGAAGCAGGCCGGCCGGGCCAGCCAGCCGCGCTTGAGGCTGCAGGGGGGGATTGTGTGCGTAGGCGAGATCAGGCACTGGTTGAATCTTTATTGTTTGTCGCGTTTTGGGATCTTTATTTGTTTCAGCAGCGACCCTGTAGTTTGGATCTTTCTTAATGGTTGCGGGTTATGATGCGGGGTTGCAAGTATGGCAATGCCGGTGCAAGGGGTCGATGTTTTGGTGAAACGCATGCGGCGGCATCTTGGGTACGAAATGTAGTCATGCTGTGCTGACTGAAGACTGTCAGGGACGGCTAGGGACATGGGTTCGTGACCGACTATGATTTCTTCCTGACGATCAGATCGAGACCACAAAGGAGGCGGAGGAAGGTCAACACCGCCTTACTAGAGTACTACCACTGTTCGGCTAGGATACGGGAGGCTGATGAGATGGGGGCGGCGGAGGAAAAAAGATCAGATGGTGGTGCGGTGAGCTGTGCCGCTTGATGTTTCGAAGCATCTGGTTCTGGTCCGGTTTGACCGCATTACCCGACGTGTCACAAGCGCGTCCCCGTGGGGAAAGGTGGCAGAGGATGTCTGCTTCCCGATGGGTTGGTCTCGATCAGTTGCAGAGTGATGGAGCGGAGCGAGGCCGATCAGTGAAAATAGCATTGGTTGCAGCGAAGCTGACAGAAGGCTCAATCCTCCTCGGATGGTGAGTTTTGAGAAGAGTCAGTCGGGTGGAGAGGCTCCGGGGCCCAAGTCTGGGGAGATGCGGGCAGCTGGGGAGGACCAGGACCGGACGTCGTCTCTCCGCGTTTCGAACAAGCAAATGCCGCACACCAGTACCTGATTGCCTCCCTGGCATCTGCATTTTGCCTCGCCGCACAGAGATTGCACTGCACCTGCAGATTGAATTTACCCGACATGCAAGTCTCATGTCCAGACCGTGTCACGGCATGCCCAGATTCGCCAATTCGGCTAGTCGATCCATGTCCGCCGTGCCTCTCTTCCGCAACACCTCCCAGAACGTGCTCGCCCCCGGTCGTCCACGCCACCGTAGACCCTCCTCAGTAGCGTGAGCTGACCTGCAGCCCACCACCCCGCCTTGGCGCCCGCGATGTTGCTCCCCTATACATATATTCTACATGTCCCATCTCCACCCTGTGCCCCAGACTACTCACGAGCCATCCCAATCCCCACAAATCACTCCAAATGGAAACCAAAGACGTAGCCCTACATCGCGAGCAATCGGTACCCCTCCCTCCCTGCTTCGGCTGAACTTGTGCTGACCACATTCCAGCTCGACGAGAAGCACGACGTAGCTGCCGTCAAAGAGATCAGCGGCCATGAAGCCTTCAACGAAGCCCTAATCAAGGAGCCGCCGCATCCCTGGAGCGGCGCGAGCTTTGTCCTCTACCTGTCCTGCCTGGTCGGCTTCTTCTGCTCCACCATGAACGGCTACGACGGCTCGTTGCTGAACGGGCTGCTCATGAGCGACGACTTCAAAGCATTCTTCGGCGGCTCCGAGAGCGGCATCTGGGCCGGCATCGTGACTGCCATGTACCAGATCGGCTCCGTCGTGGCCCTGCCCTTCGTCGGCCCGGCCATCGACAGCTTCGGCCGCAAGGGCGGCATGTTCATCGGCTCCGTGCTCATCGTCATCGGCACCATCATCAACGCCACCACCATGTTCACCGCCAGCATCGGCCAGTTCGAAGCCGGCCGCTTCGTCCTCGGCTTTGGCGTCTCCATCGCCACCGCTGCCGGGCCCATGTACGTCGTCGAGGTCGCCCACCCGGCGTACCGTGGAGGTAAATTACCCCCTCTCGTGCCCACCATGAGCCCGAAGTAATAGCCATTACAGTCATGACCGCCCTGTACAACACCTTCTGGTTCACCGGCTCCATCCTCGCCGCCGGCGCCGTCCGTGGTTCGCTGGACAGCAGCCTCAAGCACAACTGGGTCATCCCCGTCTGGCTTCAGCTGCTCTTTTCAGGCCTCATCCTCCTGTTCGTCTACTTCCTGCCCGAGTCTCCGCGGTGGCTGTACGTCCACAACAAGCGCGAGCAGTGCCAGAAGATCTTGACCAAGTACCACGGCAACGGCAACGCCAACAGCGTCTGGGTCTCGCTGCAGATGCACGAGTACGAGGAGTACCTCGAGATGGACGGCTCCGACAAGCGATGGTGGGACTACCGCGCCCTGTTCCGGGACCGCGCTTCCCGGTACCGCATCGCCTGCAACATCTGCATCTCCATCTTCGGCCAGTGGGCTGGTAACGGTATGTCAGGCCCGTTCGTTCGTTCCTGCTCCCTTTTCTAACATGGGTATCAGCCGTCTTGACCTACTTCATGTCCTCGCTCCTCACTTCCGCCGGCTACACGACCGAAGTCAGCAAAGCCAACATCAACCTCTTCTACTCGTGCGAGCAGTTCCTCATCGCCGTGGCGGGCGCCCTCTGCGTCGACAAGCTGGGCCGCCGCCCGCTGCTGCTGGGCGCCATGCTCGGCTGCTCGCTCGTCTGGGTCGGCATGACCATCGCCACGTCGCAGTACGACGCCGACAACGGCAACCTCGCCGCATCCAAGGCCGCCACCGCCATGATCTTCCTCTTCGGCGCCGTCTTCAGCTTCGGCATCACCCCGCTGCAGGCCCTGTACCCGGTCGAGGTGCTCAGCTTCGAGATGCGCGCAAAGGGAATGGCCTTTTCCAGCTTCTCCCTGAATGCCGGTAAGTCGCTGACTCTTTACTTTTCTTTCCATGAAGCGTGCAGCTAACGAAATGACCAGCAATGCTCCTCAACCAGTTCGCCTGGCCCGTCTCCATGGAGAAGATTGGCTGGCGCACCTACATCATCTTCGTCATCTGGGACGCCATCCAGGCCGCCGTTGTCTACTTTTTCATTCCAGAGACCAAGAACCGCACCCTCGAGGAGCTCGACGACATTTTCCACGCGAAGAACCCCACCAAGGCGTCGCTGCAGAAGCGGAAGGTGGCGCTCGATGAGCATGCCAATGTCGTCGGGGTCGAGCCGGTCGAGAGCGATAGTAGTGCGTAGTATGTTTCTTTAATGACTGTCATGCATGACGGATTTTTTGGGTACGGAGTCTTTTCCGATGGGGGTGTTGAGAACTTTTGTTTCTAGCGAAGGGTTTATTTCCTGTAATAAGAATGGTTGGCAAGGGATGGAGAGTTCTTTTGCTGTTACACCTAGAGAAAACTTCTGATAAACAGAGGAGACGTATAGTGTTACTAGATATCCGAATCAGTTCTTCCTGTTGACAATGTTTGCTTCAGCAGAATTTTCTCCTGTCCGTTTGATGCGGCTTAGCATCCACAAGCCACATGCAGCTCACGCGTCAGAACCTCTCCGGGCAAAACAAAAGCCAAGCCGCCGATGAACGAACAGCCAAACGAGCAAAAGACAGGAAGTAGTAGTGCAGGACAGGTTCGGTTGTGTGGTTTTCTCGTCCACACGCAACGCACGGATCCCCCGCAAATCGAAAAGACCATCTGGCCCGCCACCCGCCCCCCTTTCCCCACTTCATCAACAACGCCCAAAAAAATATGCAAAAAAAGATGATCAACCACCACAACCACACCTCAATGATCTTCGGAGTTATGCGACGCAGACAAGATTCGAACTTGCGCGACCGAAGCCATATGATATCTAGTAGTCCAATTCCCGTGAAGGAAGAGGAGATTCGAGTCATACCCATTAACCACTCTGGCACTGCGCCGAGATTGATTTGAAGGGGTTGTTGGGTGATTGATGGAAGATTTGCTGGGTTGCAACAATTGTATAGAGAAGTGTGGGTTGAGATGGAGGGAATTGGGTTGTGAAGGGGCGAGAGGGGGAGCGTGAAGAGGTGGTGTAGAGGAATTAGTTTGTTAACGGCATCACTGGGAGGAGGGGTGGCATTACCTGTACTTTCCCGAGTCCTGCCATGAGTACTAGATGGATCCGCAACAATAACGAAACGTACAAGAGTAGAGAGAAGCAGGATGCATGTGACTACGAGCGTTCTGTGCCCGTTTTCGGCTTACAGCAGGTATGCTTACAATGGGATAATGATAGAGAAAGCTTTTACAACGAATTCGCGGTCCGACACTGTACTATATGAAAGGGATACCGAGAACTTGTATTCGTCGGACCTGGCGTCTTAGGTTGAAGTATTCGCTTGCGTGGCTACAGTGTCAAAGTTAGTTCCACTCTACGCCAATATGTTTGCTTCTTTTAGATAGGCTAGCACTATCAGCAACAGCTAACATGGTATGGATTTCACATTACATAATTTGTGAAATAATTTGCACGGTTCCATCTGGAGTGGAAGCACTCATCCGGACGCAAAGAATTACTTTTCTTGCCATTTCAAACGGTGAGCAGTTGGCCAAAACACACAGAGAGAGCAGAGAGAAATTCACCGTGAAATTCAGAAAAATTCAGTGATACCGACAATGCGGGAAAGGCCCGATGGCGAGTGTTCATTATAAAAAGTCAGCGTCTAGATATCCTTCACCGCGGTTACGATCCACCGCGGTATCGTTCGCGTGGAGGATCCGGCCGTCCTTTGAGTCCCCCAAACCCAGACCGGCATCAGTGAGCAAAAGGACTGGCAGAGGACTGGCAGACGACTGGCAGACGGCAAAAAGAACTCGACGCCGGCAGGATTCGAACCTGCGCTCCCGAAGGAAACAGATTTCTAGTCTGTCGCGTTAACCACTCCGCCACAGCGCCCATTTGGACGATAACAAGGATGAGAGCCTTGTTGCCTTTGGTCGAGCAAGGCAGGAACGCCTTGTTGATGAGGTTGAAACCGGGGCGTGGTATATATATCGAAAAAATAAGGAGCGGATGTCCGCTGACGTTCGGCTCCGATGTACAGAGTACAACGTCTGGTGTGAAAAAATCCATGGACCCTGCCCCAGACCCTGGAGGGCCTGTCTTTCCCTGGAACAACTCCTTCGACTCCCTTGATTGTAAACAACATAAATTGGACTGCAACCCTCCCAACTTGAGGAAACCATCCGATAGGACCACTCACTCACACGTTGCTGCTACGATGTCAGAATGCTCACCACTTCATCTTCACCTTCAATTCTGTCGCGCACTGCATTTCTCGTCAACAATCTCCGCTTTTCAATATCAGATCCCTTTTCATATAACTGAACCCGATCAATTTGTTCTGCTATTTTGCTCCTATTCCCCGTACAGTCAATCTTTCCTCAATGCTGCCCTCCGACTCTCACGTCTTCCCCTACTCTCTCAGCTTCCATACGTCTCACTCAGTCTCTTCGCCAAATAATCCCCACTCAACACACTCGGGTACTTCCGCTTCCCTTCCTCGTACGTCCCCGGAATGGCCTCGATGGTCTTGTCAAAGTCCGGGTTGCAAAAGTACGCAACACTGTACCTGGCCGGGTACTTGTCGAGCTTCTCCTGCCCAGGCTTGAGCGGAGGTTCAACCACGCGGTGCTTGGTGCTCTTGATCGTATCATTCGCCCACCGCTCCAACAAGTCCCCCGCATTAACCACAATAGTCCCCGGAATGGGCGTCGCATCAACGAACGTGCCCTTCGGAGACAAGACCTGCAACCCCCCGCGGTCATCCTGAAAGAGCAGCGTCAACGAACCTGCCTCACCGTCAGCACCACCCACACGCAGCAAGCAAACCACACGCACCATAATCCGAATGTTCCCCGGCCCTCACCTGCACCTGCCCATCCCCCCTCTCAAACACCCCCCTCCCCACCTCGGGATAATGCAGCAACCTCAACGTATTATCCCCCCGCCCCGTAAACCCATCAAACCACCCCTCCTCCAACCCCAACCCCACCGCCACCGCCCGCATCACCTCCCGATGCAACCCCTTGCACTCCCCCCAAAACCCCTCCATCACCCCCCTAAACACCCCATCATCCGGCGGCCACAGATTCGGACACCCCTCCTCCCCCTCCCTCCCAATCTCCAAGCTCTCCTTCAGATCCGGCACCGCCGCCCGCAGCGCCCCCACGTCCCCCTCGAAATCCGCCCGCGTCACCTTCTCCCGCCCGTGCGCCACGTAGCCGCGGTTGGCGCGCGCGCTGTACCACGCCAGCGCGTCCTTTTCGGCCTGCGGGCGCGCGAAGAAGGCGGCGGATTGGGCGAAGACGGAGGAGGTGGTGGTGGGGGGGATGCCGTGGTTGGAGAGGTAGACAAAGCCGGCGCGTTGGAAGCCGGTGAGAAGGGCGGTGGCGGTGGCGAGGCGTTGGGCGGGGGTGCCGGTGGTGAAGAGGGAGAAGTCGATGAGCTGCGGGGGATGTTAGATTGTACGGAAGTGTCATGTGGGGAGAGGTGTGTTTTTTTACGGGGATGGAGAGGTCGTCTTTTTCGACGGCGGTGGTCACTTTGGCGGTTGCCATGTTGCTGCTGGTTGGGGACGAGGAGGCTCTTCTCGTGTTACAGGCAAGGGAGCGCTGAAGATGCGTGGAGGTGTTGTCAGCGGAGCGTCGCTGGCTATATGGACGCAGTGAGCTATCAGCACCCAGCGCGGGGCAGTGCCTCCGTGGGCGTATCAGTCGACACCCGCGTCTTGTCAAGATCATGCCAACGATAGAGCAAGTTGGCGGATTAAAGCTCTCATCGGCGACCGCCGCGATGCTCACGTCCGAAATGGGAAGCAGTGGGCGATAAGGGTGCGGGGCTTATCGAGGAGGGGTAATTAATATGCAATGCAGGTACGAGTACGACCCCACGACCAACCACGATCGAGTGGACTGATCAATTGCCATCGGCTCGATGTTGTCCTGTGCCGATGAGACGGTTGAAACCAGGCACGGCCAGCGCCGACGATAATTCGCCTTCCTTTCCCGGTTACACGATCGACTGCTGACTTTACACTTCGCCATCCTTTCTTCCCTTGCAGTGTTTCGACTGCATTGCTCAATCAATCTTTTCACTCAACTTCCAGCATCATAAGTCTGCCAATCAACCACCCAAGAAAAAGAAAAACAACCCCTCCACCATGCCCACCATCGACGTCCACACCCACGTCTACCCCCCCTCCTACATCTCCCTCCTCCGCTCCCGCACCACCGTCCCCTACATCCGCACCTTCCCCGATGCCCCCGACGACCTCCGCCTCATCATCCTCCCCGGTGAAGACTCCAACGATGCCACCACCACCTCCCGCGGCCGCCCCATCGGCCCCTCCTACTACGACATCAACGCCAAACTCGCCTTCATGAACGCCCACCACATCCACACCTCCATCATCTCCCTCGCCAACCCCTGGCTCGACTTCCTCCCCCCCCACGCCGCCCCCGCCGCCGCCACAACCATCAACAACGACCTCGAAGCCCTCTGCTGCGCCCCCAGCAGCACCAACCGCCTCTACTTCTTCGCCACCCTCCCCCTCACCGCCCCCACCCCCTCCATCCTCGCCGAAATCACCCGCATCACCACCTCCCTCCCCCACGCCCGCGGCATCATCCTCGGCACCTCGGGCCTGGGCGCCGGCCTCGACGACCCCCGCCTCGACCCCATCTGGGCCGCTCTCCAAGCCGCCGCCCTCCTCGTCTTCCTGCACCCGCACTACGGCCTCCCCGCCGACGTCTACGGGCCGCGCGAGTACGGCCACGTGCTGCCGCTGGCCATCGGCTTCCCGGTCGAGACGACCATCGCGCTCGCGCGGATGCTGTTGGGGGGCGTGTGGGAGCGGCATCGCGGGTTGCAGGTGCTGGTGGCGCATTCGGGGGGCACGTTGCCGTTTTTGGCGGGCCGGATTGAGAGTTGTATCGCGCACGATGCCTATCTCAAGAAGGAGGGGAGGGTGGAGAAGATGCGGAGCGTGTGGGAGGTGCTGCGGAAGAATGTGTATTTGGATGCGGTGGTGTATTCCGAGGTGGGGTTGAAGGCGGCCGTGGAGGCCAGTGGGGCGGATAGGCTGATGTTTGGTGAGGGCTTTTCTACTACTGCTCTTTGCTTGTGGGAAAAACTGCTGATGCGAGACAGGTACGGATCATCCTTTCTTCCCTCCCTTGGATGGGGAGGAGACGGAGTGGTTGAGCGTCAAGACAAACTACGCAGCTATCAAGTCTGCGTTTGCCGGCGACGAGGCTGCGGCTGAGGCGGTGCTAGGTGGAAATGCGGCGAGGGTATTGAAGCTGGACGTGTAATTAAGATGCTTAAAAGTGAGTAGGGGGGAACTGGGGCTGGTGGTGGTGGCCGGTATGGGGGAACTGGGAGCGACTGGGGGGAACTGGGAGAAACTGGGGGCAACTGGGGGTTGTTGGAGTGGCGACGGTGGTAGGGTGAATATTCGGTCAAGAAAAGCGACGGTACCTATACTCAAAACGAAAAGCAAGTAGAATCAGAGATGACCTGGTAAGAAACAAAAACACGCATGCCAGTGAGATGATCTCAAACGCTAAATAGCAAGGGATGCCTCTTAAGAACCGAAGGAGTTTAAAGAAAGATCAACACCTGCCTTTTAAATTTCCCTAGACCGACAGCGCTTACTAGCAAGTTATTACAGTTGCTTCGCACAGCAACTCGACATAAAAGCAGCAACTCAACATTCACTCACTCCAACTCCATTATCCCTTGCCATCCCACCAACTCCCACGCCCTTTCCATAAACCACGTCTTGGTATCCTCCTGCTCAACCTTTGGCGGTGGCTCAACAAGCGCCTGCCTCACCGGCATCGTCAAGCATTCCGTCATCTCATCACCGCTCGGATCATCGCCAAAGATGGCGCGGGTCAGAGTATGCTCCATCTTCTTCCGAGCTGCAAGGCTCAAGCCTGACTTCAGTGATTCTAGGGATGGCCGTGGTCCCGATTTGCCGGCAAAGGCTTTGGGCTGCTTGCGTGACATTCCTACCGTTTCGAACGGTGCGATGTGATACTTGGCGACAGCCAGCCCGCGTTCGAGCAAAGACATCAGTATAGGCAATTCAAGCTCCAGCGCCCTCTCTTCGATTTGCTTCTGTCGGTCCGGCGGTGTTTTGTCAGATTCTGCTGGGTCAGTCCAGGCAGATATGTCGCCCTCGATTGTGTTGCACTTGTTGTGCCCAAAAGTGCAACGGAAGATCCGAGCCCCCACACGGCGAAAGAGGATGAAGAGGAACCCTTCCAGCAGCTCTTTGTGCTTTGGCTCGTCCGAAGAAGGAATTGACAGTATGTTCAAAGCGAAGTTCGACAATAATCGAGTCGCCAGCGATGCTTGCTGAGTATCATGGATGACTTTCTGATTCTGACGTGTAGCAATTCGCTTCCTTGCCTTGGAGACGTCAGTCGCTTCTGCCTCCTGGGTAGCTTGAGCGGATGCGACCTCCGTGAGCGTGTCAAGGAGGTGACTGAAGTTGTCGACAAAGCTGTAAATCACCGCTCCGCAGTCCGCTGGGTTTGATTGTTCCGATGTGAGCTTCTTCAGTCCATAAAGAAGAGACATTAAGGTGCGAGCTGCAGCCTCAAATGCGGAGGTCAGCTCGTGGTCGTATCTCACAAGGACCGGCTCAGGAATAGGTCGTCTCGAATTCCCATTCCCTGAACCAGCTGACACCACTCCTACACGTTGCTGATATTGTCTGCATGCAGAGGCGAGAAGAGGCCCCAAACAATCGGATGCCTGCACAAGATGATACGCCAACGAACGGTCTACTTGGACAACATTCTTGTAGAGCTTGTGAGCCTCGTAAAGATGCCGCACCAATCTCGAGCCATCTAGTCTGACGTTAGTACCAATCAAGGTTGACTCAATGCGCCATACTCATACCCGCACTTATAGCGCCCAGGATGCCAATGTCTTCGGGAAGACTACTCTCGACAGACCTTGCAGAAGCGCTGTTGGAACCTTCTCGCTCAAGCTTCGCTCTCTTTGACGATCTCGTGGAAGGTCCTGGTGAGGATGCGCGTTTGCGGCTTTTTGTCGATGCTGGTGTCACTCGTGTAGTTTGGCCACTTTGGGCTGAGTTGAGATCCGACTTCAGACGTTCAATCTCTCTCTCGAGATCTGTGACCTTGGCTTCAAGCTCGAGCTTAGCAGTTTCAGCCTGATTAAACCTCTGGGCCCAATAGCCCGCGGCATCGATATGTTTGTCAGACGTTGGGCCATCACGTCCTTTCTTTTCACCTCGCACGTGCTCGCGCAGGTGAAGGATGTAGTCTGGGAAGTGTGAGCAGGGACATGCCAATGGAAGGGAGTGAGGTGTGAGGTTCTCGGTGGCGTTTCAGTGAGGTGCGTGACATAAATGGAGACTTGCCCTTGACAGAGAGCTCCGTTGGTTTCGACTTAACCACGGCAATGGCGAAGGCCAGTTGAAGCCTTGAAGGTACCGCTGCCATGGCTCATGGAAGTATTGACAGGAAATATGAGCTAATTGAAAAGTCGTTGGGAGTGGGAAGACAACTCATAGTTGCGGGAACAAGCGAACTGCGTTTGGAAGGAACGACCTCGGAGAGAACCAACAAGCCACCTTCAAAAGAGCCATCGCTGGAGAAGACGAACGAGCGGGAAGAGAGACTGAATCAAAACCCAAATGTGGCTAGCTGTAAAATCTTTTCCTTTTGCGCGGAATGACAGGCCCTTTGCGTGGTGTGTATTTTTGTAATCCTAAGGAGACCTTGCTTGCACAATCTTCTAGGGACACGTGCGCTCGCCCATTGCTGCTTTATCCTTGCCAAATCCAACCCGTCAGCCAGCGTGATGCGATCATACATGTTACAGTCCTCATACTTCACCCACCCAAACATACGTCTACCGGTACCTCGCACCGTCCTTCTTCTTGTACGGCAGCTTCTCCGGCTTCTTCGCCTTGAACTCGATGTCCACACCCTCAACGCCCGTCCTCTTCATAACCTCATCTGTCGTCTCATCCCACTTCGCCCTGAACATGTGGGCGCCCACCGCCGTCAACTTGTGCTTATCGGCAAAGCTGATAAGGGTGAAGCCGTCGCGCTCGGTTGTCTTCTTGATGGCCGCGACATCGATGGGCGTGTTGTTCTGATGCTGCAAGATGAACACCGAGTAACGCTGGTACGGGGAGCCCTTTTGCACAAAAGGCGGGAGCCACGGGACCACGACCTGGGACTCCTCCGACAGCTTCGCAAATGGCACCAAGCCGCGGGTCGGCGAGATGGGGATGTTGGCGGCGACGTAGTGGCAGCGGTAGTCGAAGCCGTCCTTCTCGACGTTCGGCACGTCCGAGTTGATGACCACGACCGTCACCAGCCTCTCGCCTCGGTCGAAGACTTGCACCTTGAGCGTAGCGGGGTTCTCGCTGACGTCGGAGGTGATGAATTCTCCGGGCTGGACGTTACGCCTGCCAAAGGCCATGCGGACATCGGCCTTGAGGTCGATGGTGGGTAGAACATCGGGGATGACGTGCATCTGGGTGAGACGTTGCATGATGATCTTGCGCTTGTATTCGCGCCACTTTCTGTCGGCAAGCATGCGGTAGATGGGTTTGGCCATGTCGGCTGTCCTTCAGTCAGCATCTCTGACTGCAAATAATTCGCTACCGGCGTCTTACATAGCCCATCCTCGAACCTCTTCTTCACGGCGGGGTCGTTGATGTCGGCCATAATCTTCAATTCGTCCAGACGACTCCGCATGCTCGTCAGCCGCACGTTCTTCTCCCTCTCGCCGCCAGAGACAGCAGGGTCCTGGCTCTCCAACCGCTCTATCCTAGCACGCTGCTGCTCAATCTCTTGCAACTTCTCGTCCCTGTCCTCCTTGAGTACTTTCCGGGCCTCCTGGAAGCATTGGTACGGCAGTTGTTCAAAGGGAATGTTTTGCGACGCAGCCAGCGCGGCGCGGCGTCTCCGCGAGCCAATGGGGTAGACACCGGTCTTGATGAGCCTCTTCTCATCACGGCGAGTGAAGGCAGTATTCGGGTCGAGCTTCGGCGCGGCAGCGGAGGCTGAAGGCTCCTGCTTCTCGACCTGGACTTCTTCGGCCGCGGCGGCGGTGTTGGTGAAGGCGCGGGCCTGCAGCGCTGCGGTCCTGACTGGAGCCGCGCAGCGAATGCAGGCCTGGAGCGGGCGCACGGCCTGCTTTGCGGCGGACATGGTGAGAGAGGGCGTTGGGCGGGGATGGCGGTTGTGGATTGTCGAGGACGTCGTCGCGCAGCCGGTGATCAAGGTCCGGAGATTTTTGAGCCGCCGCAAAGCTTCAACTCAAGCTGCCGCCGCACACGACACTTAGCTCCGTCCAACGCCAACATTCCCCGTCATCACGCTCAGTAACGCGTCAATCGACTGCAGGCCACTCGGATCTACTGTCTAAGCCACCAAGAAGCTACGATGGCGTACGCACGGCAGCTATCATGCACGGCGCAAGCCCTCTTCCGTGTCTTCGTCCAACCTACCATCTCCGTCGCAACACCACGCGCCGCATCACGCATCCGGCCACAGCTATCTATCGCGCCAGCATTCGTCCAGCTCCCGCCCCAACGCCGCACCGCCATCAAGTACCGGCCGCCGGTCGAGCGCACGACGCCATACGATGAGGAAATCGGCTCGCGGTTTGTCAACCTGGTCGACACCAAAGGCGTGTTCCAGCCACGCCAGCGCCTGGACCACATCCTCTACAGCATGGACCGCGACATGGACCATCTGGTGCAGGTGGCCGTGGCGGAAGAGAACTCGGAACACCCCTTCCCCACCTGCAAGATCGTATCCAAGGAGCAGCTGCGCGAGCAGGACCGCGCCAAGGAGAAGCTGCTGACCCGCAAGAACATTGACGACCTGGCCAAGACGGTTGAGATTAATTGGGCCGTGGACCACAACGACTTGGAGCACTGGCTCAAGCGGCTGCGGGAGTTCCTCGACGAGGGCAGGAGGGTCGAGGTGGTGCTGGGCCCGAAGAAGAGGGGCAGGAAGGCCTCGATGGAGGAGGCTCAGGCCGTGCTGGATAGGGTCAACGAGACTGTCGAGTCGGTCCAGGGCGCCAAGGAGCGAGTGCCAGCTGAAGGTGAAGTTGGTGGTATCATGACCCTGCTTTTGGAAGGTCGCTCGCAGTCCAAGGAGGAAAAACAGAAGGAGAAGGAGAAGCGGAGAGAGGAGAGGGAGAGGAGAAAGGCGGAGAGGGAGGCGATGAAGGCGAACGGAGAAGGACCTAAGGTCTCAAGGTGGAAGGTCAAGGAAGAAGAGAGGAGGAAGAAGGCTGCTGCAATGGCATCGCCTGGCTTCAAAATTCGCTACGGACTCTAGTCGGCATGCGCCGTTTGAGAAGCTATGCATAGTACCATTCGCATCCCCATCCTCTTATTTTGAGATGGTACCTTGAATCGTTTAATACTCCATGTAGATAAGATGAAATTTACCACTTTGTGATATCGATGCACCATATTGGCATCAAAACGCAAAAGTGGCAATATCCACAACTTCTGGATATTCCGTTTCGCCAATGAATCCACGCAGCAATTCGCCATTAATAGAGAGCTCTAATTGGACGAATCAGACAGCAAGACAAGCTCTCAATGTACATCGAGTATTTTTCGTGATATCGACCGCTAGCCTACAGTGCATCCAAGTCGCTCTATGCCTGCGGGAAAGCAGTCTTCACCTTCGGCGGCTGCAAATCGCTCTGATGATGCTCCAGGAGCAGGTCCAGCGCCCCCTTCTCCACAATCAACCGGCCCATCTCCAACAAATTCTTAACATCCACATCCTGCCACGTCTTCGCCACACCCTGCTCCCCGGCTCCCTCCATCGCCGTGAACAAATTCTTCCTCCAATCCAGCGTAACGACCAGACTCCTCCCATCCGCATTGCCCCACCCATTCGCCGGGAAAACGGTCCTCGCAAACTCCGGGGACCTATGCTTCAGCTCCGCCCCATCCTCCACGACAATCAGCTCCCCGCGGCGGTAGCGGTACGACAGCGCGATGCGCCACGCCTGGTCGTACAGCTTGCGCGGCAGGCGCGTCGCAAAGTCGCGCGGGTGCGGCCCAAACGCGACGCCACCGCCGCGCAGCATGGGGCTCTTGCGGTCGCCCAGACGCGCCCTGCCCGTGCCCTTCTGCGGGCGGATCTTGCGCCCGCTGCCGTGCACGTCGTCGCGCCACTTGGTCGACGCCGTGCCCTGGCGCGTCGCGTCGCCCTCGTACACGATTGCCCGGTGCAGGATGTCGCGCCGCAGCGGCACGAGCAGGTGCGACGACGGGTATGCGGCGAAGCGCAGCGGCTCCATGGACGGGAAGCGGTAGATGGTGGTGTTGACGGTGGACGGGCGGATGTGCTCGGGGATCGGCGGCGAGTAGAGCTTGGGGTTTGCGGGGAGGATGATGGAGGATGAGCTGGATGGGCTGGCGGCGGGGGCGGACGAAGCGGGGAGAGAGGCTTCGGTTGCAATTGAGCGTGCTATCGAGGGAGTTGACTGCGTAGGCGGTTAGCTATGCGGCTTGCGGCGGGCGGGAACGGACAGGTGGAGAGCGTACAGCATTGTGGAAGCGTGGCAGGACAGACCGGGCGGCGGAATTGACGAGGCCTCTCATGGGGCCTGCTGCCCTTCTGGTTGCCATGGCGGGGATGGGGTTGCAAGCGGGGATGCTCGTGGTGTTGTACGGTACAAGAGACAAGGCGCGGAGGTGCTTGGGAAATCTTCCAGTCGGGGATTTACCGGCGCTAGACGCCAGGTGATGTGCGGCTTCCCAAGAGTTTGTCGCTGATGCAACTTCTTTCTCGTCCTCCCCACTAGACCTGTATATATTTTCAGGCCGCCGTCAATCATCCGGTCTCTGCTTCTGTGCCATAACTCGAGTGCCTTTCGCACGCCTGCACAAATTTTACCTTTTCACTTTTCATCCCAACACCCCGCCACACAAAAGTGAGCTCCAGTTCAAACCTCGCGCAGACTACGCATTAGCAAGACCAGAAGTGCTGATTTTTATCAGTGAACGGCGCAGGCATGAACGGTGGAGCGGAGACAGACCTCTACGGTAAGACTCTTAAATCCTCAATCTAGCCTTCCACAGCTGATATCGAAAGAGGTCCTGGGTGTTGAGCGCAGCGCATCCAAGTCCGAGATCAAGAAAGCCTATCACAAGGTACGACCGTCACGTCCTCCTCGAGCTAGCCGTTCACTAACATCCGTTCTTCATCACCGCGCAGGCCGCACTATCCTCCCACCCGGACAAGGTCTCTGAGAGCGAGCGCGAGGAAGCCGAAGTCCGCTTCAAGGCTGTTTCGCAAGCGTACGAGATCCTTTTCGATGAAGAGAAGCGCGAGGTCTACGACACGCACGGCATGTCGGCCTTCGACGGCAGCAGACCCGGCCCCGGCGGCATGGGCGGCGACGTGGATCTCGACGACCTGCTGTCACAGATGTTCGGAATGGGCGGCGGCATGGGCGGCATGCCCGGTATGGGAGGCATGGGCGGCATGGGCGGCGGCGGTCCGCGTAGGCCTCGCAAGGGCGCCAACGAGGAGCAGGAATATGAGGTCACACTGGAGGAGCTGTACAAGGGCAAGACGACGCGTTTCGCCAGCACGAAGAACGTCATATGCGAAACCTGCAACGGCTCTGGGGGTAAAGACAAGGCGAAGCCGCACGACTGCTCGATCTGCGGTGGTAGAGGTAAGTGGACTCGTTATCAGATGGCATGCGGCGCGCGCTGACCAGATTTTAGGCGAAACTCTACGCATCCAGACCGTCGGCGGCATGCTCAGCCAGGTTACGACACAGTGTGCCAACTGCAGTGGGTCCGGCAAGGTCTACAAGGACAAGGAAAAGTGCAAGAAGTGCAAGGGTAAGCGCGTCGTCGAGAAGCGCAAGATTCTCGAGCTCTACATCCCCCGCGGCGCGCGCGAAGGCGAGCGCATTGTGCTGGCCGGCGAGGCGGACCAGCAGCCCGACCAGGAACCCGGCGACATCATCTTCGAGCTCGCCGAGAAGGAGCACTCTGTCTTCCACCGCGCCGGCGCCGACCTGCAGGCCACCCTGCACATTACGCTCGCTGAGGCCTTGACCGGCTTCCACCGCGTCGTCCTGACCCACTTAGACGGCCGTGGCATTTCCATCAACGTCAAGCAACCCCAGGGCAAAATTCTGCGCCCCGGTGAGGTGCTGAAGGTCCCCGGCGAGGGCATGCCGGTCAAGAAGAGCGACGACCGCGGCGATCTGTACCTTGTCGTGGACATCAAGTTTCCCGAGGACGGCTACATCCAGGATGAGGCCGCGATCAAGAAGATCAGGGACCTGCTTCCCGGTCCGGAGCCGGAGGTTAAGGCCGTCGGCGAAGTCGAGGAAGTGGAGTTTGAGACGAATGTCGACATTGACGACTTTGGCGCAAACTCGGACGACCCCCGCGCAGCCAATGCTTGGGAAGACGATGATGACGAAATGGAGGGTGGTCCGCAATGCGCCCCGCAGTAAAACCTGGTTCAGCGCCGGTGCTGTGATCAGGGTATGCGGGTTTTGGAATGGGGCAATATTTAGGAGCGGGACGAAAGAAAAATACCTGCATTGCAAGTGGCGTTGGCGGTTTGTCGGGATGTACTTCTTTTTAAAGATTCACTGGGCGATTTGAATGGGTTAAAGCGCACTGGAGATTTTACATGTGTGTTTCTCCTGTTTCCGACGGCATGCAGCTGTTGAGCCCTCTCCTCTCAACTCTTAGATGGATTTGAAAGCGTGAGATTTTTTTCGGTCATGATATTAACCTTTGTGTTAGGAGATTGGCAGGATAGTTGGCTGTATAATAATTTGGTCTCCTCTCCCTAGAGAAAGATTGTTGTTGATATCCGTAGCCGCCGCAAGAGCATCGGTCGGGAATGATTTGTCCAAGCAGGCATGAAAGAGCAGTAGAATAGTTGTCCAGATGAACCCTTCAACTCGTTACAATTTGTCTCAGATGTTGTCGCCTTTGACATACGTCCTCCAGATGCCCGTGCCCAGTGCTAGCTGAGGTCAATTTTGGTCTCTTTCGAGTATTACGTTCGATACCAATGACAAAAAGTGAAGCATATAAAATACGGCTCGATGGGTATTTATAATAGAGTCTTTAGACAAATCTCCCGAAACGATGCCAATGCCCTTGCAAGACTGTTCAAAGCAACAGCTGTACGGTCATCTTCCGGCTTCAATCAACCTAATCCAAGCCCTCATGACGTCAAAGTCCCCAGCTCCCGTCGGCCGCGAATGAGAATGAACATGCCCCAGGCGACATGCAAACGGCCGCACTCGCTCAAGCATCACCAAACAGCTCCACAGCAGAAACCCAGCACCACCAACATCCAACAATCCCTCACTCCCACCTCGACAAATCATTCATCCTCTCCGCCTCCTCCCGCTTATACTTCATCCACCGGTCCACCAGCTCCCGATTCTCCCGCTCCAACTCCTCGCTCCGCTGCTCCGCCATGTTCAGCTGCAAATTCACGCTCACCAGCTCATCCTGCACCTCCTCGACCAGCCGCGTCTTGCCCTTGACCTCGCTCTCGCGGTCGCGCAGCCGCCGCTCCAGCACCGCCGCCCGCTGCCGCTGCTCCGCTAGGCTCTTCTCGCCCTTTGCGGCGCGCGCCTGCAGCGCGGCCGTCGACGCCTGCGCGTCTGCCAGCTGCGTGGAGAGGGCCGCGCGCGAGGTCTGCGTCGCGGCGAGGTCGGCGCGGAGGCGGGTGAGGGGGTCGTCGGAGGAGGACGAGGGGGGCGGCGGCGGGTCGAAGGTGGTGGGGGTGGTGGGCGTCGCGGGGCTGGAGCGGCCGAAGCGCGAGGTCGGGCTGGGTTTGGGCTTGGTGGTGGGTTGCGGCGATGCGGATGGGGGTGCGGGGGCCGAGGGCGGGGCGGCGAGGCGGTCGGCTTCGAGGCGAGCGGTGCGGTCGGCGAGTTTGGTGTCTGTGATGTTTGTTAGGGGGATGTGGTTTCCGGCGAGGGAGGTCGGGTTATGTACAGGCGTGGATGTGGGCTTCCTGGGCTTTTTCGCGTTGGTCCCGCGCGTGCAGGGCGGACGTGTAGTCGGCGAGCCAGGCAGGCGATGTCATGGCGGATAGTGCGGCTTGAGAGGGCGGACAGGACGGCGGGTGCGGAGCGGCATAGATGGTGGGAGCTGGGAGAATAGGTGTTGAGTTGGCAGGCTGCAGTAGTGTGAGGTGATGTCGGTGACGCAGTGGGGTTGCGGAGGTGCCCTTTCGGCGCCGCAAAACACGCGCCATTTCCCGCACTTTCCCCAGCTCTTTTGTGAAGCTTCAGCACTTCAACCTCTGGAGCTCACCATTGGCCCCAAGCGCTGCTCAGGCAATGACGCTGTTGCTCTCGATCGCCTCGCGACGCGCCAATTCTGTTTGCACGGCGAGCTGTTTGCGCCTGTCGCGCGCCGCAAACAGGCAGAACCACAATGTCGCCAGGCCTCAGAAACCGCCTAGGAAATCGGTGCTGCCAGATGGCCCAGCCAGGACGAGATTCGCCCCGTCGCCCACCGGTTACTTGCATCTGGGCTCCCTGCGGACGGCGCTCTTTAATTACCTCCTTGCAAAGCGAACTGGGGGCCAGTTTTTGCTGAGAATCGAGGATACCGATCAGGTCCGTAAGAGTCAGGGACAATACACGCTTTGAGGGAGCAATTGGCTTACAGGAGAAGAAAAGAACCGTCTCGGATGCTGAGACACGGCTGCTAGAGGACCTGCGGTGGGCGGGCTTGCAATGGGACGAAGGTTGGTCGTGTGCTCTGTCGTTTGTCTGAGTCGACGTACTGACAATTGCCAGGCCCCGAGGTTGGTGGACCGTACGGACCATACAGACAGTCCGAACGCACCCAACTCTACCGCGACCACGCCAACAAGCTTCTCGACACGGGCCACGCGTATCGTTGTTTCTGCACGACCGAGAGGCTGAACGACCTCGCCCAGCAACGCGCCCAGCTGGGCCTACCCACCGACTATGATCGCACATGCACACACATACCCAAAGAGGAAGCGGAGGACAGGGCTGCCAAGGGCGAGCATCACGTCGTACGGCTGCTTGTGCCGGACAAATACCCTGCCTTCTTCGATCTCGTCTACGGCATGGTGGGCAAAGGCACAAAGCCAGCTACGCGGAATGCCGACGATGCGTACGATGATCCAATCCTGCTCAAGTCGGATGGCCTGCCGACATATCATCTGGCAAACGTGGTTGACGACCACCACATGAAGATCACTCATGTCATCAGAGGTACCGAATGGCTGCCTTCAACTCCCAGGCATGTGGCCATGTACCAGGCCTTTGGATGGGAGCCTCCGGCTTTTGCCCATGTCGGACTGCTTGTCGATACACAAGGCAACAAGCTCAGTAAGAGAAATATGGACATTGACGTGTCCTCGTACCGGAAGAATGGGTTCCTGCCTGAAGCGGTCAACAACTTTGTTGCACTGCTGGGATGGTCGCACAAGAGCCGGAGCGATGTCATGTTTCCCCAGGAGCTCATTGAAAAAGTGAGTTGCACTGCCATGGGTTGCTGTGCGCGGTGCTGACCAAGTTCCCAGTTCACTCTGAAGTTCACCCGGGGCAACACCACCGTTACGGATGACAAATTGAACTTCCTGCAGCACCAGCATTCACTTCGGCGCCTCGTGCCTGGCGACCCCGTGTTTGACAAGACTGTCGATCAGCTTACTGCTCTCATTGAGAGCGGCAACCCTATCACGTGTAGCCAGGAGATTCTTAACAACATCTCGCTTCGGGACTACGTAGCGGCAGTGCTGAGGATCGACGCCAAAAACTACAGCACACCGCATGAGTTCCTCGTTGTGCACGGATACTTTTTCGCCGACTTCACTCCCTCCCTCAGCGCCCCGGAGGATGACAGGGAACTGCTGCAACGAGCGTGGGAAAGCTGCTTCAAGCCGGAGGAATGGACGGTGGCAAACCTGCACACGTGCATCTCGGACGCTGCCACCGCCATGGTAACTGCACGGTTGGCGGAAGATTCGAGTCTGAATAGTACAGAGGAGGAGCGGAAGGCGAAGAAAGAGACCTATAAGCATCTGCGGGCAGCGTTGGCGGATGGGCAGCCAGGTCCTGGCATTGCGGACATGATGGAGGTTCTTGGCCGGGACAGGTGCTTGGGGAGGATGATGAAATATGTTTCTGCTGTGGCATGAAAGGGTATGCCTTCAGCTAAGGCAATAGACGGTGGAACCTGACATGCTCATCACTCTTGGTCCGAAGATGACTTGAGCCTTATCATTGGTGCTAGAAGAAATCTAGCAAGGGCGACGCATGGAAGGTTTCGAATGTAAGTAGTACTTTTATTGGCATTAAAATGAATGTTAAAGACATTACTACCAGGCCTGTTTCTCCTTCCCTCCAGCCGAGAAAGCCTGGAACGTCACGCTTCTCCGACACACCGTTACAACCTCACGTCAGGTCAACTTCGTCCTCATCATTAAAGATCCCATGAATAGAGCACGTCCCTTCATCAACACACCCACCCTCATCCAGCCCTCCTCTTCCCCTCTCCCAGCCATCCCACCTCCACCTCCCCCATCACATCCACCTCCCCCAGCTCCCCTCCCCCCCAAGAAACAAAAAGGACCATTCAATGCTTCACCCCCCGATAATCCTCCACCACAACCACCAACCCCCCCTTCTCCACATCCCGCCCGCTCGCCGCGCTCGCCCCCCTCGCCGGCAACCCCCACTCGCCATCCTCGTCGTCCTCCTCGTCCTCCTCCCACACCTTGCGCTCCGCCGCGTACTCGGCCTGCCGGCTGTTGCGCCGCTCCTGCCCGGCGCGCCGCCGCCGCACGACGGCCGCGTACACGCCGACGGCCAGGATGACGGCGGCGGCGCACGAGCCCGTGATGATGCCGGCCCAGGTGGCGATGCTGCCGGTGTAGGTGGGCGTGGAGCTGGTGGAGGTGGAGGGGTCGGAGTCGTGGTCCGGGGAGGGGGAGCGTTTGGGCCAGCCGCCCATGCGGCGGCGGGCTTCGACGTCGTCGTCGCTGGAGTCGGTTGTGTCGTACTCGTTGGTTGTGTCGTCCTCGTTGGTCACGTCGGAGACGACGGCCTTGAGGCGAGCGTCGTTGTCGTCGATGGCGGGGACGACGAGGGCGCGGCGGCGCCAGCCTCCCCAGGGTCGGGGACGGCGGCGGGAGGCGGTGGCCGTGTTGGCGGTGTGGGGGTTGCCGGGGGAGGCGTTGTCGGAGGATTCGGAGAAGGTGTAGGTGGTTGTGGAGTTGGTGGCGGTGGTGGAGTTGGTGCCCGTTTGGATGGGGACGGAGCGCGGGGTGTTGGAGTCGCTGGGGGGTTGGATGCGGCCTGATTGGGTGGTTTGTTAGTAGTCGGTTCTATTTTTTTTTTCTTTCTCATGTTTGGTAGGTGTTTGGGTGTGGGAAAAAAAGAATAGGTACGGAGGGGGGGATAATGACGTACGAGTCGATGCGCTGGGATCGATAACGGCGGCGGCAGAGGCGCTGCTCGTTGCGATGGAGAGAATGAGGAGGAGAACAGTTGCGGTCTTCATGATGACAAGTTGCTTTACTTCACACTGCAATAAAGGAGGTAAAGACTGCAAAAAAAGGCGTCGGAGAGCAGAGCTGATGTGCCTTGAGGTTTACAAAAAGTAACAAGCGCGCGGATCTCCGAGTGCTATCGCAACTTCCCCAGATTGCTGGAGGAGATGAAAGGATGATTCACGGCGGGAAATGAGGGAGACGGGAGAGAAAAAGGGAAGCAGAGGGGGGATTGGCAGGGCCTACATAATAGCGCACTACGGTGAGGGAAGAAGGGAAAGCGGTGGGTTCGTCTGGACGCACACGCTCCATGGGGGGACGAGCTGCCATCAGGAGAACGTTGCTCCCTTCACACCGAGTTGACCGGATGGATCAACGATTGATGTAACCGCCATTATTTCTGCGCAGGCACCAGGCACGAGGCACAGCATCCCGCATCCCGCGTCCAAGGTACCGTCGGTAATCTTTGCCGTTGTGGCAGTCGACGCGTTCGCAGCACGCGAGAATAAAATTGACCCGAGCCGCTGGCCGGGGTTTGAGTTGTCGCTGATTGGCCCCTGCAGAGTGCGTGGCTGACAATATAAAGATGTGATATAGCATCCGGCCTTGCCTAATACTTCAACCGCATGCGAGAGGGCTGGGCAGCTGTCTTTCTGCCTGGATACCCCGGTGACCATCCAGGCCTCCAAGAATAATAATATCCAAGGCGCCGGTCTAGATGAGGCCAACCAAGCCAGGGTGTCGTAGCGTACTCTCGAGTCAGTGAAGTCAGTGCGTGGTGTGGGGCTCTGACACCATAATATTTCCTCATTCGGCAGAGCTGAGGCTACCAGCCTCTTTCTCATCCGTAGACGTCAGCGCTTCTCTTCGCAACACCAGAACCACCGTCGACCTACATTTCAGCTCTACTACGTGACGCTAGCCTCAGCCATGTACCTCACCATTCTTGCATCGTGACTCTCTCACCCCGCCATTAGCATTATTTAAGATAGGACTCGCCCTACACACCTCAAACCACCCTCCGTAAAAACCCCCCAAAAAACCAAGCAAAAACCAACACCAACCAACCATGCATCTCCTCCCCGCCCTCCTCCTCCTCGCCACCTCCACCATCTCCGCCACCGCCGCCCCCCTAACCAAACGCCTCACCCCCCTCACCACCCTCACCCAAGACATCACCAACATCCACACCGCCGTCCTCGCCAACACCGCCTCCTCCCAAAACTTCCACTCCACCACTCTCGCCACCACCCTCCTCTCCGGCACCCCCGTCCTCACCACCGTCGCCGCCATCCACCTTGCCAACCGCAAGGGCTACGCCGACGCCGCCCTCTCCCCGGCCCTCAACGCCGCCGACACCGCCGCCCTCTTCGACCACACCATCGCCACCGTCGGCGTCTCGATCCCCGAGTCGGTCAAGGTGCTGGAGGGCAAGGAGGCGCAGTTCGCGGCGGCGGGCATGCGGGCCGTCGTGGCGGCGAGTTTGGGCGTGTTGCTCGAGGACCATGATTCGTTTAGCGCCGCGTTGATGGCGAAGGCGTACAAGGGCGATGAGGCGTTGACGGCGAGGGGGGTGGGGGTTGTGGATGAGATTCACGAGGCGATTCAGGGGGGTATTGACGCTTTTTCGTCTTGATCGGTTTTGGTGGGGTTGTTTTTCTTGAGCCGGCGGCTTTTGTCGGGTTGGACGGGGTGGGTGTTTGTCGGTTGTGGTTCTGGGTTCACGAAAGGATGCGTTGCCTTGGTGCTCTCTGTCCGATTGATAGCTCCCGGCTTTTAGCATTGTTCTGGGTTGTTCTGGTTAACGAGATGATACGACTCCCTTTGCACCAATTACTCCGCAGAAGAGAAGATGGCGAAAGAAAAAGGGAAAGCAAACGGGATTGTGAGAAAAGAACAAAGAGATCCTGCGTTGAGCGAGCTGTGTTTCGAGAATCACGCATCAATGTTAATGCCACTTATGCTCCTTCGTGATATGGTGATTAGTGTTCCACCACCCGAGAAAATCGCACTCTATGCATCACGATGCAAGAGAAAGAACATGGCTTACAGGAAGAGAGC
This sequence comes from Dothiorella sarmentorum, assembly GCA_023082095.1. Classification (NCBI taxonomy): domain Eukaryota; kingdom Fungi; phylum Ascomycota; class Dothideomycetes; order Botryosphaeriales; family Botryosphaeriaceae; genus Dothiorella; species Dothiorella sarmentorum. Next base: position 91,474 of record JAJMVL010000129.1, read on the forward strand.
AGTCGTCCTTAGCGATGTGGTCATATCTCTTCCATCATTTCAGCTCCTTATCCCATCCCTCCGCTACCTATCCATTTTCGGATATAAACCCTACTCGAAAAGAGAAAGCCCGTGTCCCGTGTCTCCAACGCCTGGCCATGCCATGTAGAAAGTAAAGTCTTTTGCAGTCATTGAATGTTTGTTTTGTCCCTCGCCGCCATGAATGCACTGTAATCAGGAAGTGTCCTGAGTACAATACCTCACGCCTTCATCTCCGTATCATCGTCACCCTGTGCAGCGGGGGCTGCAGCGGGAGCAGCTTCAGCATCAGCAACAGCCGTAGTCGTCGTGGGCGGCTTCACCGCAAACACCTTCTCCTTGACCTCGGCAGCCAGCAGACCCATCCGCTCCTCCTGCGCAATCTTGTAGCTCGCCCTCGCCAGCTTCTCCAACCGCTCATCCTCACCCGTATTAGCGCGCTCGCTCTTCAGCTTGCCCACCATGCCCATGCCAAAGCCCGTCTTGGCCAGTTCCGCCTCGGTAATCTTGCGCGCGAGGTCGGCAATCTGGTTGGTGGCGTAGTCGCGGTTGGTCAGCAGCGGGCTCGACGACAGCGTGCCGACCCAGTACTTGTTCCACAGGCTCTCGAGGATGCGCGAGTCGAGCGTGCTCTTGTAGTGCGACACTTCCAGCCCATAGTACCGGTCCGAATGCGCGCCAAAGTCCTCAATCTTGCCCAGCGGGATCGTCTGGAACCCATCCCCGCCGGCCCCGCCGGCGCCACCATCCGGCTTGTAGCCCTCGGGGTACGTCCGGAACGCGCCGATCTCGACCTTGCCCGCCGACACGGTGCGGTCCGGGTCGATGACGACGGCCAGGAAGGGGTCGCCAAACGTCTGCTGCGTGGCCTGGGTGCTGACGTCGATGCCCGACAGCCAGCAGCCGTAGCCCGGGTGGCTGTGGTACCAGCCGACGGCGTTCTCGAGCTGGCCGCCGCTCTCGCGCGACCGCTCCAGGAACTGCACCAGGTACTCGTTGGCCTCGTCCTGCGCGTTCACCCGTGTCTCCGTGCCCTCGACCGGCAGCCGCATCGCGTCCGTCACCACGAACGTGTCGCCCCGCACGTACCCCAGCATGATGCCCATGACCTCGATCGACCCGCCTGACCGTGCATGCATCACCATCTTGAGCATCGCCACCGCGCTGATGCGCACGTGCTTGAAGAAGTTGGGGTCCGACTTCCATGGCTTCGCGTCGTTGATGGCCTTTTGCTCCGCGGGGTCGTAGTTGTAGAGGGCGTCGCGCGTGGGGTCGACGAGCTTGATGGAGTTTTCCAACTCTGCAGGGTCCGGGTCAGCGAAGGCTCATGCGGGGGCATTGTTTTATGAGCAACTTACCCCAGCTCTTCATGGCATTATCCATGGCGGCGGTTGTGGCAAGGAGGAGGTTTGGAAGGTGGAGAGGTGATGTCGTCGGTCGACGTAGCAGCCTAGAGAGCTTTATCGCTTATCGCACCCTGCAAACGCGCCGAACAGAAACCGACCAATCACAGTTGACATCTGGTTCCTTCATTGGTTTCCATACAAGCAGCAGATGGTCTCGATCAGAGGGAAAAAAATATCATTCTGCACGGTATCTTATACAAAGTCCATAATAACACCTCCCAGCCATTGCAGCAACGCCGTGAAAGCCTGCGAAACCCCTAAACTTACTCCCGTAATCTTGTACACACAACTTTTTCCCACTTCTAAGAGAAACACTACGCATCTGAGGTCCGTAGAATATGCTGTGCGTAACTCTAACCCTACTCCGTTGCTGAGCAGATCTTCCTCGATCTCAGCCTGTCTGACGTCTGCCTGGACGCCATTGAACCTGTCAGTCTCCCATCCATGACCCCGGCCTCTAGCCACAGGACCGTTGGAGCTCTGGAACTCTGTCGATAACTTCCTTGCCGTTCAGTCCAGCTACCACACCACCGCGTCCCTGTCGAAGCGAACAAGCTCCTTACCCGAGTCCTCGACATCCTTCTTCGCCTTCATGCGCATGTAAAAGATCGGGCAGTCTCTGCTGCTGCAGATGACCTCATTGTGGACGCTGCCCTGGCAACGCTGGCATTGCGTCCACAGCCGCGCAAACCGTACTTCGAGGTCGCTGACCTTGGACAGCGTCTTCTGGTACAGCTCGCCGAATCGCGGGCGACAGTTCTCGCATACCGCACCGTCCCGCTCCATCGCGCTCGTCATCGGCTTCTTGCAGCCCATGCACGTCGCCGTCTTCTTCGCGAACTTCATCAGGCCACCCATGGTAGGCGCCGCGACGGAGATGCTTCGCGTGTGTTCGCCCGTCAGAAGTTGTGATGCCTTCTTGTCGCCCAGGATGGGCTCGAAGATCCTGCCAAGCGGCTTCGCCAGCTGGTTGTCGAGGTAGTACTTGGTGTCAATCGGCAGGTTGTTCTCCAGCACCCAGATTGGATCTTCCGACTTTTCGTAGTTCCTCGAGTCGGCGGCTCCCTTGACGATGACGTACGCAACACGGTCGCCCAAGGCTGGTGCAGAACCCGCATCGCGCTTCTTCATCCGCTCAGCAAGCTCGACGTGGGCCTGCTTTGCGGCATAGTCAGACTTGGCAAGCGCTTTAGTGATCACGAGGTTGGACATGTCGATTTTGTTTTGCAACAGATCGGAAATGGTCTCTTTGACGAACCTGGTAAATGTAAGTTAGATGTCATAGTAGCTCCTGTGGTCTTCACTTACTCTTGCGCTCCGTTGACGTCGCGATCGATGAGAAGCATGCGCAGCGAAGTCTCGATGACTGTCTGAACCAACCGACAGTTGTCACGACGGACCGTCTCAATACCCTTCGTGTCCATTTTGTCCCATTTGTCGGGGCTGGTCCAGTAGAGACCAGCATAGCGCTTCTTGTTGATGAGAAGATATGGGAAGTAGACCTTTTCGAACTCGAGCTTGATGGGCTTGACGAAATGTGACGAGACAAACTTGGCAGCTTCCTCACCCATCTCCATTGTCTTCGGTAGCTCTTTCGGGCCAAATTTGACCATGACTGAATCGGTATCACCGTAGATAACCTGGGCATCGTGGGAGAACCCATTGGCGATGGTGTAGTGCGATTCCACAACCTCCTTGGTTTTTTCGATCATCTGACGCCCGTAACTGGTGGTACTACTGGCGATTGCCAAGCAGGGGAGCTTTCCATTTGTGGCACCAGTAAGACCGTACACACTGTTGGCGCTGACCTTCAGGGCCAACTGACGACCATTCAGCACTGCCTTCCTGAAGGGGTCCTTCTCCAGGCCCATCTCCTTTTTGGCTTGCTTTCTGGCGCCAAGCAGCTCCTCGAAAATCTGAGACAAGAGGCCCTTGCGAACCTTTGCGGTTGCGAAGAGGTCGCCGTTGGGGGTGACGATGTAATCTTCATCCTTCTTCAAATTCAGCTTCTCCACAGAGGTTTTGTTCAACAGCGTTGTGTAGCATAGGTTGTGGGCCTGGATGACACTGGGGTAAAGCGACGCGAAATCGAGTGTAGCAATGGGGACGTCATAGTAGCCACGAGTGGGCTCGATGACAGTAGCGCCTTCATACTGGTCGTCCGAGCTCTCCGACCGCAGATTGGGGATGACCAGTTGCTGTTCCAATGCCTTGCGGTACAGCTGACTGAGGAATTTGACCTGTTGTCCACGAGAAAGAAGGAAGCTGAAAGGCACACCCGTGACTCTTGCCATTTCGGTGTAGTTGACGAGACACATGAGCTTATCGAGCAATCTCATGGGGAGATAGGCATCCTTTAAGCAGTAGACGGCGAGGCGCCGCCTAGAGTTTGAATCACCGTTGAACAACTCCGTGATCATCGTGTGGTGCACATCTTCCTTCTGCTCGCCGAGGAAATGAGCGCAGACAGAGTTCAAAGTGTAGCTTCGCAAATGATAATCGCGCTGCACGAGCTGGAGGAGGTCGAGTTGGATGCGTCCATTGGTATTTGTAGTCTTGGTGTCGCGGTTGCCCATTTGTTTGCTGGAGAAGTTCGTCTCTTTGGCCTGCGACATGGTGTTCCTCAGTCTGGTCCAATACGGGAAGCGTTGACACTTCAGATGTTTTGCCCGGTCTAACAAATAGGGGAAATCGAAGTTTGCGATGTTGTAGCCGATGATGACGTCCGGATCCACCTCCTCGAGAAAGTCCCTCCAGGCCATCAGCATCTTCTCCTCGGCATCGTATTCCAGAACATGCGCGTTGGTAATCAAGCTGCACGTGTCCAAGCAGAAGATGTTTCTGATGAAGGACTTTTCCTCTCCGGCTCGAGTGACCACGTTGGCGATCTGGATGACAGGGTCCATATTGGGTTCCGGGAAGATGCCTTTACGGCCCGCGCATTCGATATCGAAAGACAGAATACGAAGCGGTGCCATCTTGGCCCACTCTCCATCCGCTTGATGCGCAACGAGATCTCTGTAGTGAACGTAGGCCTCGATTTGGCAGGTTGAATGGCGGTCGTTATGCGGTATCATGTGGTACTTGCCGACCTTTGCCTCAACCCAGGACATACCGGCAATCTACAAGATTAGCAAAGTGAATCATCAAACGCCAGTGATAACGTACCTTGCAGTCAACCATGAAACGCAGCACATATTGAAGGTTGTCGAAGGTCAGAATGCTTCCATCCGCCACCTTCCAGAGGCCCTTATAATTGGCATTCCCAGATTCGATTGTCGTACGTAGCCTGTTGATGAACTTCGGGTCGGTGACAGCAATCTTGATGTACGGACTTTTCTGGTTGCCCTGGAAGCCATAGATGTTCTCCCTCATGGTAATCTGCACCGATTGTATGGCCGGCTGGTGTTGGGCAATTTGGGTCTCTAGGTAGGCCTTGAAAGGCTGGCAGTCGGCCTGTGTGAAAGACATGGGAGCAGCAACGTATAGGTAGTGCATGAAATCGGTGACATGGAGGAGAACAGAGTGGCCGGTCTGGAAATGGCACGTCAGTAACGGAGAGACTCAGGGATTGAAAAGAATTACCTGGGTGACACCGTAGAGCTTGACAGTGGCCCTCCCGCCATGGAGTGTTCCCTCTTCGGCATCGATTTGTTGGAAGCATAAATCGTCGGTTTTCGGGTCGAAGTCGTCGAGACTTGGGCGCGCCCATGGCTGGGCCTTTTCCGCGTTGGCGTGCTTCAGGTCCTGCATGTCTTCGCCCATCTTCTCCAGTGTCTCCTCGAACTGGCTCTTGGGCTGGCTGGAGCCGACGATGTTCGCGTTGCTGCCCTTTGAAGGGGCTTTGAGCGGAGTGCCATTGAGCTTGCGCTTCTTTGCCGCCTGCGGGGAGGCGGCAATGTTGCGGCGCGTGCTTGTGGTTTCGGTCAAAACCCGCTTCATCGGGGTTGCGACTGTGGCGGCAGGCATTGTGGCGAAAGATGCAAAGCCGCAAGTTGCATCTGTGAGGGTTGGTGGAGTTGGAGTGGTTGAGAGAGGTGGGCAGAGCGGGTTTGGCGCGAGGAAGGCGCGGTGACGCGCCTCACTCAATCGACGCGTCCAGCTGAGCGAGTCAAGGCGAGCTGAGTAAGCGCATCGCTTTAGTCAACGCAAACCAATGTCTCTTTTGACATCCTGAACAAAGACCGTCTTCCATTCTGCAAGCGTACGAAAAAAGCTTCCAACACTTATTGGGAACCCATCTACAAGCAGTCCAATGAGGAGCTCGATGCTCCCACTTAGAAAGCCCCACTGCCGAGTAATTAACAGCACTCTCTCACAAAGTCCTGAACGGCCTTTTTTTTTAAAAAAAAAAAAAAAAAAAAAAAGAAGGGCAAGCTAGCCATCTATTGAGCTGCGTTAACAAGTATTCCTAGCGTAAAGAGCGGGCGCGAACGACTTGTCCACAGCAAGCCAACGTGTAGATTGTGCAGGCCGAGACCAACCATACTGTACTTCCCAGGAACCAACGGCACTGCACTGACTCCTCCATAACACCCCCGGCATTGGCGGACTTTGCGCGGTCGCGTTGATGGTCGTTGTTTCCGAGCCCCGACTTTGCTCCTCAGCCCTACCCACGCACCTTTGTCTGCCATCGTGGACTGAGGCAACTTCAACCGCGTCTTATTTTCACAAGTTATCGATGGCGGCTCCCGAGCTCGATCGAGGATCCGGTACAGTACCCCAGGCCCCCATAGTCACACCACTGAACAATTGAATCTCGCCTTCATCTCGGACGAACCGCACTCACTGTGCGTGGGACACGCATTGGATCCCGCGGCTAGCATGATGCCGACAGACTTAAGCCTGTGTGACGTCGAAGTGCCCACTGGCGGAAGCGTCGGAATAGATGATGGCTTGAGCGATAAAAAAATCTCATCCAAGCACACCGAGTATGTTTATTCTTGCACAAATGCGGTATGGCGCCGGGTACAGGCTCCGCGGCACGCACCAACCAATGCTTATTGCAGCATAATGGTCCGCTGGTTCATGTTTCCTGCTGCCCAAGTATACCGAAGCCATCGATCACAGGCGCAGACGCGATTATCAAATCTTCGTTGATCGTGTCTGTCTCCGCTTAGCTGTGGCCGATGGGCCAACCAACTATTTATATTCGACATGCTCCAACTAGGCCTGAATGAAGTTTTGTGTTTCTCCATAATCCTCGAGCTTCCCGGATTTTCCTTCTACTTATCAGTTCACGGCAGTTACTGTAACAGAGCTTCTTGAGAGGTGGGTGGCATGAATTCGTTATGGTATTAGGCGGGAGACTTTGGATCCAAGAATGCCTCAATGCTCTCGCTTCGCATTGCTTCCTGACACTGATGCTCATCTTAGTCTTCCAAGTCCTTCATATTTCCCCACTATCTGCGGCACCCTCAGTGGCTATGGATCATCCTCTGAAGGCAAGCTGGCTCCCGGAGCAGCCTAAACGTTCATTCTCCGCCAATCTCTTCGATGCTGTCCAAGAGCACGCAAACGCCTTTGTCTACCGCTTTGAAACTACCTATGGCCTCTATGTCATGGACTTCTGGGAGAAGATGATTGTTTATGCTCTGCTCGGGCTCTGTCTTTTCTTCGTCTTCTGGAAAGCAATAATCCCGCTCTGCCTCGCTAGTGTCTGTTCGATTTCGCAGCACTTCGCAATCGAACCTAAGGGCCTGTACAGCGTTCTCGAGTGGTCGGCCCAACAAGATTTCACCGATAAGATTATTGGAAGCGGCATCGGAACCCTCAACGGCACCTTTCCTGAGATACATCTGTAATTGTAACAACACCTGAACAGTGTCTGCATCGGAAGTAAAAACTTCGGATGAGGCATGTTAGAGAGCCATCACGATACTAAGGGATTTTCAACGGTAGGTGACTTGACTACGATCCGTTGGGGCTTAACTGACGCAAAGATAGACACTTGAGCGGGCGTTTTTCTTCTTCAAAGGACATAGCCTTACTACAAGCCAACGCCTGGTACATAAAGAGGCATTGGCCGAATCACCAGCTCCCGACTGGACGGCATCCTCAAGAGGTCTCCTGATTTCTCCGTACATCGAGACTTTGCACAAAGGGTACGAGGTCGATATGCTAGAGCTTCGCTTATTCATTCAGCGAAAACAGAGAACATGGAAAGCCCAGTTGGAATGGCTTGTTGAACGGGGCTTCGATCAAATCGTCGGGGAATAATCCGACGTGAAAGTTTGTTGTCGTTCGAGTGCAAGAAGGGAATACTACGAGAATTATGGTGCGGTGGACCTTATGATATGGCACTATGGCTAGACCCTACAGTCAATATCTTCCAATGCTTGAAACGCCCTCAGCTAGCTCGATAACAGTGACTTGCAGCGGCAACCTGGCCCTTTTAGCGATGTAGACAGTAAATCGAACGTCTGAACATTGTTTACTACGCGCAGACCGATTTACCACTTTGAAGCGCTGAAACCAGACCGGAGTCATTCAAAAGTAACGTATTAGCAATGTCCTGAGGGCAAATCTCACATCTGGAAGTGGATTTCATAGCAAGAAGGATGAGCAATACGATAGGAAAATCTGTCTAAGCCCAGCACTCTAAGAATTCGATTTATACACAAAACTCACAGGCTCTTGTATTCGGCCTGATGGTATCAATAATTTTCCAACCAAACGCCACGCTAATACCAACCTCTAAACTCCCGGAAGAACAAGAAAAAGAAACCCGGTGTGAACAGCCGCATCGTCGCGCAGCCTCTTTCCACCCGCACAGAAGGAGACATACTGCCTCAGAAGAACTTCCGCAGAATCATAAAGGCCAAGGCTCCGAGGACGCCGTAGATAGCCTTGTCGATCCAGGAAGGAACCCCTTCCTCGACCAGGCGCTGCTGCTGGCGTTGCAACTGCACAACCGGCACGGTGCGAGTCGGCGCAGGCACAGCGCGCGTCGGCGCAGGCACAGCCGGCGCACCCGGGGCCGCTCTCGGCGGCGTAGACACTGTCGGCGCTTGACTCACAGGCGCAGGCGGTGCGGGAGGCTGCTCAGCGCCTCCACCGGGAGCTGTCGCATCCGCCACCGCCGCCGCTCCCTCCGACTGCGCCGCTCCTCCACCAGATCCCGACGACGACGCCTTCGCCTCCTCTGCCAGATCTTCCCTATACGCCAACCGCAGCTCCTCAGGTACCTCCTCTTCTTCTTTCTCGCCCTCCATCTCCCTCGCCAACTCCTCCCTCTCCCTCATAACCTCCGCATTCGTCTTCCCACAAACCCCGCACCTCCAAGCCCCCGACTCCCGCGCCATCGCCCTCCTCGACGCCTCGGTACTGTCAATCCCGCCAACCTGCCCCTTCGCATCCGTATCCATGAAGCTCCGGATGGCCACCAGCGCGGTGCGGATCCCCCAGGCGGGTTGCCACGACTCCTCGTGGTGGCCGCTGATGCTGAGGCAGATCTCGCGGTTGACCTCGAAGCGGCCGGTGGGAGTGACGAAGCGGAACGACGGGGGTCGGAGCGGGTAGGCGGCGGGGAGGATGATGCGGCCGTGGTAGAGGCCTGAGGCGTAGGGGGAGGGGGCGGGGGGCCCGCGCAGGGTGAAGTGCCATTCGAAGAGGTTGTCGTCGAGGGGTTCGGCGTGGTAGTCGGGGGAGGCGTGGGAGGCGAGCTCGGTGGCTTCTTTGACTGTGAGGCGAGGGGGGTTAGTTGGGGTGAAAGTGGGAGGTGGTGAGAGTGGAGATTGGGGTTGGGCGTACGGATGCGCTTGATGGTGGGGTTTTTGGTGTTGAATTGGCCGCGGGTGGACATTTTGGCGGATTGAACGAGGGTGCTGGAATGGTTGGGTGACGGTTATTTCATGCAGGAAGAGTGCAGGTTTGTATGCGAAGGTGGTACTGCTTTTGGGTGCAGGCTGGCTGCAACGTACGTGGAGGTTTCAAGGTTGGAGCTTGCGACGGAGCTGACGTCGGCGCCTCGGTTCTCGGATCTGCTGCGGCTGCCCGTTGAGGCCAGCGTGGCAAGTCCGTCTCGTCTGCCGTACCTAGCATCGCCTACATCATCGCCCTTTTTCTGTGCTACCACTTCAACCCCGCGGCTCTGCTGACGTCCATAGCAAGGCTGAACCCATCCATCATGACCAGTACTCTGCTGATCACACGCGCTTCTCAGAGCCGGGAGGCTTGTCACCCATAGCAAATGAGCCACAAAAACTCGGGCTTTGCTGCTCTGGCATTTGGGCCAATCCGTACATTGTGAAGTTGAAATATTCATGTGCAGCAGAAGATACTTCAAAGCTGTTAGAATTATGACCTTCTACTTTCTCCGCGTATTCCTACGCCCCGAATGCACTCCACGCCTGCACCAACCTTTCGTATGGGCTGAAACTTCTCGCTGCTTCTGAGCCCACGAAATGCGGGCTCACAACATGCCAATGTCTGCGCCCATGCGGGTCCAAGTAGGCAACCATATGTAGCACTGCCTGCTGCACCACGGCCGCTCTGACCGGTGCCCGACGAGAGCTGAAAGGGTGCCACGTATGGTGTCTGGCGGCGAGGCTGCCTGCGGTGGTTGAACTGGTTGGCTCTCACAGCAATCCGCCCTTTTACATAGAGCAGGGGTCTTGGTAAAAGCAGCGATTGATGCTTTCGCGGCAGCTATGAATATACCCCGTATCTCGCGGACTATCTGGTAACCCTTTCTTGCCTCCCTCGGCTCTCATTCGCCACAGCCTCCTCGCAGCCTTACACAAGCCTCGCTGCCGCTTTTACGACACTCTTCATCCGGTTACGCAAGCCTCGCCGCTTGGTGTCAGCTCGCCCTCTTTGTCGCTCGGTGGCGCTCAGTCGTCCAATAGCGAGTGGCGATGGCGGATTCCTGGTTGGTTTTTTTTTTAGCACTGACACAGAAAAAGGGCGCGACGACTACCTGACAGCCCTGACTGGGCATTCTTCGCTTTTCAGCCCGATCTCTTCAACCCCGCCGTAGAAACCAACATCCCGGGTCACCTGCAAGCGAACGTGGGGACCGTCTACCTCTGCGACGACAACGATATCACTGCAGGCTTAACTTTGCCCCAGGACTGGCCTCTTGACTCCCTCCCCACTCTGGATTATTCTTTCTTCGACCACACCTTCTCGAACTATGATGAGTTGCAGCAACATGCCTCTCTTGCTGCTCCCGGATCTGCACCTGATCTGCATATCGGTGCTTCATCCAGCCAAGCTGCGCCTTATCCCATCACCACCGGATCGGCGATAGAGATGGGCGCTCCTGTGTACGAGAACGTAGCACAGCCCGCTACACTCCCGTTATTCGATTGGGGTCTAGAAAGCAATGGACATGCCTCAGAACGCGACTTCGTAGACACTGAAGCGACGGATACCACAGATCAAGCCAATGGTACAGAGGTCTACGTATCCAGTGGAGGTTCTCCTACAGTGCAATCGGCTGCGGGTCAACATCAGCCTTCATTGTCGGCTCCTGAAGAACTTTCAAAAAGATACCAATGCGCCACTTGTGGTACGAAATTCGCGAACTGGAGATCACGCTGGAACCACAGCAACGCAACTAAGCATCACATGTACGGTTGCCAGGTGCTTGACTGCACGTTCACCGCACAAGGTATGAATAGGGTCATAGCTCATCTACGAGAAGCGCACGCCGAATTTACCGTCTGCAACCAGTGCCAACAGCCATTCAGCGGTATTGCTACTCTTGGTTACCATGCCACTGTTACTAGGCACGCGTCATTCCTCTGCCCTGAGGAGGACTGCGCGAAGACATTCTCCAGGTTCGATGTCCTTACACGGCACCAGGACAAACATCGCTCCGATGTCCAACGCTTCCCATGTCCTCACTGCAGGAGGCACCGTGGGGCCGACGGCTTCAAGCGCAAGGATCACCTGACTCAACATTTGCGGAACTACCATCACATTGGTGTTGAGAGTGGGGAAGACTACAAGTCTTGTCCGCATGAAGACTGTCCCGACTGGAGGTCGAGAGACGCACTTTTTAAGGACCCTGCTTTTCGGAAAGGATCCGACTACATCGCCCATATGCGCAAGGTCCACAAGGAGTCCGAATTCCCTTGCACCGAGTCGGGGTGTAACCGCGTGGGACCGAAGGGGTACTTCCGGCTGAGGGACCTCCTGAAGCACAAGCTCAAGGAGCACAACATCCCGATCGAGTGATTGATTGGTGGTCGGTACGGTCAATATTCCAATCTCACGGAACCTGATCGTGACTGACATTCTTCAGGCGACATATCGGACACTCAAATGTGATCATACCTCGATATCACATTGGAGACATTCTCCTTCTCTTCATGTTCTGCTTTTCTTTTTTTGGTCGTCGTCTTCATCAGATTGGAAACACTCTCCCTTTCTTCGTGTTCTTCCTGTTTTTCTTGTCTTTTTTCGGTCTCCATCTTTACGGCCATTGAAACTTTGGAAAAACACTTGTAAAAACAGCCAACACCACAAAAAACATGTAACGAACACACGACCCACGATTTCGGACTTTGTCGGCGTTGGGTAGTAATTCAGTTCTTCCATTAATGCATGTGCCACCGTAACCAGCTCTAACCTAAAGAAATGCTTAGGAGATGGTATGGAATCTACGCGACGAAGCGGGTATGCAAAGTGCAGACGTCGGACAAGGAAACAAGTAGAAATAGGACGAGGGCATAAAGGGGGCGCTCAAATCAAACGTTGGCCCATCCCTCATGCCACCCCTCTCGCATCGCCATGCCCATAAAGCACGCCGACCACCAATACACACCGCCGAGCACGACAATCGCACCAGCAATACTGCCCCCCTGCCTCACCCACGCAGCACCACTCCCCGACGACGGCGACACCCTCACCGGCGGCGGCGGCACAAACTCCACCCCCTTCTCCCGCTTCTCCGACACCGGCAGCCCCGCCGCCGCCCTCTTTCCCCTCCCCACCTTCTCACCCACCGATTCCGGCGTCCCCACCAACCCATCCAACTCCTCCACCAACGCCACGCACCACCCAAAAATCCGCCCCGCCTCCTCCACCACCTCCCCCCTCTCCCTCTCACTCAACCCCCCCTCCCCCCTCTCCAACGCCCCCTTAAACCC